>KK121077.1:323213-366790 GCA_000611955.2 Stegodyphus mimosarum
TCTTCTAGAATAATTTAAAGCTCTATGAGATTAAAAAATCTTCTAATTTTAAGAACTCTTTTGACCACAAAAGCTGTAGAATTCGCTAATATGCTAGGACAAGATTTTGTGCCAACTGACGATTGGCTCACGAGATGAAAAGCGAGAAATAACGTTGTTTATCTGAAAGTACATGGTAAGAAGCAAGGGGCAGATCATCATTCGGCTGAGAAATCGATAAAAGACGTTTTACACGGGCTTCTAAAAGAATACAAGCCACACGAAAGCTATAACGCAGATAAAATTGGTGCAGTTTCACAGAACATTACCTGAGCCTACATTAATGCTTAAATGTAAAACAGCAGCTGGTTTTAAAAAACTGACAGAACGAGTGTGTTATTAATGTGCAGTATGGATGCAAGAATTAAAAAGACGCCAGTGGTTATAGAAAAGTGTAGAAAATCTCGATGTTTAAAAGAAGTCAGATATTTTCTTTTAACTTGTCATAATAACAAGAACTCATAGACAACAAACAGTATTCTTAGAGTTTTGAAATTTGTTTTGACTTTGAAATGAAAGAGAAAATAACCGAAAAAAGAAAAAAAAATGCATTTATTATTAGATAACTATACTGCACACCCCTCTGATATCGTTCTGAAAATCCTTATATTAGTGTTTCCTCCAGCAAATACGACTTTTGTGCACGAAACCATTAAACCGAGCTATAATAAAAATTTTCAAATGTAATTACAGAAAAGGTGTTGTTCAAAAAAGAGATAAATAAAACTGAATCTTGTAAAAATGTAAATACTTCGAAGGAGAACTAAGAGGATATTTTTGCTAGAGGCTATGCATGTTATATGAGGCAGCACATGAAAACAAACTTATGTGGTTTTTATTTAGAAGACGCTGCAAAAGAATTGCAAACTGTTTCTAATATTCTGTGAGAGAAATTAAGAAGATTCGCTTTTAGAATGTGTTGCAATTGATGATAATATTGATACAGCATATGAAAACGTTGACAGCAATATTATAGAAAGGGTTAAAACAGTTGCAGAAACTGAAACGGACAAAAGTGAAAGTGATACAAAACAAAGTGACTATATGCCAACCTCAGTTTAAAAGGTATTTCTCCCGCCTTCTTAGCATGCCTTCGTGATGTAATGGCTAGCACACTCGGCGCGTATTCGAGAGGTCCGAGGTTCGAGTCCCGTCGAGGGCACTGTTGATTTTTCACGTTTCCTACTTTAAAAATTCTAATGTCTCTACGATTTGAATAAAAAAACTCTATGAAGAACTTTAGAATTTAAAAGATGGGATTAAAAATAGCTACCAACAGTTTTGTGAATTTGAAAATACAACTGAAAGACTGCTTACGAACAACGTGAAACAAATGCGGATAGAGCAGTTCTTTGTAAAAGTTTGAAATTTCGTCATATGTAATTATAAAATTTTCTCATAAAAAACAAATAAAAATTAAATTTCCAAGTTTCGAGAATAGATTTATTTCAGCTTTATTTTTTAACGAATAAATTCGGTATGAATTATTACATTAACAAAAGTAATAAGTTCAGAGTTGGTACCGTACTTTGAAATAAAATCGCCATTTTTTAAACTCAGCCGCTTAATAAACGCAAATATTCTTGGAACGGAGGTGATTTTAATAACCTGCGGGTTATTGTATTACAATATCTGACGGATACTGAGCCTATCTTACAGTACTGAGCCGGATACGTAGTGCTCCGAATCAAGTACCTTGGTTCCCAAGAGGGACATCGGATGAGCGAAGGAAATCAAAACAAAAATCCCAGATTTAAAAAGATGGAACACACCAGCGGCAGATAAGGCTACAATGAGCTAGAACGTAAATAATAGAGGTAAGGTTAAAGTCACATGTTTGAAAGCTTTTAAAGTATGTGAACATCTGCTATGTCTGGGTGGCTTAACGAAGAATCTCTACAAATGCGTTTTGAGTAACAAATGCAACAGAAAATAAAATGAATGCAATGTTAGCACAAATATGTAAATATAAATTGAATACATTGATTAAAAATAAAAATATCCAAGGAAATATAATTTACCAAAGAATCTAGTCCTCAGAAGCAAAACCTTTACAATAGAAGAAGGAGAAAATTGTGCGAATGTTTTTAAAATTTTCGGAACCTAGCCCTAAAAACGCTGGGGGGGGGAATACCCGAGGAAATACAGTGAGCTCCTAATTAATGGGAGGAAAGTTAATCTTCTTTCTAATTAACGGGGCCGTATATAAAAAAAATGTTAAATTTATTTATTATATAAAGCTGGAAAAAGTTGATGCCACAAAGTATGAGCGTAAAACATATCTGTCGATGGCAATAGAAAAAGAAAATGCGCAACATCGCAACAGTGATAGCAAATAGGGTCGTAGCATTCGAGAACTGTTATTACCTACAATCGCACGTAAATTTTACCTTTCTAAATACATAATCACTGGTAATCATTCAGTGAAAGTAAACACCTACATCATTAAAAATAAATGAAGTGTACAGCCATATGTTTAGTTTCACATAAACGAAAAATAAAAATGATGTAGATAAAACATCGTTCTATTCATTTTGAATGCTGATTTAATTTATGCAATCAAATACATTTATACTTCAGATTCAACTGCTCAGTATGGAGGAAACTGTTAGTAACATTTTTATTAATAATAGTAACGGTTAACGGGACATCATTTGGCGCCATACGTAAATGTTGGCGGGAAGCGTAACTGGAGATAAAAATGGCAAATCTAAATATATATACGTGTGTCCATGTGTGTGTGTAATAATTTAGGATACGAGAGCGGTCGCAGATACTTCATAGATAGATAGTCATGTCGATAGTGTAATGAAGAATGCCTAACTGCGTAGTACTAGAATGATGAACCTTGCACACAAATAGCCGTAGATTCGATACAATTTATTTCAGAACAAAAATAATACTTCAGACGCATATTCTAATTTACATATTATTATAGGCGCAATCCTCGCCCATCATATTTTCCTTACCCACCCTCTTCATCATATTTTTGGAAGTTTGCTACATCTAAAGACAAATACTACAATGGATGAAAAACAAAACTGAGCTACTACGTTTTAATCGGAAGCAACCAAGCGGGAAAGTGTGAGACGTTCAAAAGAAAGCCTGGGAGAGAGTTAAACGCTATGGTTCTCCAAACAGTTTCGATTTCAATTGAAATCTTATTCGCTGATTAGTTAAACCTTACCTGCATTAGTAGCGTTATGTAAGGTCACATGCTATGGATTAATTTGAAATGATGCAGTTTAGTAACATATATTATAAGAAATTACTGCTTTAAGACAGAAAGGGGAAATGCCTAAATTAAAATGCAGAAATAAGGTTCTATTGCCAATTAAGATTAGAAATTTGCTTTGTCCTAATATATATATCCTACTCTCTCGTGTAAATTACACCCTTCATTTTACCCCTAATTACAAAAATCTGATGTGGGCATCATATGACTTCCTTATACGGCCTATCAAATTCTACACATTTTTTGTTGCTCTTCTTTTAAACTTATTCCCTCGAATTTTTTTAGAGATATATTTTTCATTCAAGCAATTCAATTCTCACTTCGCGGCAAGACAAAAATACGCAAATCGATTAGATACATCAATGGGGAACAAAATACATAAGATGACAGCAAAACTGTAAAATACAGAAAAACTTAAAACACCAGATACACTTACACTTTTTTAAAAAAACAATTTTTTGCAGGTAAAATTAGAGCTTCTAAACAAAACAAGCAATTCGGCTAATGGGGCAGAAGACAAAATTCCGGTGCAAATTTTTCGGTGCAAAAATTCTAAAGTTAACTCTTTGTTCCACCAGGCTAAGAGACACTGAAGTTGGTGCACCAACTGATTTAATTCACTATACTACTGTTTCAAATGTAAACAAACAGTAGCCACATTAGGCCTAGCTTCCAATTTTAAATTGTTGACAATTCTACAACTATTGCATGTAGATTAACTAAAGGCATACAAACTTAATCGGAACATTAAAAACAACATAATTCAATCCTTTTAAAGCCGCCGATCGGATTTGCTGCCCAATCGGGATAATGGTTAGTGACCTACTGCTATACCGAAGGCCCCGTATTCGAATCGTAGAGAAGGCATGTATGTGTGAAAATGTATAGTATCTGTGCGGCATGGAAGCACTCTAAATATGCAGCGAGCCGAAAGTCCTGTTAAGGGGTTGTGGCAGGGGAAGGGGGTCCTCATCCGGGGTCTCTCCTTCAAAACTTGGGGCAGAACTAAGCAAAGTCGTACTGTCACCTGTATGGTGCTCAAGGCTCTTGCCAACGACACACGCATTCTTGCCTCCTTGCCACGATGCATTTCGTTTGCTTGCTCTGATATCAGGCAAGGGAGATTAGTCCCAACAGCACAACACCAATACATTTTAAGCAAAAAATGCACAATTTACCAACATATAAGAATGAAAAAAAAAACTGAGTTTACGAAACTTACATATGCTTGATGCAGCCAATTGCAACCAAAATAGAAGGTTATAGCAGTCCTCAACTACATGCTATAGCAGTCCCATATATAAAATTTCAACGTTCTGCAGCTAATCATTTTTAAGTTATGCGAGATAATGCGTACGTACGTACAGACATCACTAAAAATTCGCTTCTGAATCCACCTTAAATCCATTTTGGATTCGAGAATAATAAAAGCATGAGTCGTGTAAATAATCAAATTTATTAATTTAATTGCATTGTCAAATGTTAAATAGTTAAAGCCATTATCTTTTTTAATTTATCAATGGCGCCACACGTTTTTATTATTTGCGGTATAAAATTTTAGATGAACTCTGTAAACAGAATTATTTAACCTCTTATTTTCATTAAATTTGACAGATAAATATAGCCTACATTTTACCGAATGGCAACAGACTCAAACGAAAAGTGAAACAACGCATTTAAACAGAATATAATAACAACAATAATAATAACATAGAGATATTTTTATTTTCTGTTGCCTACTGTTACTAACTCATAAAACTAAATCAATGCTAATGAGTAAAATCAAAATCCAACTCAAGAAAACTTCCAATTTTAAAGCTTCGGCGCCTTTTCTGTGTTTCTCTATTAAATGTAAAAGAACATAAACAGAAGATTATCACTAAGTATTATGATTGCTTGAACATCGTTTAAAAAAGAAATACAGGCAGTGGTTTCGAATTTTGATGACATTGCAAAATTTTATCGCAATGATTAGATTTGATGATACCTTCTTGTTAACTAGACACTAACCGAAAATTCTGCACCAAAGTGCGAAATTGTTTGCCAAACGGCCATATATGATTATCTGTTTATTTCACTTATGTAAGTAGCTATAAAATATATTTAAATAGCTATGCACTTATTTAAACTATATTATTCTTTTGGCATTTATATAAGTAGTTACAAAATGATCCATTACGAATAAATGGCAAGAATAAATACCCGTCCAAAAACAGCACCAGTGGCTGAGCGGTAACGTCACTGAATACTGGTAGTTCGACGCCGGCTTAGGAGATTGTAGAACGGCCCAGAGGAATTTTCATAGCCTTATCTCATGCAACTTAGATACGAAGCAGTTTCCCCCAAGAAGCTCCTCATACAGGCTCTATCACCACAGGCAGATAGCCCACCAGTGGGCGAGCGGTAAAGTCGCTGAACGTTAGTAGCTCGGTTCGGGGTTTCCGGTGAACGGGTTGGCTGCATGAGTGTTTTCGTGGTTTCACCATGTGTAACGTATATAGGAGCCAGTTTCCTTTAGAAAGTCTTCCACGGAGCATCCCTCCTCTTAGGCAGATAGCCCTCGACTGCTATTCCATAAACAAATAAACCAAACCACAGGCAGAGAGCCTTCGAGCTGCTTTGCCTCAAGCAATCAACTATATAACCCAAGGATGTCAAACGGTTTTCTTCATGGACCTCTTTATATTTTTCTGTATAATATACATCATACAAGATAATCATAATACAAATAACGGCGCATAAATAACTTAAAGATAACAATTCGACTATGAATAGGGACAAAAGGTTTGAAAAAAATTATTTATTATATTTGTGCTTTATTATTCTTTGTATTATTGTTACTTCTAATTTTACAAACATCAGCAAGTTTTCAGAAACAAAAATCACAGATTCTAATTGCACAAAAGTTCGATCTTAGTAACTACGATGGCTGCGCTTGCTGCACTAAAGCAATTATTTTTTTAATATTTGGCGTAAAAACTACTGAATTCTTATGCGGTGTTCGAAGCCAACAAGCTTCAAAAATGGTGATTTGAGATTTTTGCATTTTCAAACTCTCTACACGTTTAGTTTTCTAAAAGTATCATATTTTAATCTCTAGGAAAATCAGAACTGTAAAAAATTCAGTTTAAATTTATCATCGAATGCTTTGATAAATGAGGATTTTTACATAAAAATGTGTTTTTCTCCAAATGTAATTTTTTTATATTTGATGTACCTTTTCTCAGGAACTACTGTTCACAGGTATGTAAATTTTTTATTGCTTACTTATTATGTTACCTAATATTTATCGTCTTGAGCTTTTCGTGATAAACTAAGAAAAAAAAAAGCTTCACGGTTTTTTTTTTGGAGGGGGGGCTCAGAAAAGCGCTAAATTTTACAATGCCTAATATAATGTTTTATAAATTACTCTTAAACTCCAAACGTTTCAAAGGCTCATTTCAGAATAATCAGATAGATGTTCTTTAATTGCACAAAGCCGCCCAGACGGTACAGCGGTTAAGGGAGGTAAACCGCTGAGTTGGCTTTCGACCCAGGTATACTTGTTATATCCATGCAGAATTGGTTACCAACCCAGCGGGAGTTAACCGCTAGCTGCCAGGCCGCAGTTCTGGGCCGCCCCGGCAGAGCAGACGACATTTATTAAATGCAAAAAAGAAATATCCATGTGCATACAAGGCACTTGAAGAACGGTATAATCAAAATATAGATACATATAAAAACCAACAGAAACACAGATATATACACACATATATACACATACATTCCAAAATACGTAAATAAAAGTATACATACTTTCATGCATATTCATATATATATCTATGCATATACTTTATCACGATAGTAAAGTTTATATGAAGAATATTATCCTTGGTAAAGGTTAGGTACTACAAAAAAAAAAAAAAAGATATTAACATTTACAGATACAGTACAGCATTCTGAAATAGTACAAAATTTGTGTATAAAAGCCTGGCTCTGTATAAATAGAAAATTACATATTGCACTGACGTATTAGTGGTTAGGGGAGCCTGACTGCGATACCGAAGGACCCGGGTTCGAATCCCGGAGAAGGCATGGATGTAAAAAACTGTCTGTCCCTTCATAGGATGTAGCTGTCGCCGCCTATTAGGTGCCTCCACAATAGAATGGCCGCCACTTCTGGCCTTAGGAGTGGCCAGTGCCATTATAGGCCTCTGCCCGCCATTGGAAAAAAAGAAAAAAAAAGAAAACTTTAATTGCATAAAATTCTGAAACGTGTATCTGTAGCAGATTTTGAGAAAACGTACATTAAAAATGGCCAATTTAACATTGTCGGTATAGAAGTTTCCTACTCCCTTTAAATAAACTCGTTCAGAACTATTCAAAACATTTTTTTGTTTTGCGCAGTAAATTAATGATTTGAATAAAGCCAGTTTGCACTCAGTTAGGAAGAGAAGAAAGTCACTAATGTTGTTACGTTAGTTGTAACTTTCATTTTGGAATATTTCTTTCGGATAACATTTCAATTCTAAAACTTAGCGTACTCATGTGTCTTGAATAAAACTTGTGTTTCAACATCTTCCGTCAACGCAATCGACTCTTCTTGCACCATAATATCAAGAGCAGATATATCGCAATTCAGCGATTCTAAGAGCTACGCTGGCACATTCAAAGTTTCAACGGCTTGAAAGCGGACATTAAAATCTTCTTTTGCATTTTGCAAGTGACTTACTTATATGTAACAATATATCTTCTTAGGAAATACATGCAATTCTTTTCAAGACAAGGCAATTTAATTAAGTTACCCAAGCAATGGAGTTCTTCTCGATTTAGTGTCGCTATAAACAATTCAGTTTTAAAACTAAAACCAGACAAACTAGATAGTCGTTCTAGTTAGAAAATTGATGTCTCATCTTTACAGTTTTTTGTTTTTGTGTAGCGCTGAACAATGAATAATATCGGCCAAGAAGGATATATGCTCTTTGAACTTTTTAATTGTGTCGCCTTATGGTTGCCAACTTTAAGGAAAATTTCTGTCAGAGTATTAAAAGTGTCTATATGCAAATAATTACGCTTGAAGGACCAGTGGCAGGAATGAAATTTCGGTTTTTTAAAGAGAAATAAAACTCAACTTCTTCTATACACAAAATGAACTCTAATCAGTGAAATATATTCCATTCTGTTCGATGACATTTTGATGTCTTTCTGTTACCTTCATGATTCCGCGCTCATAGAACTTCTGGTTTTTTCTAACCAAAAAACTCAACCAAGTGCGATTTGAGATCATCGTTATTACTGAAATTTTTACCATTTAAAAAGTTTTATAAACTTTGAAATAAATGATAATCCGATGGCGTAAGGTCGGGGCTATATGGGGGATGCGACATCACTTCCCAGACAAGCTCCAATAATTTAGTACTTGTTACTAAGAATGTGTGATGTCGCACTGTCGTGGTGGAACGCGGTTTCTTTGCTATCTGCGATTCTGGCTTTTGCTTGTTTCCTCCAGTTTAAGAAGTTCCTCTACTTTGAGGAGAAATCAGTTAACATCTGATCTGATTATTTGGTTACTTGGAAGCAGCTCAAAATACACAACACATTTGTAATCCCACAAAACCGCCAGCATGATCTTTTTCTAATATATAGCTTTCGATATGGTTTGAGCTGATTCATCATGCTTGGACCATGACGTTCTTCGATTAATGTTATTGTAGATGAACCATTTTTCATCACAAGTGATTATTCGTTTAATAAAGTCTAATGTGAACACAACACGACTTCCTTGTACGGCCTGTTAGATTATACACATTTTTTGCTGCATTTCATTTTAACTTATTTCCTTGAATTTCATTAGAGATATATTTCTCATTCAATTAATTCAGTTCTCACTTTGTGGCAAGGCACAAATACATAAAACATCGTCATTAAAATCTGAAAAATATAGGAAAATGTTAAACATCAAATACAATTAAACCAGTTAAAAAAACAGATTTTACAATTAAAATTAGAGTTTGTAAGCAAAAACAAGCAATTCGGCCAGTGGGAAAGAAGAAAGAGTTTTTCGGTGCACAAAACTGAAAGTTTACTTTTGGCCCCACTCTGCACAAAGACAGTGAAGGTGCAGAAACTGACTTAATTCACTATTCTGCTAAGTTTCAAAAGTAAACAAATATAGTTGAGCCGCGCCAAGAATAATTCACTTGGCGAACTTTTTAATTTAATGCAACCTATTTTCCTTTCCATTTTTCCATTGTAGACGAGCGGAAAAAAGTCATAGTTCATACTTTCAAATAATTTTAACACAGTGCGTAAACCACAGTCGGCGTTATCATTGAGGATAACAAATAAGCCAAATTTCAAAACGCGCCAGTATGTAAATTCATGTATATCTTAGAAAATTTTCAATAAAAAACTACATTTTTTGCATGTGTGCCTAGAAATACATCTACTTTAAGATGATGTTAAAAATTTTATAGGTTTTAATCCAAAATATTTTTCGAAAAATTTATAAAAATTATTTAAAAGTACAAATTTAAAAATAAATGATAAAAAAATGGTCGAATTTTATTTGGAATGAACCTAAATTTCGAAATGTTGAAGGAAGAATCAAATAAGTTTAATCAAAAAAGAGATATTAACAAATATGTACCATATTCAATTAACCTCGAGGAGCTAAAACTTTGAGAGCTAATTTTTTAAAAACTACTCGTGCGATTTTTACAAAACTTGGCACTTTGGCATAATATGAGTCGCAGAATCGAGATGCGGAAAAAATTGGCATGTCATTCCAGAAAAAGTCCGATTTTGTGTCAAAATACCTCTATTAGAATAATACTATATATAAATCTAATACATATCATTAAGTCGTGCTTTCGAGACATGAAAAACGAGGGTTGAATTTTATCAATCGGCGCAGTAGAACGGGAGATATAAAACTGTGCCCTTTTTTTTATATATATAATACGATAATAAAACTGCATTACAGTGTTAGGAAAATGCTTATTCAAAGATAAATTACAAATCACATTTAATGTAAAATTTGAGATTTTTTTTTCTTCTAGGACTTATAATGGGCGTGAAAATGGTAATGTTATGCCCATTTCGTGATCCGAATTTAAAAGACTATCATTTTATGACCTTTTCCAAAGTAAAGTATTGCAATCACGAAAAATTTCGATTTTTCAGATTTCAAAGAAAATATCTATTTTGACTACTCTTTAAAATACATATTTTATATATATATTTTATGTAGTTTTTTTATTATCTCCCAGCCCCTATACTTGTACTTGGGAAACTTACGAACTCGTTATGCAAAAATAAAAACACAAGAAGTTTGACTCGCGTTTTTGTGTTGGTCAACGTCGAAAATCCGAATTTCCACAAATAAGATGTGAGAAATTGTAATAACACACTTAAAGCTTTTTGCGATATCGTCGGATAATTGTATGTAAGATTAATTATCAGACTTCAGAAAAAGTCTGATTATGTTTCAAAATACTCATGTTAGAGCAATGCTATATAAAAATTAATACAGTCAAATACCGAAAATCCGCCGACCTGAAATCCGCATTGCCTCTCAAAATATAAACATTCAATTTAGAGGTTCCAGAAAATGGAGAATGAAATACCGAAGAAAAAATATTTTTCCAATAATGACGTCATAATTACCGAATAATAATGATTCTGTATTAGTGGCAGAAAAAAATCTTAGCCCAGAAGAGGTTTTTTAGTATGGATGATGTGTTCAGATGAGCCAACACTGGATTGTCAGGTAAAGGATGATGAAATCATTGGCTCTGTTTTGAACTCGCCACGGCAAGAAAACGATTCCGACACCGACACAGATAATGAATTTGATAGGAGTGAGAAAATATCTTTTAATGAGGGTTTGGAACCTGGTGAAAAATACCTAAAATATTTAGAATAACAGAGCTGTGCCACAAAGCAAGAGATTATGACACGATAGAATTTACAAAAAAAAAAAATTAACTTACTCTGGAGCACCCTAAAGTTTTAAAACAAACCGCTATAAAAAAAATGTTTGAAATATATATAAAAAAATTAAATATTCAATGCTTTATTAATATCCCTTATTTTTAAATGTCTTTAATGCTTTAAAATATTCCTGTTATCACTAATATAAATGAATAATATAATAAATAAATATAATTTAGCTCATATAATAAATTAACGTAATAATGTATATTATTGTATATAATAATTTAATTAAATGTATCTAATATGCCTTTTTTATTTATTTTTCACTTTTAGTCTGAATATTATGATTTAGCTTTTCCGTCCTGAAATTCGCAAAATCCTAAAATCCGCACAACCTCTGGTCCCAAGCATTGCGGATTTCTGGACTTCTACTGTACATATCCTAAGTGGCGCGCGTTTTCAAGACATGTAAAACAACGCAAGTTAAATTTCCACAATCGGTCCAGTAGAACGGGAGAGCTATAAAATTGCCTCATTTTTTTGTGCAAGTTGTACATACAAATAACTTTTATTGTCTGCATTCACAAAATTTCGAGGTATAGTAAAGAGCCTCTGCACAGTGGTTGAGAATCGCTGATCTAACCAAATCGAATAAATTTTCCTTCGAAGATTCTCAGTCGCTTTTTATGTCGAAGGTACTGATCGTCCCTGCCCCGAAGAAAAATGCATATGAATTCCACTATTTGACAGCTCACGAATGGCAAACAGTCACAATTAATTTTTTTTTTAGACAAAGGTTTCTTCTATACCCGGTTTCTTAAGAAGGGGGAATCCCCCCTGGTTCAATTTCATTCAGGGGGGATTCATTTTCAGCGGAGAATGCTATTAGGTTTTCATTTACCGACTAAGAATTTAGATATAGTTTATGAATATCAAAAATTACGTTTATCAAGTTTTGTTATTTATCAACATTTTCTACAATTTTTGTTGTTTAATTTATATAACACATTAAAAATAATCTAAATCTAAATAAATGTATGCATGTAATTTCCGGTAGGAGAAGGAGAGCAATGGCAAAAGGGTTGTTCTCAAAACGTTTTGCAAGTTGTGAGAACAACTGATCTGTACTGAAAGACTTCGGTCAAAAAACCACGACATTAACTATATTTCACATATTATATTTTATATATATTTTATGTAGTTTTTTTTATTATTTTTTACTGCTCCTGAAGTACCGAAAAGACGCTGCAACGACAGCTCGTATAAGATAACGCAAAGTTCTTACATTTCGCAGAATGGCAACATTTTGCAAGATCCGTGGGTGATAGATGTGAGGTAGTAGTAGTAGTAGTAGTAATGGGGGCGCAGCCCTCCGGCCCACCTGACTGGAATGCTCCAGTCGTATGGCTCAAATTAAGAGCTAGCCCATCTAACAACAAACAATGAAGCCAACGGTCGGTCCGGCCGTGTCCAGAATAAAATTATGTAAAATACAACGATGTAATAACTATCATAGTATAAGCCGAAGCCCCAGAAAACCAAAGCCTCAAGAACCGGGCAACAAAAAAAAAAAAAAAAGTTAGTATAATGTGAACAAATCAAACCAAAAAGATACATTTTAGTATGGATGCAATTAAAAGACCGATCCATCCATTCATACCAACAAAACTAAAGAAAATCATAAAATCACACCGTTAGTTACAAGAAAAAAGAACAAACAACATGTAACCATACATACTACAAACAAACCAGGGAACTACCAATAAAAAAAAGGGAAAATCCCAAAAATCATAACTAAAAATCTCAAAAACAAAATGTACAGGTCTGTGATTTAATCGGTACAATCAAACACAATAGGCCTCAATTCCAAAACAAAGAACAAACCAAAAATCACAATACATTACCATCAAAAAACCAACAGAACTGTGACAAGAGTAACTCCACTTTTCCAACACAAAAATATAGAACATCTAAAATCTACATCTAATTAAACTCACACAACAAATACCACAACAACAGGGGAGTAAAGAAAGCCAATGCTAAGATCCCTAAAACCACTAGTACCGAAAAAAAGCCTATCTGACCTACGGAAAGATCATCAACCGTGGGGTCCGTCTAACGACCACTGAGACACTAGTTCTCAGTGGCAATATGTTTAAATTAAATAAATCCCCGTTTGTAAAATAAAGCATATTTATGAGTTTCTAATTTCATGTACTCCAAGTACAGAAAAAATTTTTTAAAACAGGTGCGTAGTGTTAACAGCAAAACAAAGGACTGCATTGGTGAAAAATTAATGTCAATTATCTAAAATTACTAGTAAGTAAAAATTAATCAACTAGATGTGAGGCAGTATAATATAAGAATACGATTAAAAAAATTTTGGATGATTTCATTAAGAACATTTCTAATGTAAACATACAATTAAAACTACATTAGCAGCTTAAAAATACCTACGAAATGACCTCAAAGATAACACATAAATCATAACAGTATATTTTATAGACACAACGGCTGCATGGCTTTAGAGCTGAGAAATGCTCGTAATGTCCTCAAAATTTAGCAATTCAAAGCAGCAAATGTTTCTAATGTCGATCAAAATACGAAAACAGTCAAAAAATTTAAATAACGAATTCGACAGTTAAAAGATTTCAACAACTCTTATCCATATTTCTAAAATCAAAACTGCCGAAAGAATTATATATATATATTGGAATTCAGAATGTGATTTCCCATAGGGGAAGAAAGAAACTTTCAACTAGGGCTTTCGCCTGTTGTTAAATACGCGCTTGGTATGTTGGCTGCGATCTCTCATCATTGCGATCAATGTCTTAATCGCCGGCTGCAGCAGCCTGGGGACAACTAAACACGGAGTCTCTGTCTGCTTAATAAGTTTCTTCCTCGGCCCATTAATCTGCTCAGATTAGCGGTCGGCCTTCTCACTAATCCCCCCGACACGGCACCAAATTCTATAACTGTGATTTATAACGAAATTGTGCCAAAACATGCCGGTCCGTGTAGGAAGGAGTTACGGTTACAGCAGATTCCTCGAGGAGCCATAAAATAATTTTATCTCGGGAATCTTTTTTGAGAGTTTCACTTTGACTCCGTCGTAGTTTTTGGATGGATGATGATGAGTAAAATTAGATGAAGTGTTACTAGATTAAAACTATTAAAACTGCTAATACAAAGTAGTTTTCTCCCACCCCCCTCCCCCAATGAAAAAGGAAAATGAAAGATAAACTTTATTTCGATTTTTAGATCCAGATCTCAGATTAAAACCTGAAGCAAATTAAACGTATGATAGACTAACTACTTAAGGTTGTTTTAAGAAAAAATGTCAAGTTGTTATCATAAATGCGTACCGGATTTACCTTAACTAGAACTATTGTAAAATTATTATCTACAGTGCCGCCCAACGGGCATAGTAGTTAGTGACTGTGACTGCTGTACCGAAGGATCCGGGTTCGAATCCCGGAGAAGGCATACATGTTTGTGAATGTATAGTTTCTGTGAGGAATGGGGGTCATTCTAAATATGCAGCGAGTCTAGAGTCCTTCTCAGAGGTTGGTGCTAGGGAAGGCAGGTTAGGAGACCCTCGGACCCGTCCCTTAGGGGTGCTCTCTCTCAAAACTGGGGGGGGGGAGGCGGAACTGAGTTAAAGTCGGGCTGCCACTTATATGGTGCTCAAGGCCAACTTTGACTCCTTGCCACGATGAATGTCGTGACATTGTCAGACATGTGAGATGGGTAACAAAAACATTATCTGAGGTATTTATCCACTTTCCTCGATCTCTTGCATAGACTATTCACGGAGGAAATTTTATTCTTCCATTGAAAAGTTTTTTTTCTTCTATTTCTTGCAGCTGAAATGTAGCCGAAGTATTATTTTCGTCTTGCATCACAGAAGCTCGGGTGGATAGTTTAAGTTAGCACTGCAAAGCATTCGCGGATTATTTCCTAAGAGAAGAAATGCTATCGTGGGGGACATAAGCTTGTATGCACATCACCCGTGGAGAAAAATAAGAAGACTCCTCAGCGGACAGCCTTTTGTCGGAGTCTAAAGCTCTGGTCGAACTACCAGTATTCAGAGGTTTTACCGCTCGGTCTTTGTTGGGTTTCCGGAGGATGAAATTTATTCTGCTACTTTATGCGTTGCTGTCTCCGTTTTTATATTCCAAATCAGTAAATAATTTTCGCATTTTAACAGTGGTCGAATATGTAAAACGGAGGAAAACTGGTAATTGGACACAGATCGAAATTTCGGCCGATACGCTTACGCAGAATGGCAACAAATTAGCAAAGGCTTCTCACTGTAGGTGTAAATACTATCCATTTTCTCATGGAAAGTACTTCCCGAAGACATCTAACTTGTCCGTGAGGCAGATAGTTCTAAAGCGATTAACCCTTTCACAACTAACACCGGTTATATCCGGCATTCACTAAACGCCTCTCGTTGGCTAGTGACAGTTGTTGTTGCAACGATATGGATAGCATTGGATAGCATAAACTTAGCATACATTTAAGCAGCACACAAGAAAACGTTCTTGGCCCGAATAAAGTGTTTTTAATTTTCTATTTTTATGGGGAGTATCGTAAGTAAATAATATTATACGCAGAAAAATATGTAAATCAATTTAGTAAGTTGTTACGTTCAAAAGATTTTTAAGAATTTTTTCAAACATGAATAACCGGTACGCAAATGGGAAAGGAGGTCTGAAATAAATAACCGGTTTAGGCTTTATCGTCTTTAAGCTTATAGAGTCATTAGGTTATTTCGATGCTGAGAGAAGTGAAAAACGAGTAACGCCCTCGAACCACGGGCCTCTCGAATACGCGCCGAGCGTGCTGACTACTACACCACGAAGGCATGCTTAGCAGGCGGGAGAAATACCTTATATACTCTCCCTTTTCAAGGGTGATTGGGGATTAGGAGACCCAGTCGCCAAATTCTGGTGGTGGAAAACCATAATACACCAACGTTTTTAGTTCGGGCGCCACTGTAGAGTCATTAAGGTTTTTTGGAAGCAGGAGACGGGAAAAATGAGCAATGCCTCGCCGGGACTCGAACCACGAACCTATCGATTACGCGCCGAGCGTGCTGGCCACTACACCACGAAGGCATGCTAAGAAGACGGGAGAAATACCTATAATATAAAGCATAAAAATATGAAAAACGTCACCTGGTGAACGAGATGATTCGGAAAGCAGTGATGAAAAGGAATCACTTAATAAACATATAGCGGCATTGGCAACTTTTTTTTGGCTGCGGGTCAAAATTAACCAAGGGGCAATGGCATTTTCATTTTAAAACAGTCTTTTTTGATAAATAATAAAATAAACTTGATAAAAAAATAATTACAATGCGCTTTAAAATTTAAACATAAAAATTAAAATTATGATTCTAATTACTATGAAGACAAAGATAACTGAATGAACTTTATTTTTCCCTTCGATATCAATGGGTCCTTTGATGCTGAACTTGTCACGTCAATTTCAAGCCTGGCTTCTAGTAGTTAGTCCTCTTAAAACGGATATAAGCACCTGAATTTTCGTTTCTTAAGATATTCTTGTTCTTACTTAAAATAAATTTCATGTGTGAAAATATTTGCTCGCATATATAAGTTGAGCAGAATGCAGACGAAATGGCAAAGCCATTTTTTTAATTATAGATTATGAATCGGTGTTGCTAAACTTATTAATTTCTCCCTGAAATTATGTTAAAATTTTTATTTTAAAAAAAGATGTAAGTTACTGCAGCTTTGTAATCAAACAAAAAAGTTATTGTTGTTATTTATTTTCGGTTTATACAGAGTGTTTATAAAGTCTCGGACCCATTTTGAATTTTAATAACTCATAAAATAATGAAGATATAAACAAACTTATGGCATTTATTGAGGGAATAATTTATATATTTTCCTTTCCAGGTTTGGATATCTTAACTTTTGTAAATATCGTCTGCGCGTGTGGTTAATTTCAGATAATTTTATTTTCCAGTTTAAATATCTGTACTTTTCTAAATATTGTCTGCTTATTAATTGCATTTTTCTCTCTTTTGTTTTTGGAAACTATTGCCTATTATTATAGGCCTAGGAAGATGGCCTTTGCAACAGATATGCTAAGGAGGATAGAAGATGATGCTGAATTTCTGAAGCGCATAATGTTCTCCGACGAAGCATCCTTTCATCTTTCTGGCATTGTTAATCGCCATAATGTGCGCATATGGGGATCTGAAAACCCCCTTGAATACCGTGAGGCACAAAGGGATTCCCCAAAGGTTAATGTGTGGTGTGGACTAATGCACGACCGAGTCATTGGGCCTTTCTTTTTTACAGAAAAGACGGTCTCATCAGTCGTATACTTAGACATGTTGGAAAACTTCGTATTTCCACAACTAGAAGAGCTTCAGCTACATGTATTTTTGCAACAAGATGGTGCACCACCTCATTGGGGTACCATTGTTCGTAGTTCTTAGAATGACCATTTTACAGGAAGATGGATTGGGCGAGGAGATTCAATTCCTTGGCCACCCAGATCACCTGATATAACGCCGCTGGACTTTTTCCTTTGGGGATTTGTAAAGGACGACGTTTACAGGAGGAGAGTGCCGAACATTGATGACCTAAAAGACAGAATTACAACCGCAATAGCCTCTGTGGATGCCGACATGTTTGCCGGTACCTGGCGTGAAATTGAATATCGACTTGATATTCTCCGTGTGACGAAAGGGGCACACGTGGAAGTTCATTGACAAGGGTCATGAAACCTTTTGAGTCTATCTAACCATTTATGTTATTAATTTTAATCTATCTTTATTATTTTATGAGTTATTAAACATCAAAATGGGTCCGGGACTTTATAAACACTTTGTATTTTACGAATTATTCAAATGCTAGTTTCATATTTATGTTTTATAATTTACTTTTATATATTGTACTTTATTTTTGGAACTCAAAAGTGGATACTTTAAATCATGAAATGGCTCACTAGGTGACCCACGGGTCATATGTGGCCGAGGCCTCATATGGAGCATCGAAGGAAAACACAATTAAATATACAAAGTACATCAGAATCTGAAGAAACTTATGATGTTCATGGACAAACTACCAACCAGTCAAATTGCTCACTCACTCCTTGAATGATGGCTACTTGAACCGTCTCGACGCGATTAAAAATCCAATTATCTATAAGTCTTATTAAAGACACTGACAAAAGAGAGTTGGGACTTTAATAGTTATGTCCTTGCAGCAAAATCGGCTGTCAAAGTGAAAAATATAAGACAGAACATTACAGAAAGAAGTGAGCGAGACACAGAATGTCATCAGTGGTTGTACAGGTGCAGTTTCATTTACCTGTACAGCTGGTATAGAAGTGTATCAATTGCACAGCTCCGCCCCAGTTTTGAAGAAGAAGACTCCAGGTTGGCAGGTCATTAAGTGCCTTCCTCCTGAACAATCACAAATAATCACTGTACACTTAAGCACCCATGATCTTTCCTTGTTTCAAACATGGGTCCAACGATACGGCAGTGAACATCACTTTACACTATATCGATGAGGGAGGCACTAAAAAAATTCAGGGTGATTCTAAAATATCTGGTAAAAATGCAAAGCCAGAAGAGAGCGAAAGAAGCAGAATAAAGTGGAATGGATGTGGGGAAATTGTGCATTGATTTGGAAGAAGAAGTTGTTGAAAAGCGATTCGGCGGCTTAAATCGTCATTGCTCTTGTGAATTTCGAGTGGTACGCATCATTACGCGAGGCGTGATGTGGGGGGGATGGTAAGACATTACGCGGGCGTGATGTGGACAGGGTAAGACATTGCCGAATTCCTGCAGTGAAAGAAACTATTGTAATGTTCCTCACTTGTATTCTATTAGCTAAGTGTTGAGGAACTTAGTGAGCAGCTAAGCGAATAGTCGTTTAAGTCCCAGAACAGAAACGTAAACTCAAGAAGGGTTAATGACCCTTTATTTGCTCAAAATAAAGATTTACAGTTGGCCCCTTTCTGAGGGCGTATAGCAAAGCCTCCACTTGGGCTTACAACCAAAATGTAAAAAACTAATGACCAACTAAAGAAGCTAACATAATTCTAAACTAGTTGGCCCGTAATATTAAATTAACCAGCGAAGCTATTAAAAGGCCGAGCGTAGTAACAGTTAAAGAGATGTAGCCAAAAGGCAAACGGGCGCTCTTCAGAAATCCAAACTCTCTCTCTCTTGAAGTCGGTAGAACTTTGACTTAAATACTATTTTACTTGCATTTAACGCGATTCTAAAAACTAATTCTGGTAAGTAATTAAGCTGAAGCTAGAGGAGATAGAAAAGTGGTATAAACTTAAAATAACTGTTATAAAATTAAAATACCTTACACTATAATACGTGTATCTGGAGATTGCTTCTGCTACGAGCACGAAAACTATTGGACTTGCATTAGGTGTCAGTCCAATAGTTTTCGTGAACCAAAAGGTTGGAGTTCCTTTTGGAACTCCAACCTTTTGGAGCACTCTGAATGCAAAAGAAATGCATCCATGTCATTTGTAGAGACTGTAAGAGTTGAAACCGGATGATTATGCTTTGCGTGTTAACTTCGCCCGCTGCTAGCAACAGTTGACTGCAATAAATCCTGACTTCCCTTCGTGCGTCTTATTCACTGATGAGGTTACGTTTGCACCATTCGGGTATATTAAAGACTCCCCCAATTCTTATCTTTGGGTGCATGGTAATCCCACATGTCACAAGATCCCGTACCTACCGGGAAATAGTTTCCATTCGTAGCTCGGATGATCTGATACATAACTATTTAGACCTTACAGTCTACCTGTTTGCTTGAATGGCTGCATCTGTAGTATCTTTCTAGAAGATATCTTACCAGAACATTTTTCGATGCCCTCGGGTACCACGGAGCGCAATCTCATTTCAGCAATGATGTCAGAGATTACCTTGACTCTGTTTAAGGCCTTCGATGGATCGGTTCAGGTGGATCTGATCCTTGGCCTTCTCGGTCATGAGATTCGACATGTATGGCCTTCTTCTTTTGTGAGCGTATTAAAAGCACGATCAACAAAAGTGATCGTGAGTGATTACGAGTGAAGTTTGATGAAGATTTAGTGTCCATATTGTCAGTTACTGGTGGAAATGGGAGTGAAATATTTGAGATCTCCTCTAATGTAAGCCAGTCCATATGTAGTCGTTATAAATTTAGTATTACATTTGGTGGTCGCCCTATGGAGCACTTACCGTAAAAGATGAATCATTAAAATGATTGTTTCTTTCGACTTTTATTGTTTTTCTTAATAATTATGTCCTGAGCCACAACGGCAACAATATCTTAAATGTTATTTCATTTATTTCCTAACCCTAGAAATGCCGTACACTTTGGCCACTACTAAGGTAATTTACTATGGAAGCATTATTATTATGGAGTGGTCATTTTATTTTGGAGGCACCTAGCAGGTGGGCCACCTTTTCCTCCTAGGAGGGGATGGACGAATTACATCCACGCCTTTTTCTGAATTCGAACCCAGGCCCTTCAGTAGGGCAGTCAGAATCACTAATCACTTTCCGTTTGGACGGTACTTCGAATAAAGTGCACATAACTATTTTGCATGCTTTTCTCTCTATTAGAGTATATATTCATTATTTTACTCGTATTCATCTTCATCAGACAGACAGCAAATAAAAAAGCTGTGTACATTCTGCTAGTTATTTGCAATAACCCACGATTTCGTCAGGCTTTTATACGTTCACATTTTGTTGAAAGCATTGCTTAAAAGTTGACAGAATGCTTCTAGCTTACGTTCAATTAACATTTTCAGCTCAATGACGTTTTTTTGGCTTGGTGAGTGGCAAAAAAAGTAATGATTTGCTTCCTTCCTTCCCTAAAAAAAAAACAAACTAAGTGATGCAAAAAATTTCTCAATAAGGAAAACAAGAAGAAGAGATTAAAAAAAAGAAGGTTTGAGCAATATCAAATCGATTCGCTATCAGATTACAAAATCTGTTCCGTCGTACACTAAGGAAGAATAATTGCGACAACGACTTGCGCTGAGAGCAAAGAAAATTATTGATAAAAACAATAAAAAATCCACGAACAACAACAGCAGCAACAAAAAACCCTCACGAAGTAAACGAAACAAAGGAAAGGTTTGTACTCACTGCCATGTTTGACCACGCAGAGGTAATCACAGTAATCCTCATATATTATTATTATTATTATTATTATTATTATTATTATAAAATTGAAATATGATGAAAAATACTATTATTATTAAATAGTAAACTTAGAGATTTACTATTACAATTATCATTATTATTACAGCTAATCCTGAATAAATGAAACCGCAGAATTTGTTAACGGATATCGCAGTTCCGCCGTGCTTCCTCGCTTGGTGTAAATGGTTACTTCCAAGTAGTCAGTGGAAGATCTGCCATTCAAATACGTCAATTTTACGTTGATTTTTTACGCTTTCTAGTCCGAAATTTCTAATACTGTTTACATCATTAGTAAATTAATACTTAATATAATCGCAGTGGGCAATCGCAATGGGTATGGTTCACTGGCAACGGGTACTTTCGGAGTATAAATGGGTCTTTTGGTTTGGTTTGATAGATTATGGAAAAGCATACTAAGGCTATCTGCCTAAGGGAATGGTTGCCTTCGTGGAGGACTTTCTAAGGAAAACTAGCTCATATACACGTTACACATGGGAAAAACCACGGATACGCCCATGCAGCCAACCCGTTAACCTGGAATCGAACCCAGCTCGGAATTACCAGTGTTCAGCGATTATATCGCTCGGCCGCTGGTGGGCCTGTGTATAAGTGGGATTGTTCGGGATCTCACCGTGCTCCAGTTTATTAACACAGAGATTCTAAAACAAGGGCGTTAATACAGTCTGTTATTTAACTTCTAAATACTTAGTTTTTAGTTTAGGAGCTTAAAACACTCCTTTTATTCAAGTTTTGGTATTTTACAACATTTTCTACGTTTTTGTTGTCTAATTTATAAAACAACTTAAAAGTAATCTAAATCTAGATAAATGTATATACGCATTTTTTATGTTTTGGAAAGGATGAGAGATCTTCTAACAATGCTGAAAATGGTGCTTGGAGTAAAACTTTTTGAGAACTGTAGATGATTTTCAATATTTTTCTGCATTGTAGAAGACTGAGTTAATTTATGTGGCAACAGTAGAGATTATTATGGTTATGAAGAATCTGGTAGAGCTTGCTGTTATGGTAAATGCTCCTTAATAAATTTTTTATGCTTTAATTTTCAATGCTTCTTTTTGAAGTAGATGATGCTTAGGAAATATAACTTTTAGAAATCATCCATAATTAATAGCAGAGCGCGATTCATCAGATTCTATGACTTTCTTACTTTTAGACTTCTTAACTCACATTCGATTCTATTCTCCTATAAAAGAAAATTATTATCAGTTAATTTTTCTATGTGAATCAAATTTATCATATTATGTGCCATAATTTTCTTCTTTTCCAATTTATATTCACAGATTATTACATAAATTAGATTTACTTCTCACAGAAATCAGCGATGTTCTTAAGCCTAAACGATATCAATGTTCTATATGAAAATTTATCACAAAAGAGGACAATGATGCTCTGCTACAAGCTGCTGATGTTTTCTAAAAGTTATATTTTCTAAGCAGTGTGGCGGAGCATACAGAGATAAGAAATCCATATGTGAGGTTCCCCACAGGTCGCAGTATTCGAGCTGTTACGAAGTGTGAGACGACAGGCTCTGACATTGCAGAAGCAATAATTCGTCCAGTTTACGGCTTCACTTGAAATTTCAAGAATCATAACTTCCCGGCCAGTGTCAAGAGATTTTAGCGATTTGCACTGTGTCTGTCACCAAAGGACATTCTGTCTGAATTTCAGGGAGGCTGACAGACCTATCATCCTGTTGCTTCTCAGATATCGTTTGAACTTTAACTCTTTCACAGCGAAGTCGTCCGAACCGCCCGTACATTCAGATACCGGCAGGTAGCCCGAATTCCTGCGTCCATTTTCTGCCTGGTGCTTTCTCCCACCACATTAGTGCCTGGCTTATTAGTTTCGGAAATTGTTAAATGACATGCCAATCATTCTTTCGAAGCGACTAAAGTAGCTCTCTTGTTTGAATGCACCTTTTGCACATAGTTGGTGAAATCGCACAAAGATCACCAAGAGAGAAGTAATCACTTCATTTAAGTAATTTATTATTAACGCTGCAATATTCTGTTTGGCAGGGGGGAAAGGAAATCCATTCCAACAGAATTTCGTATATAGGGCGTTTAGATGTTTGAGACAAACACATTTTGCCCTGTATCGATGCGAAAGAGATAAAGAATCAGAGAATGTAAAATACAACCTAAAAATTAACAGGGCGTAACTACTTCAATCTGCAAACTGTTTTAAACAAGGCAAAAGGGCTCAGAATGCTCCTAACACTTGACAAGAGAGACATTCTCCTCTAGCGAGATCGTCACATAATGAACGGACAGACGGAGCTTCGCTATTTAAAAATGCCTTCGCATGGAACATCGTGATAAGAAATAAAGCAGGCAGAAACCTTCGAATTTTAAAACATCTCGGTAAAAGTAAGTCAAGCGCAAGTAAAAGAATAGCTTTATAGGTTTTGAATTTTTAGTTGTTAAAAATGCAATGTTTACAGCTTTGTTTGCCACCATTATGTTTTGAAATTGCGAAATTTTGCTGCCACTTTACATTCTCCGTTGATATTTTCTGTAACAATGTTTCACGTTTGCAGAGTTATCTGGGTGATATTTTTTTTGTACGACAGTTTCACGAAGAACCATGAGTGAGAACCCAAAACTTAATTTACCAACTTTTTGGCTTACAAACCCCTTTTTACTTCCTTGTACGAAGTAAAGGAAGGATTGTAATCACGAAAATTCCGAGTAACATATTTTAGCAAAAATATCCATTTTGACCGCTATCGAATTCAATTTAAGGATGTTTTCGCTCGACATCTGTACGTAAGGACAGAATAAAGGACTCTTATTTCCCCAAACGAATTATAAAACTGATTTAAAATTGATTCCGAAGAGAATATTTCATGGTGTTTGTATGTGCGTACATATGTATGTATCTCGCATAATTCTAAAACGTTGAAATGCCTCAGAAAGTTGAAATTTTGTATATAGGGCTGCTATAATATGTAGATGTGCACCTCCCTTTTTGGTTGCAATAGCCAGCACCAAAAGTATATATATGTATGTATATATCCACTCTGTTACTCGGCTCAGTGAGCTCAGTTTCTTTATTGTTATATGTTTGTAAATTGTGCATTTTTTGCTTTAAAAAGGATTGAATTATATTGTTCTTATCTTCCGGTTAAGGTTTTTTGGCCATTAGTAAATCTACATGCAATATTTCTAGAATTATCAACAGTTTAAAAGTTGTTTAAGCGCGGCTAAGCCTAATTAGTTTTGCCGTAGCAGCCGTATTTGTTTACATTTGAAACATAGCAGAATAATGAATTTGTTGCCAATTTACAGAAACTAAGCTTCGCAACAGCAAAGATAACGCCTTCTTTTATTATTGCGAATTAAATCATGCTTAATCACTTCTGGAATTTATTCGAAGAAATATATATTTAAGATTTACTTCGTAATGCACAGTAATTTTTAATATAGATATTTTGAGTTTTTATGTATTTTTGCTTTGTCAAGTGAGAACTGAATTAATTGTGTGAGAAATAACTTAATCGTCTGTGAAAAACTGTTTCCTTTTTTTTTTTGTTTAACTTCTTCTATACATCGTTTTAGATTTATTACAGTATTTGAATAGAACATGAGGCACGGATAAGATAATTCTTCAGATGATATATATAATTTTTGTGCATTCCGAGTTAAAAATGAATGAGATATCACGCTGTTAAGTGAACCTAGCGCCAGAGGGGTCGCTATGGCAAACAAATATAGTGAACTTTTAAGAGAGCATTTATTCTATTGTGGTTTATGCGCTATCGACGAAGTAGATTTAATTTCATCCAATAAGTTTAAATGAAATTCAAGAAAAAATGCGTATAATTTAATATTCCGTACAAGGAAGTCATGTGGTGTATACATCAGATTTTTTTAATTAATTGTACGAAGCAAAGGAAGTACTGTAATCGCGAAAAATTTCGGGTTTCAGATTTCAACGGAAATATCCATTTTGACCTATTTTGGCTATTTTTTTGGGTGATGTCTGTATATACACAGTCCAGTCACATTAATGTGACCATCTGTCAAAAGCCAGAATAACCACCTTTCGCAGAGCGGACTGCTGCGAGACGTGCAGGAAGAGAGTCACATAGGTCCCTGAAGGTGTTCTCTGGGATGTTGAGCCATGCCGACTCTAATGCCGTGGCCAGCTGCGCTAGATTACGCGGTTGAGGATCCATGGCGCGAACAACTCGATCGAGATGGTCCCACAGATGCTCGATTGGGTTTAAGTCAGGTGAGTTTGCTGGCCAGGGGAGGACGGTAAACTCATCCTGGTGCTCTTCGAACCACGCACGTACACTGGCAGCTGTATGGCACCTCGCATTGTCCTGCTGGAAGATGCCATCATCCTGAGGAAAAACAATGCGCATGTAGGGGTGAACATGGTCCGCAAGGACAGATGCGTACTTGTATTGATCCATTGTGCCTTCCACAATGATCAGTGAACCTAGAGAATGCCAGGAAAACATTCCCCAGACCATAATGCTCCCGCCTCCAGCTTGGACCGTTCCGGCAATGGTTGCAGGGTGGTTCCTTTCAGAGGTTTCACGCCTTATACGCCAACGTCCATCTGTCCGATGGAGCATAAAACGCGATTCATCCGAAAACGCAACCTGTCGCCACTCAGTGGACGTCCAGCTGCTGTACTGGCGTGCAAATTCTAGCCTTCGCCGTCGATGAACAGCAGTCAGCATAGGTGCACGAACCAGGCGTCTGCTTCGGAGGCCCAGACGCAGCAATGTTCGCTGAATAGTACTTTGGGAGACACTTTTGGTAGCCCCTTGGTTCATTTTGGTGGTCAGTTGCTCAACGGTAGCCCGTCTATCTGCCCGAACGCATCTCCGCAACCGTCGTTCGCCTCTGTCATCTATGGCCCGTGGTGCACCACATTTGCCACGTCGCTGATTTTGGACAGTCCCATTTTGCCATGCACGGTACACTTTTACCACGGCGGCACGCGAACAGTTCACAAACTCAGCCGTTTCGGAAATGCTTCCACCCTTGGCCCGAAAGCCAATGATAATGCCCTTTTGGAAGTCGGATAAATCGCTTCGTTTCTGCATTACGCCAACGATTGAAATGTTTTCCGAAGCCCTCACACACCCTTTATATACGCTCAACTGCACTGTGCTGCCACCTGCCTTCTGTGATTGGTTATTTAACTCTGACATGGAAAGTACGTGGTGGTCACATTAATGTGACTGGACTGTGTAAGTACAGAAGAAAAGACTGTTTTTCGAAAGCGGTTTGTAAAATGGATTTAAAATGCATTAAAAATGATTTTTTCGTAACATGTGTACGTGCGCACGTATCTAGCCTAACTGAAAAACGGTTAGTAATAGAACGTTGAAATTTTATATATGGGATTACTATAACATCTAATTGTGTACCTCTCGTTTTTATTGCAATGAGTTATACGGGAAGTATGTATGCATATATATATATACCTAGTCTTCTTTAAAGGGCTCTAAAGTCCTTATCTGGCCTTTATGTCCGCTTTTGTTGGTGTTAGTCACGTACTTCCAACTACAGAAGTGTTGTAAATGAAAATATTCGCGTTTTTGCAATGTCAAATTAAAAAAAAAATTGACAGACACCGAAATCCTGTCTCGGTTGCTAAACTTTTATTTGAGAAAGTTTTATACTCATTATGAAAAAAAATATATAAGAAGTTTGACTCCTGTATGACAAAAACTGAGCGAATATTTAATTTCAAAATTTGCAATTTATTATGGCACTTCAGGGATCGGTTAATGTAGTTGGAAAATTTTGAAGAAATAAATTTAAATTAAGTGCAGCAAACAATGCGTTTAATTTAATGGGCGTGCAAGGAAGTCATGCGTTGTCCACATCAGTTTTTTTTTTTCAAACTCTCCTTTGCTTAAAGTCTCAAGGATCTTTCTTTAGTGTGAATGATTCTTCCCCGATCATGGGAAAAAATAAGCAACGACTTAATTTATTCCGAAATTTCTAGGTATGTATAATGCTTCCATTCTGTCGGATTATTGACTAAAACTAGATAACATGTTCGAAGGGAGTCTCCAATGGCCGAACGGAAAAGTGCCATTTGGTAGTTCGTCTCGATGTAGAATTGCACGGGCGTTTTCGTATTTTCCTCATGTATGACATGGAGACGCAACAGCTTCTTTAGTCGCCTACTAGGGAACGAGTGGTAACACAGTTGAACACTGATAGTTCGACCCGGGTTCGGATCCTGGTAAACATACGTGCTGCTTGGTGCTTTTGTGGTTTGCCCGATGTAGAACATAGACACCAACTAGTTCCCCTTAAATTTCCTCTACGAAAGCACTCCCCTTTTATACAAATCTATACAGACCTTTATAAAAAAACTTCCTACGTTCTATAAAAGATCTAAAGAATGTAAAACTGTTATTCGAAGAACATAACTTGCAAAGCATTTGTACTCAAACAAAACAAACATAAGGTTCCAGATTTCATGTTCTAAAAGGCGAACCAACCGTATACCTCAAATCTCACTACTTCCTCTTTCCCGTTCATGTCCTTATCTTCACTGGTTACTAACACCATGTGGTGCCCTAAGATGTACTTATTGAATCCTTATTCTCTTAGAATGGAGGCCACATCTGTCTTACGCACCCTTTGTTTAGAACACAGAGAAAAAGTAAGAGTGAAACTCAAAGAAAATTAATCTAAAAGTGTTTCCTTTACGGATGGAATGTGTATCCTTACATCCTAAACCTGGATGACTTTAAGGGTTAGTAAATTTTTCTTTGAAACCTGCAAAATTTCTGGGTAAAAATATGAAAAACACATTAAGGTTACAGTTGAAGATATCCAGATAGTTCGTCATATTCGATTTTAATACGTTGGAGATTCACTATAACAGTATAAAATAACCTGAAATGTATATGCGGCTGGACGGAATTAAGAGGTTCGCTCGTTGTATCCAAGTATTCGTTATAAGTTGGGTTCCTAATATCGGTGTATACAGATATATCTGTATACAGATACCAAGATGTCAGATAGTCTTCGAAGAAAAAACGACTCCTGTTTCTTACCATGCCTTAGTGGTGTAGTGGTCAGCACGCTCGACGTGTATTCGAGAGGTCCGTGGTTCGGGTCCCGGCGAGGAAATTGCTCATTTTTCACATCTCCTGCTTCCAAAAATATCCTAATCTCACTACAGTGGCGCTAGAACTAAAAAAGTGGGGGATGATGATGCTCCATCACCAGGATTTGGCGATTGGGTCCCCCTAATTCTCAGTCGCCCTTTAAAAAGGGGAGTATATAAGGTATTTCTCAAACCTTCTTACTATGCCTTCATGGTGTAGTGGTCAGCACGCTCGACGCATATTCGAGAGATCCGTGGTTGGAGTCCCGGCGGGGGCACTCCTCATTTTTCGCATGTCCTGCTTCCAAAAAAATCCTAATGTCTCTACAAGGATATGAAACTTATTTTGGCAACGTTAAAATTTGAACCTTTTAAGATTTTTAGTGCCGCAGACACTATTAGTCTCAAACCTCATTTTTCTGTCCGTGTCACTTTTCAAATGTTGCCACCAATGTTATCTCACGTACTATTTTTAAAGAAATTATATAGAGAATGCAAAAAAAAAAAAAAAAAAAAAAAGCATGGAAGCATAAATAAAACGATGTTGCCACTCAATGTCATTATTATTTTTATTTAAAAGATATAATGCAACGAATATTTAAAAATGTATGGCAACATTTTATTTTACCGGGAATTTTAAACATTTTAAAAAATATTTTATGAATATACTGTTGAATTTTATGCGACGTAGTTGTGAAGAGAATAATGTTTATAAATAAAGTTGAAAAAAAGAGTTATTTATCAAAATACAGCATAAATTCTGTACGTCATCTTAGCAATAAAACTAAACACTGATTTAATGACCTGAAAGAAGGCTGAAAAAAATTAATGGCACCATTTAGTACTATATCGAAAATTCTAAGCACATCTTACTTTAAAAGTTTCGTGAACGTGCTGTTCAATTTCATGTTGTGTAAGCTGATGAAAGTGATGTTTAATAATAAAGTTAAAAAAAGAGGGGGAATCCGAAAACATTTCAGATTTTACATTACGCCCAAAGTGGCGTTTTTTTAGCGTTTTCTGTGTTACATTTATTTATTAAATATCATTTTCTTCGCACTTAAACCATAAAATTCAATTTAACAGCAATATCGTAAAATAATTTTAAAATGATTACATCTTTAGAATTTTCGATACACAGTCTCTCGCGCTGAAGATAATTTTTTTTTTTAAAGTCCAAAGGGGCTTTGTCCCTGAAGGACTATTGTATTCATTTTGTAATTTTGCGTGGAAAACATTAAATGTCGGTTCACTTTTCAAACTATTGCCACTAAATATTGCAGTCCTGTATTATATTTAAGGAAATTAAATAAATAATGAAGAGTCTGTGTAAATGTATGTATGTTTCTCGCATTGTGATAAAACGACGGAACCTAGAGCCATCGAATTTTGAATGACGTAATCCTACTGCGAATATACGCATCTGGAAGCCAAAACTTGCAATTTGGAATTTGTTTTATTATTTATTTCATATTTCGTAAAACTTTAACGAATTTTTGATTAACGAACTCAAGGATTTTAAAGCGAGCAGTGGCAACGTTGCACAAAAAAAAAAAAAAATTGTTGCAACGTATCGAGATAAATTTCTCCAGTAATGGTCCTTTTCTCAAACATGAAAGGTCCATAGAGCTTAGATATTCCAACCTTACATTAACTGTAGGTGCATCTTTAGGATTTCAAAGCGAGCAACGGCAACTTTGTACAGAAAAAAAAAACATTTTTATCTCCAGCGCGTGAGACGGTATAGGAAATTCTAAAGATACGCTCAGTTTAAAATTATTTTGCGATATTGTTCTTTAACTGAATTTTATGGTTTAAGTGCGAAGAACATGATATTTAATAAATAAAGGTAACACACAAAATGTTATTAAAACGCCCCTTTGGATGTAATTTAAAATCTGAAACATTCCCTTTTTTTTCCCCTACAGTGTTGCCATTGCTCGCTTTGAAATCGCTTAGGTAGTTAATCAAAAATTCGTTCAAATTTTATAAAATATGAAATCGATAATAAAACAAATTCCAAATTCTAAATTTAGGCTGCCAGATGCCCATATTCGGAGGAGCATTACATTATTCAAAATTTGATGGCTCTAGGTACTATTGTTTTATTACAATGCGAGAAAGATGCATACATTTAAGCAGATTCTTCATTATTTAATTTCTTTAAATATAACACAGGGCGACAATATTTGGTGGCAACATTTTGGAAAGTGATACGGGCATTTACAGTGAATCGACGCAAACGAAATTAATAGCTCTTTTGAGCTAAAGATCTGAAAGTTTTAAGATTTTATATTACCCCCAAAGGGGCGTTTTTTTAATGCTTTGTGTTACCTTTATTTATTAAATATCATATTCGTCGCACTTAAAATTCAATTCAACAGCAATATGGCGAAATATTTAAAAAGGGCATATCATTAGAATTTCCGATACACAGTCTCGCGCGTTGGAGTTTTTTTTTTTTTTTTTTTAGTTTCATTGCTCGTTTTGAAATCGCTGAATTTGTAAATCAAAAATTCGTTAAAGTTTTACAAAATGTGAAGTAGATGATATAACAAATTGCAAATTGAAAATTTGGGCTTCCAGATGCTCATATTCGAGCGCAATTCTACGCTATTCAAAATCTGATGTCTCTAAGTAACGTTGTTTTTTTCACAATGCGAGAAACATACGTACATTCATGCAGATTCTTCATTATTTAATTGCTTTAAATATAATGCAGTGCTATAATATTTGGCGGCAACAATCTGAAAAGTGAAACGCTGTTTCATAGAGGACGACGTAAAATGCCAACACGAAATTAATAGCTCTTTTGGGCAAATTTCCCCTTTGGGTTAAAAAGTACTGCAGGTCATTTTGTTAGGAAAACTGAACATTGATAGGAACTGAGAAAGGAAAAAAAAGGAAAAAATATCTGACAACACGTAAATATATTGCAAAGTCAAAACATTTGCAGCTTTTAAAAATGTTGTGATTTTGTTGTTGAATTTGTTTGAAGTGCGAGCGCGAAGAAACGATGTTTAATTAAAAATTCAAAAAGACAAAAAAGTTGAGTAAGCAGAAAAGAATGTAAGAGCAAATTGGTAAATTGCGAACTCAACGACAGCATAAAAAAACCTTAATAAACCTTCTGGTGGGACGTTAATGTCTAAATACTTTCAGATTAAAAAAAAATATTAAAGACAGGGTCCGGTTGATTCGCAACCTGCTTAACGTTGAATACAATTCCTTTGTTATTATAAGTGACAAATACAGGTATTCGTCGAAATGGTCATGGGCGAAGAAAAGAAACTTTCTGCCAAAATTTTACAAGTGCTTTTTTATCACTTATTTAATACTAGAATAATTAACGCTCTCTAAGATTTCGCTTGCACCATCCGGTGAGAAATTTTGATCTGTGAGAGTCCGATATCAAAATGAGAAAGGAAGTAAAAACGGAAATTACCGTATTCTCTCAGTTCGTGACCATCAATGGTTGCTACGTGAAGTTCAGACTCGGTTGTTTGTTGATGGGAGGAAAAGTAACATCGGCAGAGGAGCCAAACACTGGATGTACACAGAAACGAGGGTTAAAAAAAATGTAGCGTTTCCTGGAGAGAGGTTGTGCGCGAGAGAAGAAAAATCCGAAATCGAAGTCTCCGCCGACCGAAAATGAGTTTTAAAACGCGGGTTCGACATTTATTTTGAGGCCCAAATGAGTTTGCCCTGACAGGCGAAAATTGGGGGCCCCTCTCTTCTGGTATCGAGTTCCAATACAATATTCTTTGCATAAAATATTAGAGATGCCTCTTTAAACGCAAGCTGTTTTAACAGTTTTCTGCGGTTGCCAAAAAGGATGGCTTAAAAAAATAAAAATAAAAAAAAACTATAATATGGCAAACAAGAAATTGCTTTTCGATATTTCCCGAGATGAGAAATAATAAGAGAAAAAAACGTATAAAAACCGCCTGTTGAGGGCAGTATTAGATTTTAAAATGCCAGGATTGCTTTTTTATGCGAACGGGCGGAAGGAATTGAAGTTTTTTTACCCGAAGATTCGTCTAAAAGGTTGGTAATTGAGAGACTCAATGGAGAAAATTTAAACATCTTCATCGATTGCAGGAGACATTTTAAAAGGCTAGCGAGTCAAGGACGCTCGACGACCAATAATAGGGTTTATCGACCATAATTACGGGTTCCGTGATGGATACGTGTCATTTAGACCTCCTTTAAGAATGCATTTTCCGCAGATGCTTTCTTACGAAAGCAAAGAATCTAAATTTCAATTCTCAAATGACATTTTGCACTTCATTCGGAAACGAACCGATGTAAGTAATCTCCACTGTGTTGAATTTTGTTCTGATTTACTCAAAATTCATCAGTTTCTTACTTTCACCCATGGAAAGGAATTCGATGAATATTTTCGTTTGTAGAAAACATACATAAAAGATAATGCCATTCAGTTTTTTTTTCTTGCAATAACTATACTAGAAAACTAGAGCAGTGGTCTCAAACTCAAACTGGGGGCAGAATCTACACGATAGCAACTGACGAGCAGGATTTGTTTTTTTTTTTACAAAATGATATAAACAAAATAAAAATATTTCAAATTATTTAAACTTACTAAAAATTTATCAAAACGCATATAAGCAATAACAATAATATCGCAGTGGAGAAAAAAACCAAATTTTTATTTACCTATCTGAAATCTAACGTTTGGTACCTGTAAGATATTTTTTGTTGCTCACATTTTGTTATTCAAATATACTGACAGATAAATATTAAATTCTTAGACTGACATTCCTTTCAAATAATTCTAGATGTTTAATTAATCATAAAAAGCTTTATTTAACGTAAATTAAAAGTAAACAAATAACGAAATCGGAAAAAAACATTTTCTTTCCCTAGTAATCCCTATGTTTTCTAAGTGTAAGGATCTAGCATGGATATCACCTCTTTTCCTAGCATAATCGGTTACGTTTGTGTTCGCTTCCAGTTAGTTTAAGTTACTTAGTTAGAAAAGCTGAAGATTCCACTTAGAAAAAGTTTGAATCTGACAGCTTTTTACTTATTGAATTTAATATTTTCATTGCGTGTTTTTTATATTTTTACATAATTATTTTTCTAACTCAGTCTAGATTAATTTAATCGGTTCCACTAATTTTACTTAATTATTTTTAATAATTACTTTAATTTCAACTAACGTTTTACTTCATTTTTCGCTCGTTTAGTTTTAATTTAAATAAATAATACATATATATATATACACACAGGCACACACACACACATATATATATATATAAGATAAAAAATACATAAATCAAAATTATAATTTAAACTAACGATAACCTCTTAAGTTCTGCTCTCTGTTCTAAAACTAGTAATGCCTTTTTCTGGACTGCGTCATTTCTAGAGCAATCCATCTCATATGGTAACGCTGGTGACAAAGCTATTCGGAACTTAAGACAACTGAAACCTTTCTCGTAATGGTCTGTTATATCGGATAAATGCGCAACATTTGCTTCTAACTCTCTTGCCCTTAAGACACGCTTAGCTTCTGCTAGCTATTGTCCATTGTCTAAAACTATAATCTGCATTAAATTGTGGGGTGCATAGCGCACCCTCACTGATGATGTACAATGAAAACGAATATGTGTCCTAAGAATTAATTATTAAGAAATAAAATTATGTGTGGAATTTACAGTACGCCTGTCTTCGAGTGTCATCTTTTTAGTCACGCAGAAAAGCATCTCCAAGTTGTTACAATGCAATGAACCATCGACAATCCGTTGCAGTTTTCTTCAAGTCATCCTATCACCTATACCTATATATATATATTACATGTAAGATGTAATAAAATACGATGGCTGTTTTAAGACTAATTGGCGACCACAAAATGAACGATTCTAGATTTGGTGCTCTCCCCTTAAATTCACCTGTTCTCCCAAATTCGAGATCTTTCCATGTCACATAACGCTTGATGCAGATATCTCTTGCCCAATCAAATAATTTTAAAGCAAACCTTTTCAAACTCGGAACCAGGCCCGTACCGACAATAAGTGCAGGGTCGGGGCGGCGCACGACAGCGCCGAGTCGAAAAGGCGCCGGGTAATCATAAAAACAAACAATCCGTCTCGCTGCCTCTCGGAACAGGAAAATTTTTGTCTTACTTTAAGCGCCCTTCCGGGGGCTCGGCTCAGGTAAAACCTGGGAAGCTACTGATTAGGCTCTGTACCTAGGTAGTCTCGGCCACGGGTGTTTAAAATTGTGGCACACAGTACTGGAGTATGGAGTCCACAGCACTGGAGTCATCGCTGGCGATGGCTGTTTCAAGCTCGACAAGGACCATATGGTATAGTTTTAGACTATATGGTATTGTTTCCTTTGGTTGTGGTGCAGCTATATAGTCGTATATTCATGGTTATCCGGGGCGAAACATTCTCGTCGGTGAAGTTGGCGAATTCAGCGAACCTTTAAACTTGATTTTTCCAGTGGGCGTCTGGAGCCTCAAAACTGCATATTCATATCTTTCCTTTGTTTCTTCCTGGGGGCGCCTAAAGTCGACGTCTGTATACCATGACGTAGTGTTAGCAGGCCGGACTGGTGGCATGGTCTGTCTGACGGTGTTTAAGTGACTTCGTTCTGCTGTTCAGGGTTGGGACCCTGTTGATGGCAGATGCTTTTACCATCCCTCCACTACGGGGACGTAGAATGTGAGTTGCTGAGTATCCCTATGGACTTAGCTTAGTCTTACCTCGTCAGCCCGACCGATTAGTTAGGGCGTCTTGGATCGTCTCTAGGGGTGGGGGCGTTTAACTGTGTTAAGGCAGCCTCGAGCCTCGGCCAGGTCTAAGTGCTCCTTCCACCTAGCACACTGTCTTGTTTGACCGAAAGTTATAACCAGGGCAGGAGTTCGTCTCTGGTGTTCTCTTCTGTTTTATTTGAACGTGAAAATTAGTGATGCAGATGCATATGTAAGGGTAGAGGCATTCTACAAATTGCTTAATCCTTATTTTGTGTCTACTGTTGCAATCCTAGTAATTGTTATTCTACATAAAAAAAAAGGTAATTGCAGTTACATATTATGCTAAACTTAGGTTAACTTTTTTAATCGGAAAAGCAACGATTTGAGCATAATTACTCGAACACCGTTTACCTCACATATTTAAACCATTGTCGTATTCTTGGCCGCGTAAATTACTATTATCTAAACCGTTTTCCTCTAAAGTCTTTAAAATAAGAGTGTTGCGTCCTGCACCGGTCGTATCTGTCTACAAAATACTAAAAACCTTTCTTCGATACTCTTGTCTGTATTTTCTAATTAAGATACCTCCTAAAAATTGATATCTGCTTTTGATGGCGCGCATCAGAGGCGCAATCAAGTAAAATAGAAAAAATACTTTGCCTGTTTGACCCTACTTAAAATAATTTGCTTTATATTATCCCTAATAAGCTAATTGTTTCCTTTTGAATTTTATCTCCAAGCCAACGAAGCATATTTTTTAAGTTTGAATTTTATTAATACATACAGACATGAGAGGGTCAAGTTTTGTGATCATTTCTATACACTTTAAAAAATTATTATTTTTTTCGAATAATTTGTTACTGGAACCAAGAAAGGCTAAGTTTTGTTTGGCTTAAAACTGAATGGCATAGATAATTCTTTCAATAACATCGCGCCAATGCTTAGTCTCTTTTTTTTAAAAAAATATAGATATAGATTCCGAAAACGCGTTTTATGTTTTTTCATGAAATTTTAAGCTCTCATGTAAGTGGTTCCAGTCATTAAATTCAGAACTAATCAACAATTGCTGAAACTGTTAAAAATTTTGCGACAAAAACAATAAACAGATTTTTTTTCAGCAGAATTTAGCAACCAATCCCTTTTAACTCTGCCGTTGTTTAGCAAGATTCGACAAAAGTACATCTAAAAAAATTTACGTCCATGTTTGTCTTTTGGGAAACTGAAACTGGAAACCAGTTTTGATAATATCCAGAACCATTTTCTATTAAGGCTTGAAACTGGGATGGCACTAATGGACTTGGAAATAATCCGGAATCACCAGGCACAGGTAAATGCCTATCTACTGTAGCAATTGAAGATTTCACTAGTATTTCTCCTGTTTCTTCGACCGGCTGCAGTGAAGTTAAAGGTAATTCTCGGGTGAAAACACTTTCTGACTCTTCCTGATTATTAAGTTCTTTTGGTAATTTCAACGGTAGCTGAGACGTTGATGGACAACTAGTGCTAGTATCGTCAGTTTGGGTATTCTCTGAGTTTTGGAAAATATTACAATTTGGAATGATTTGATATGTATAAAAATAAAGATTGTGTTAAATGAGTCACCATAGCTTTTACCTTCAGTCACTACTGTCTTCTCAGTCAAGACAAATATCGAAAGATGCTAAAAAGTACTGGATTCCTTCTTCTATGCTTTAAAACATTATATATATACATACACACACACACATATATATATATATATATAATGAAGTTTTAATTCATTTTCCCCTGATGAGTTCTGAATTAAAGTTTCAATAAAGGGAGATTAATTTTTATATTTTTATTTTCTTGTATATATTTTTCCTTTTTTGCATTTTTAGTTTTCGATTTTGTACTACTATGATCATTTTTTATTTTGAAATGTTTTGATTTTATGTTTAACCCCTTTACAAAGCTGCAATTACTAATATTGTTGAGGAATCGTCTTGCATTGACTCCAATTTACTTTTAGCTCTAGACGCTTTGTTTATTTTTACTTCAATCCTGCAGCTATAGAGCAGGAAGGGTGCAAAACATTTGCTTTTTGTTTTTGCCTCTTATTAAGTTTCTTTATATATATATATCAAAAACTAAAATATGCAAAACAAGTCGTGAATTCGGTACATAATAATTGGACTCCTAACTATGCGCGACCTCTAAACATAAATACTACAAGTCTATTAATTTAAAATAGCGCACATCAAAGTCTTTTCAAAACTTCCTTATGGACGTTCGTAATTCGTGTCGTCATCACCACTCAGCAATTATTTTTTTCCACCTCATTTGAGACTACAGTTAAAGTCAACCTTCATACGGATGCATTTTCATAAAACCGGAACACACTAAACGGAAATAAAATGAAGAAAAAAAATCTGAAAGTTTTCGGATTTTACATTACTCCCAAAGGGGCGTTTTTTCTAACGTTTACTGTGTTATCTTTATTTATTAAATATCATGTTTTTTACACTTACCATAAAATTCACTTCAACAGCAATATCGCAAAATAATTTTGAAATGAGCATATCTTTAGAATTTCCGATACACCGTCTCGCGCGCTGGCAATAATTTTTTCCCCGTAACGTGCTGCCCTTGTTCGCTTTGAAATCGTTGAGTTTCTTAATCAGAAATTCGTTAAAGTGTTACAAAATATAAAATCGATAATAAAAGAAATTCCAAAGTCCAAATTTGGGCTTCCAGATGCCCATATTAGGAGGAGGATTACGTTATTCAAAACTGGATGGCTGTAGGTACCGTTGTTTTATCACAATGCGAGAAACGTATATACATTTATGCACATTTCTCGTTATTTAATTTCTTTAACTATAATACATGGCGATAATATTTGATGGCCACAGTTTGAAAAGTGATACGGACATTTACAGTGAATCGACGCAAAATGCCAAAACGAAATTAATAGCCTTTCTGAGCTAACTCTTCTTTGAGCTAAAAAAAACTGATCAAAAGGAGCATGGATAGGTGGGCGGAAACACTAGAAAACAGCGTTGATGTTACAGTCGCCAATTCCCTCTTCTTAACTCTCATTTTTGCTCAATATTTGAAATCTTATTAATTTTTATTTCTGGCGAAGGCAACCGAAGAAACAGAAATACCGGACAGACTGAACATAAAAAAATTATGTGCTTATTAAAATAAACCTTAAATAATTACATTCGAATAGTTCTGTACGAAAGCTGTAGTGAGTAAACCTGGATTTTAAAATTCTTTCTGAATTTAAAGGAACGCTGAAAAATATTTCAAAAATTCCCCGAACCCCAACCGGTGCATTCATTATAAAAATTCAGCTCTGACACTAAACCATTGCAGCTCGGAAAATGCTATTCGGACACTCCAGAGATGAATTCTACAATTAACAGCGAAGAGCGCCGTTCGGTTTCCGTCCATTAACTCGTCCGGCAACACCACGCGGGATTCGCACCAATTTTACAGCTGGCACTTGGCAATGCCATCATTAGCAGGACGAGCCGGACCTTTTCCTGCGACAGCCGCGAAATCTCGCTGCTAATTACGCTCCCGGATTCTCAACAGGACGCTACGACATCTACATGCTGCTGCGAAATCTATTCACACTACATCTATATTTATCTGTATAGAGGTGTATGGAACCTGCTGTGGAGATGCATAGCCTTTGCAGTGCGAAGCGACAATTGTGGAAAATAGGCTCAGACTGACAATGCTTAATCGGAAATGCACAAAGTGAGAGATGGTTTTGTCAGATGGACAGAGAGAGACTGGATTACGCAAAATGTAGATTTGAGGCGCGAAAGATTTCCCAGGGCCTGATTTCCGCAATGGTAAAAGGGGAACGTACGTCGCGCCTCCACTTTCAAGGGGCGTTCCGATGCTCTTACAGCATTTAAAATGTGTCAAATTTCCTACAATTTTACAATTCTAGGTTTTTTAAAAATATAAAATTAGAAGCAGAAAATTTAAAATACATAAACTTATATTTTGTTCTATACATAATTAACCGTAACCATGACAAAAAAAGATGTACAAAAATTTGAAATACACTTTTCGTTTCAATAGCTAAGATATTATGAAATGTTTCATATAACTCATATCGGTAAAGGAGTTTTCCTCATGTGTAACGTATATAGGAGCCAGTTTCCCTTAGAAAGTCCTCCTCGAAGGCGTGTCTCCCCTTAGGCAAATAGCCCTCGAGTGCTTAGCCGTAATCAAATAAACCAAACCAAACCAAACGCATCGGTAAAGTTTATATGGTATGGATAAGGGGAGGGAGACATAGAAGGGGCACCATAAGAAATTTCTAAATCATTCTCTGGCTTTCACCATTTCAGAGTTAAAAGACCAATAATCACGTTTCAGAAAATAGAACGTATTGTTGCATTCTACAGGTTCGTGGATTTTGAGCGACTGACGACAACACTTGACGAAGAATCAAAACACAATTTTTTAGCCAGTGTTTCAAAGACACGTTTACAACCGTTGAAAAATTACGATAAACACGCCGAAACAACCAGCAACACAGCCTTTAGGTTATCAGGCTATAACAGTCAAGACAGTTTCATCATAAAACATTAAAAGCACAGCCCCCGACTCGCTTCTCTCGCTTTTCGAGCTCAAAATATAACTACTGAACTTAACGTACTCTCGATACTCTCCACGATACAACTCAACATACACTCAACGATACATAGCTAGCTTGCAGGTATGGATTATAATACTTTTTGACCTGCCTTCGAGAATATTCTGGGGTAAACCGGTAAGAATTCGTTTTTAGAGTCATAAGGTATTTTTTGAAAACAGGACACCAGAAAAATGGGCAATGCCCTTGTCGGGACTCAAACCACGGAACTCTCGAATACGCGCCGAGAGTGCTAACCACAACACCAGGAAGGCATGTTAAGAAGGCGGGAGAAATACCTTATATACTCCCCCTTTTAAAGGGCGACTGGGGATTAGGGAACCCAATCGCCAAATTTTGGTGGTGGAGAATCAGCATCCACCACTTTTTTATTCGGGCGCCACTGTAGAGTTATTAGTATCTTTGAAAGCAGGAGACGTTAAAAATGAGCAATGTCCTCGCCGAGACTCGAACCATGGACCTCTCGAATACGCGCCGAATATGCCGACCACTACACCACGAAGGCATGCTAAGAAGACGGGAGAAAAATACGTTCCACAATGTTTTCGCTCCGTCTATGGTATATCGCAAATTTTGTAGCCAAATGAGCGATGTCGCGCCAAATCTGACAACCCTATCTTCCCTTGCAACTTTCTGGTAACCTAAACCCGCTTTGTGGGGAAGTTATTTTACCGCAGCTGGGAAATTCGTAACAATATTGTTACGAAAAATTCGGAGGTAATTTTGGAACTGTGCTGTAAATAGTGATTCTTGTAAATAAATTGTGCTTTTTATTGATCTGCATCGTGTTTTCATCGGATACTGTCAAATCCACGAACCCGTATAACGCAACAACTCCACTTCTGTGGGCGTGGGTTCGAATCCCACTTCTGACACCAGTTGTTGCGTTATACGGGTTCGTGGATTTGAGAGTATCCGATGAAAACACGATGCAGAACAATAAAAAGCACAATTTATTTACAAGAATCACTATTTACAGCACAGTTCCAAAATTACCTTTAAAAGCGTCGGAAATCTACAATAAATACGCTGAAACAATCAGCAACACAGCTTCAGGCTGTAACTGTAAAGGTAGCTTCACGGCAACACTAAACTTATAATAAACACCGTGGAACAATCACCAATACACTGTCAAGCTATACTGTAAAGATAGCTTCACGGCAAAGCACTATCTCGATTGCTTTCCGTTCACAAAACTCTCGCGTAGTTTAGCACTTACAGTAAGCAGCGATTCTCACAATAATCACAACGCTCACACTACTTCACAATCTTAATCACACTGCTTCACAATCTGCGAGTAACTGCTCTCAGAAACGCAAGGGTTTATATAGCTTTAAGTTCCACACGTTTCGAGAAATATCTCGACAGGAAGTTATTCTAGAAGCTTCCCGTGCAACAATGTACATTGTAACGAAACGAACTGCAGAAACTTTTAAACCTTAAAAAAGAACTGCAGAAACATTTAACGATTTCCGCGCCGCAAAATAGTTTTGACAAATAAATAGCTGCATAAATGTTTAAAAAATATGTATATTTATTTCCAGTAAATACGTAATTAGAAGTTTATTATTGCTTATTCTTCTAAGTGATAAGCTGTGAAATATAGATTGTTAAATATTTTAATTTGCAGAAAGTATACTAAAATCATCTTCAGTTTTTCATATTTAATTACCTTATTCAAAAGTCAGTCGAAACTCGTCAAGAAAAAAGAAAGAGCAAAAGAAACTTTTGAAAGATGTTTCCTCGCAAAGAATATAAAATATAAATAGATGCTTCAAACCAAGGAGGTTAGAATAGATTGAGTAAGCCCAACGTCACAAAAATGAAGCCAAGGAAATATCAACAACGTGACGTCACGACTTATCATGGCCGCCGTGGATAAGACCACGAAACATATTGTTAAATAAAATTATACTGACACTGAGTAAATTTAATTTAACTAGTTAATTAATTTAATTTAATTTACTCAGTAACTGACACTGAGTAAATTTAAATAAGATTATACTGACATATCAATGTCCGGAGGCTCAGAAAAGTGTCTTTAAACATAATTTGAGTAAAATACCTTGAAACTTCCAATAGTCTTCACGATTTCACCATGCTATATCGTTATTACTTGCACATTTTCATGTACCTAAATTTTATCGAATTTGAAAGAGTTATTTGAAATCTTTGTGATTTTTCTATGCGTAAGAAGAAAATAATTTATGCTAAGTATTCAAATTAGAATATAATTACTTATATATTACTTATAAACAATAAACGATGAAAGCTAACATGTAGACAACACCGATTAGAATGTAAACAAAACAAACCAGAAGCTCGCTTATGGTAGCGGCCATGATAAGTCATGACGTCATACCGTGGCGTTTCATGGCTTCATTTTCATTACACGGGATATACGAAGATGGCTTACTCAATTTATTTTAACCTCCTTGCTTCAAACTATGTTGAGTGGGAAATATCAAATCCTGACTGTACGGAGAAATTACAAAAATGTTTCTTCATTATATTATTCCAGTAGAATTTATCGCAGCTTTTAGCGCTTGTTTCATTCGGATCTGATCTGAACTTATGTCAGTTATTTATTATTTCAGCATGTATAGTTTAAAAAAGTTTAAAATATTTAAATCCAATTCATATACATATTCAATCTGGAATAAGCAAACATAAAAACTTAAAATAAAAATTGTATGCAAAAGCAATAAATCATTTAAGTAAATAAATGTGTCCGGCATTGAGATCAATAGCGCATACATGCATACAGCGCAAAAAATATGAAGTACATTCATGCATTTATGCGCTATTGATCTCAATGCTGGGCACATTTATGTATTCACAGTTTAGGCTTTTGCAAACGAATTTTTGCTTTTTTTCCTTATATTTGTATAATCTAGGTTGAATATCTATTGGATATAATAGTTTTGATTTTTTTCAGTCTTACCACCGGTTATTGCAGCTTAAACAGCATAGTTGGATATTGGATATTAAAACTTCTTCATTTGTATTGTATTTATTATACATCCACACACACACACACACACACACACATGTATATATATATATATATACATGGAAAATAAAAAATATGTAAAACAGCTTTATTATTCAATTTAGAAATAGGCTTTAATTCCTCATTTTTAATTTCGGATTTCCTATCTACTCTAAAAAATAGTAATAACTTTCCTGCACTGCGTAATTTCTAAATCAATCTACGTCAAATGGCTTGCGTACCGCTAATGACGTGGCTAATTCGGAATTTGGACTGAAAATTTTGAGAACTGAAACCTTTCTAAACTAAACCAAAACCTTCTCTTGGTGAGCTCTCCATATTGATAATTGCGCACTTTAGCTTCACCCTCTGTGTCACTCGGACGTTATTTCGCTGTGCTGGTTTCTTGCGCAAGAGTATCAATGCAAATTTTCTGAAAATAGGCACGATTATAGTACCAAGTGAATTATGGCCATAAATGTCAATTTAAATAAAAATAAAATTTTACCCGCCTAGACTGCCAAGCACTTATCTTAACCCTACCAAACTTCTTATTACGAATTCAGCACTTTAACATTCAATGCAATCAGAATTCGTCCTCTTCAGTATGAATCTACGTTCTATGAATTCTACGTTCTACGCCATCTACGGTATCAAAATTTGATACCTAGAGCTATCAAATTTCGAAACGCATTC
>KK121078.1:9601-45742 GCA_000611955.2 Stegodyphus mimosarum
ATTCTATTTCTTGTTCTTGAAGGCCTGTTTTGAGTAACACGCCTCTGCTCGTGTTAGAGCTCTGTTTTTTAGAGTGTTTATTTGTAAGTTTTATTGTATTGCTCGTGGTTTTTGTGTTATTATTATTTTTTTTGGATTAGAGTTGATTGTTGGTTTACATTTCTCAGGCTTAAGCTTAGTTTGGAAGTGTTTTATTTTGTTGTAAGTAGTATTGTGGATTCTGATTCTGAGTTTCCGGTGGTAGGGTTATTATTTTGTTTTACTTAAAAGTTAATTGGTAAAAATCCTTTTTTTTGTATTTTGTATTCTTTCGTCAGTTTAACAGCTGGCTCTGGTTCAAGTAATGAGTAATTTCTGCCATTGTCACCACTGCTTAGGTTTAACTTTTTATGTGTTTGTAAAGTCAGAGGTTATTGATTCTTTTCCGAAAATTTTGGTTTCGGAACGGGGGAGGATTGTTATGTATTACTTATTTAAGTTGTGATTTAAATTGTTTTAAAAGTAATGATTTAACTTATTTTGCTTCTGACTTAAAGATTAATTTGTTTTATTTTTGTAGTTGAACTTAAGTTTCTTTGGCTTCTTGAAAAGTAATTGTTGTCATTTAATTTGTTCTCTTGACAGTTTTGGTTAACGCTGATTTTTTTTAAGTTGCTTGAGTAATTAATTTTTCTTCTTTACTTTTGGTTGGTTAACTATTTAAATTTCTGTTTAGTTAATATTTTTTTTTCTTAACCTTGGTTGTTAATGTTAATTTCTTGATAAGTTGACCCTTAAGGTCAATCTTTTAAAGTTTTGTTTACACAAGTTGGTGTTTAAAGTTGTAATTAAGTTTTAATGTGCCCCCTTTTCTGCTAATTTTGGGATCCATATTTTCTGACTATGGTGGTCGTTTTGGTGTTGTGGAGAACATAAAATTTTTTCATACTTGATTATTATATTTTAGCTGAAGTAATTTTTATTTCCTTACTATGGTGGTCGTGTTTGGTGTTGTAATAAACCCAAGAAAATTATCTATGTAATTATTATATTTTAATTGAAGTACTTTCACCATTGAAGTTAATTTGTGTTTAAAGAAAAAAAACTAATACCACATTCTTTCGAAAACTTTTCCGTTGCCTTGCGGGAATTTACGACCTTGTTTTTCACGCCAGACAGGGTCTGGGAAGCATCTGTCATCATTGGAACTTTTGCACCCTGCTGGAGAGGGTAATTCCAACACTACTAACCCTACACCAAGGTCGAGAGCACGGGGTGTTTGCAGGACTTGCAGGCTTTTCCAATACAGGATTGGGACCTCTCGACGAGGCTAGAGGTGATTGACCTTGGTGTATCAGCGATTATTCGCCAATTTCTGGAGTTCGAACTACATTGGCTTCACCTTCCTGTGTGTTTTTCCCCTGGGGTTGCCGGGCTGTTGGCGGTTTTCTTACCACCTAAAATCGCCAAACGGGCATTTTTGGCGAATGGAGTAAAACGCCTGGGAGCTAGCGACGAAGCCAGGCAGACACGGAAGGAGACGGAGAGAGAGACGTGGCAGACCACACGAAAGAAAAAGTACTATCTGGAGCCACGAGAGTTGCTGTCTGCTTGATAGAACGATGTATGAAGGAAATGGAGGAGAGAAACCACCTAGGGGCGATGCAATGAGGACGAACCCCACATAGAAGGGGCGGAAGGCTTCGAAGCTACCTTTTCCTGTTCAGATTTCTAATTTTCATTCTTTTCTTTTTAGTTAAAATGTGGCTGCGCTGTGACATGGCCGAAGTTCGCTTGTCGGATGTCTACAATGTATCTACTATGTTAACTTCACTGTTTGGAGCAGTATGAAAATTTTGTTTATTCTCACAACCGCCACCAACGTAAAAGTTTGTATTTAGTCAGTTATATCTTAATAAACCCTATATTTAATTCTAACTTTTCTTGTAATGTTTTCACTTTTAATTTAGAACACTGGACCCAATAGTATTTTTCACAACGCAATAATTTAAGTATTCTGTTGGAGCCCTTGTACCACTATTTACTGTTTATTTAAAACCAGTTTTACCAGAGATATTGTGTTTATCATGTATGTCACAAACTTTACCTATTCATGTGATTTAGAATGATTATCCAAATTTTGATTTTTATTTGATGTGGAATTTAAAACATAAACATAAACTCTGAAGTTATTTAAAAACTCCAACACCATCGACGCGTGTGGCTACAACTACTACAATATTATTAGATCATGTTTGGAGGAAAACATGAAAAATCAGCAATACTCTCATCAAAATTCGAACTCCAGTTCATTAAATCCATATACCTCATTTCTACTTTGATGTTGTTCGATTACTAGCCCAACGAGTTATCAATTGCAACACAGTTCACGATAAGGAAGAAAAATATTAGTCTCTGCCACTAAGGAATGATTGCAAAGGAAGAGACTCAACCAACCATACCAAATGATAGCGAATTATAGACCACAATATTTCAGACTCCATTTGCAACGACTATTTGGAAGTTTTAGAGCTTGATATATGTACAGGCAGAAGCTAGGTCGCCCATCTGTAATATCGTAGGCGAAGTATTGCTAAACCTACCTCTATCTCAGTTTCGAAGGAGAACATCCCGGTTGGCAGTCCGAGGGTCTTCCACCCCTCTTTCTAAGCCACCTAAAACTCGAGAGGACTTTCGGCTCGCCGTGTATTTTGAATGACCTTATGCCACACAGAGACAACGCGTTTACAAAAATTCTGACTTCTGAGGGATTCGAACCTAGGCCCATCGGTACAGAAGTCAGCGTTACTAACCGCTATACCAGTTAGACGGCACGTACCCTCCTCAGATACAGGTTGAATCAAGGCTGACACCTATGAAGGTATATTAGGTGTGGGAATATTAGCTATTACAGCACGAAACATGAAGTCAGTGGTATTCTTGCCGATATTCGAGTTGTAGACCACTCGATTGCTGATCACATGTGCTTTCAATTGCATTACGAAGACGTGCGGTAAGGAACGAAAAATACCATGCACAATATACTCAAAAACATACGCTCATGCTAATGTGCAACAGATCATTTTTCCAATGAATCGCGCTTCAAACTAGAGTGCGTCGATGATCACGCACAAATTAGAGCCTATAAGGATTAACATTATCATCCGGAATGCTTTATCCAAGTCCATACTGGACAATCGCCAAGAGTGATGATCAAGAGCAGCATCAGCTACAAATTATACTCCCACTAGCAACTGCTACAACAAAGAAATTGAACCGTGCGTCGAGCCCTTCATAAGACGTATTTCTGGGAGTGTATGTTAAGAATGACAGCCTAACTCTGGCTGAAAATGTTCGGGCTCTCTAAACGTGTCAGATACCACTTCTTAGATGGTCTGTCCGTTTATCATGCCCTTGGTCTATTAAACATATCTGGGATTCCATGGGCCATCAACTTGCCCGTCACACTTGTCCCGGTGACAACACAAATAAACTTTGGGCTCGGATAAAACGGCATGCCATCTAATCTTCAATAGCTGCTTGATTCAGTTCAATAACGAGTATTAGCTCTTATTCGAGCTCATGACTGCATCATATCACGTCGGATGTAGAATAGATTTAATTCAGTTTCGATGATTCTTTCAAATTTCCACACTTAGGAGTTATTACTCATTTATTATACATTAAGAAAATTAAGAAAATTTCTCTTGGGTTTGATCGCTATCTTTCCATTACTCAACTTGGTAATTAATTATTTTATTAAGATACAGATTTCATTAAATCCATGTATCTCATTTCTACTTTGATATTTCCTTTTAATAGACTCCAAGAGCTTTGAACAAGGTAAATTTCTAGAGTTACAGGTTTTACGGAGGAGGAGATGAGAAAAATCGGCTGTGTCCTGGGTAGGATCCAAAACCCGGATTTTCCGATTACTAGACGGATGTGCTACCGGTTACACCTCAAGGCACACATAGGGATATAATAATTCCTTATCAATCTACTGATAGTATTAGTGATGGTGGTATGCCATTGGATAAACACCATCTCTAATCATCATCTTCTTTACGCTACGAAGGATTCAAATCGTCTGGAAATTTCAGTGATTATCTTACAGAAGATTTCCCTGTAAATCTGTACTGTAACTCAACCGGTTTTTCCTTACAGCCACCCCTATTACTAGTTTAAGTATATTTGTCACATTTTACGTCATATATGTACTGCTGCATATTTAATTCTTTCCAATTAATTTTTGATTTTAACTTATATTCTTACTGGTTTAAATGTTTACATTTGCCACCTCCACCAAATGATTGACATAACTTTGAGGAAATCGACCGAAACAATAAGTGAATGTACTAATTTGCGTATTTTCACTTCAGTTGAATATTGAGAGATTCGTGAATGATAATTTCTCTGTGAGAAACTGAAGACCGAGGAGATAATCATTTGTTTTGAATTGATTTTCACTCACTATAAAATTTACGAATAAGAGCGGGCGGGCATGCTAGCAAAGAGAGTCACCAGAATAAACCACGATTATACTTGAACATAAAAAATGGTAAAATACTTTATATTTGTAAACAATTGAAACTTAAGAAGAATGTACAGATTTCAGATCACATCTAAAAGCTGGAAAACAATCTGGATATCAAATTAGTATATCAGACTGTTGTATATGATTGTTTGGCAACCTTTTATAGCGTCGTGGTGTATTACGACACCAGACATTCTGCTCTGTAAGAAAAATAAAGAACATTATGAGGTGTTCGGCCTTGCACGGAGTTTCCTATGTGATGAGATTAGGAAAGAAAATTAATGTAATAAATAGGTGCGAAGTTAATGTAATGTTAAGGTAAGATGTTATTTCGTTTTGTCAATCTGATGTGTAGAATATAATGTAATTTGTAAAACCATGTATCGCAATATAAAATGTAATATGTAGTGTAATATGTACTGATAAACGATGTATGCACTATCTTGTTAATTTGATGTGTAGTACATAATTTAATGTGTAAATCATGTATGGTAATATATAATGTAATATGTAATGTAATCGTAATAGTGTAATAAGTATCATAATATATAATGTAATATGTAATATGCAATGTAGTATGTACTGATTAATAAGCAACATGACACACAATGCAAAAGCCCAACTGAAACAATGTGAATGCAAAATGTATAATAGTATTATGTATAACGATGTAAGCAGTGTATCGAGAAGCGGGTACAATTAGCATGGTGCAGATGATAATTCAATACGCATCCTGTGTATAAGCTTATAATGTGTATAATTTATCCTGTATAATGTTTTACCAGTGTATAACTAATTTTCCTGTGCATTATTTAACACGTATCATGCTTATAACATCCCTGTTGCGTATAATGTTCCTATGTGTCATTGATTTCCCCGTATAAAATGTAATGCGTATCCAGTGCATAATGATAATATAACGCATATATTGTGATAATTTAATGCGTATCCTGTGCAAAATAACCCTATTATAATCTATCAGCATAGGGTTTATTAGGAAAGAATTTTAATGTAATGTTAGGGTAAGGTATTAATTTGATATGTAGTATATAATGCAATGTGCAAATCACGTATCGTAATATATATTGTAATATGTAATGTAGTATGTACCGTTTGTTGTGAAGTTAATGTAATCCTTAAGTAAGGCGTTATTCGTCTTATTAATTTGAATGTAGTATATAATGTAATATGTAATGTAGTCAGTACTAATTGATGTGAAGTTAATGTAATGTTAAGGTAAGGAGTTATTCGTCTTATTAATTTGATGCGTAGTACACAATGTAATGTATTAAATAATGTATCGCAATATACAATGGATGCAAGCTGTATAATTGCAATATGTATAAAACGGTGCAGATGACAATTTAATGCGCATCCTGTGTATAATTAATCTTGTATAATGTTTCACCGGAGCAAAACTAACTCTCCTGTGTTTAACTTAATGCTTTTAATCAGTAAATGTTTAACTATTTAGATACAATATATAAGCAAATGGTTTGATAAGTAGTATATCAAGTTGTATCTCATTTATGTTGTATTCTATTGTTTTGTGTATGAAGGTAATGTAATGCGTCATATGTTCAACCGGACCAAGGCACAAATGTAGGGTAGAAATGTATATAATCCATAATCTATAATGTATAACCAGGACTTGTATAATCAAATGCAAGTGTTTAAGTGAAACCATATATATAATCTGAACGATCTTTACTAAAGCAAGGCACAACGTGCTGCCAATTGTAGCTCTACATTGTATAATGTAATGGCCAATGTATAGGCAACTGTACATAAAGGTGGACGTGGTGCTGTACTGATTAACCCAAATGGTAAAGGGACAGTGCCCACGTCCTCCGTCGCTTATCGCTTATGTGATGAGACATCGGAGCGCCAGAAACATGATAAGATACCGACTTGTTTGTGTTCTATGTATTCTTCAATTTAAAACGTCTTTTTCTTTTCCCCCGAAAAGCCAGTAGAATATGTAATAAATGATTTAATATGTTTAATACAATATTATTAAAAAATGTACAACTTTATTGTTCATCGTATTTGATATTTATAATCAATGTATCTCAAAATTTATAAAGCATAGTCTCATTTGATGGATATAGCAGGGTGTAGTAGGAGGATCCTCTACTTCATATATTATGTTGTGGGAGGATTGTGTTAACTAAAGCCGAATGAGTATCAGATAATAATGCTAGATCGGAATCAATATAGTCATATGGAAATCCTGCGAGAACATAAGCAGAAAATCTAGCAGTCTGTACACTGCTCGACATTGAAAATGCAACACCAAGAAGGAGCGGTCAGAAATTTATGCAAATTTTAGAGTAGACGCACGTCACTGAGTTATGCGAATGATAGCAAATGCGCAGCTCTCCGACGTACGGGAAATAAGATATAAGGGAAGGAACCTGTAGAATGGGCAATATTCGTGTTGGTGTTTCTGCCAGACGAATTATCGAAGAAAGTTGGCTTTTGTCCCGGAGGACACGTCCCGGAGGACAGAATGCCAGGCCGCCGTCAACGAAGACACTTCCAGCAGTTAGACGGTTTTACGAGGGGTATGGTGATCGGACTGAGAAGGGCGGCTTGGTCCTTACGTCAAATCGCAGCTGATACCCACATTATGGCTATGGCGAACATGGTTGGAACAAGGGAATGTGGGAAGAAAGAGGGGCGCAGGTGCAGCCAGAGTGACTTCAACATGCGTGGATCGACGCATCCGCCGACAAGATGTGGTGGTCCTGCAAGTCACTTGTACTGCAATTCTGCAGCATGTGCAAGATACCCTGGATGCTCCCGTGTCGACGAAAACCGTTTCCCAGCGATGGGTTGAACGTGGCCTGCACTCACGGCGTCCGTTAAGAAGACTGCCATTGACCCTAGAGCATAGACGCCAACGTTTAGAGTGGTGCCAGATGGAGCGATGTGGAAGACAGAATGGCGAAACGTCGTGTTCTCAGATGAATCACGCTTCTGTTTATCCAGTGTAAGTCGCCGCATACGTGTGTGTCGTCGACGTGGAGACAGATCTAATCCGGCAGTAACTGTGGAACGCCCCACCGCGAGACAACGTGGCATAATGGTATGGGGCGCTATTGCTTACGATTCCAGGTCACCTCTAGTTCGTATTCAGGGCACTATGACGGCCCAACGATACTTGGATAATGTACTGCGGCCGGTGGCAATCCCCTACCTTTAGGGGCTGCCTCATGCAATTTTTCAGCTGGATAACGCCCGACCACACAGTTCTCGCATCTGCCAACATGCTCTGCAAGGTATACAGATGCTTTCTTGGCCACCGTACTCTCCTGACCTGTCACCAATCGAACTTGTGTAGGATGTGATTGGACGCCGTTTGCAAACTCTGCCCCTGCCTCGTTCAGAAGACGAACTGCGGCAAATGGTTGAAAGGGAATGGAGAGCCATCCCACAGGACACCATCCGCAATTTTATTGACTCTATGCTTAGACGTGTTTCTTCGTGCATCGCTGTCCGCGTTAGTCCTACATCCTTGATTAACCATAATGGCAAAGGGACAGTGCCCACGTCCTCCGTCGCTCATCGCTTATCCTACTGAGCAGACGCCGTTCTCGTTCTGTATTCTGACTATCATTTTGAAATAAAGATCACTTATTGCTGCTTGCTGTCTCTGTCTTTTTCCGAATTTAATCACTTTCTGACCACTCCTTCTTGGTGTTGCATTTTCAATGTCGAGCAGTGTATATTAAGAGATTTTACTGAAGGTATTCTAAGCTTTGGCTGCCAACTGCATTACAAGCGCTAACATTTGTTTCACATGGAATCATGGAGGTTTTGAAATATCTCACTTATCGGACTGCCATTACAACTAAGCAGAAGCGCCAGCAATATCCTTCTCACTGAAGTTGAGGGAATATCGTCTGATCATACAGGCCTATGAATGAGACCACTACGCCCTACCTGTTGTTGTCCACATGTATTTTAGCGCTATCATACGTCACGGCTGAAACTGGCTAACTGTTGCATTAGTTGGTCATTTAACAGTTCGAGCAAGATTTTCTTCAAAGAAATCTTATAATGCCGTCTATTCAAACAAATTAGCAAGGGATATCGGAATCTTCAGTGTTTCTCTATATCGCCGACTCAAATATTGATAGCAAATTGATTTCGTGCTGCACAAACTTATGTAGCACGGTAGCATGATCTTTCTTCTTGCAATATGCATCGTTTGCGTAAAAGTCGAAAGCCGAAAAAAAGGTCAGCCAACAATCTGCTAGTCATGGTATGGATTCAAGTGATTCAAGTTTAGAAAAATGCAGACGGGGTTTGGGAGAGTCCGAAGAGAGTAGCGATTACTCGTGTACAGAGACATGCAGTATGTTTTGCATGACGAAGCACCATCTCTTCCAATTCAAACGGCCATGTCTTTCGTCTCCGATTCTTGGCACGTTTTGCAACTGATGTATGCGTCACCAGTGGAAATATAATCTTTGATGTAGTTGTGCAAACGTCTTGTGGTCCTGAATACGCCTATCGGATAGCGCACCGTAGTGTGTATAGTCACACAGCGGCTCGCTCATTACAATCAGCAGCTCACATGCTGTATGCATGTCGCAAACATCGAATTTGTCAGACCTTCCAGCATCCAGTCATCATTCAATCATTTTTCTTTCTGCAGGCCGCTATCTAATATTATTTCTTTGCCTGGTCATTTTACCGGTTTGCTAACAGTTCCCTATAGCATTAAGCATGCGGTTCCTGTTCCTGACTTACTATCTGATCTCGATTTGCCTTCGGGTAATCTACGAATTCCAGATGTTTGTATATGCAGTAGCTAATCCACTCTAATCAATCATCTAAGCCATTCGTAAGACGAAACGTGAAATTAGCTAGGAAAAAAAAATCTATACTTCTTGAGGGGCATTTTGTTAAATGTTTTTTTAAACTTCGAACACATTTTGTCATGTCTTTTGTCAGTTGCTGAAAGGTATGTTCTCCCAAACTGCCATTAACATTTTTCTTTGGTGCTTTAAAACAGAAGAGAAAACATGCTCATTTTTTCAAATAATTAGCAGTTGTGACAATCTGTTGATGAACTGCTTTAAAGTTATACTGAATTTTAAATGCAGGTGAAAAATATTGCATAATAAAATTATCCTTTATTTACTTTCTGAGTTTAATTTTTTCTTTCCTTAAGCTGAATTCTTTTTCTTCATCCTGACGTTAGCGTCAGTGAATAGACGGGCCAAAATCAATAAAAAAGTTTCAGATTTTGAAACATTTCACTTCGAAATAATTCAAAATTCTTCAAAGTTTTTTTTTCTGACGGGTAAAAAGGCCGAAAGCACTTTTTCAGTAATTACAAAACTTTAACTGAATAATTTAAGGCAGCATCATAAACGGATGCGAATATTTGCAATATTAAACAGTTAATTACAAACTATTCTATGCATGCTTTTGGGGTGCAAAATATTCTTCCTCTTGCCCTGCAAAAAAAGCATAAGTTGAAAAATTTCAAAATTTGCATTATGTAGAATGAGAAATCTTAATGTATTTCTCCATTTTTCCTCTGAGATTTCTCATAAGCAAGATCCTGTTCCCCTGTTTCTTTCTTTAATATACGCAACTTTACCTACAACAGCAAGAATAAGAAGCTATTCATATAACATGAGAAAATTTGAACTGTCACTTTGGATGCCAGTTCGTTGTCATTTTCATATTTCTTTTTATACATACAACTTTAGTACGCATAATGTTCTGAGGGTAATTAGTTCGTGTTTTATATTTATGATGTATTTAAGCTAAATATGTATTATTTCCAGATAAGTCATTCTGTATGTCTTTCTTGATGCGAATTTTCAATTGATCGTTGGAATAATATTTGAAGTAATCAACAAACTGCATTTAAATCTATAAGAGGAAGCATTTGTAAATTATAATTCTAGGTGGTTGGTCTTGGTCCAGTAATTCTACATTCGATACTTTTTTTGTAAATAATTATCACAGTTAGAAAAAAATTGCTATAAAATTGGACCGGCCAATATTTAGAAAGTGCTTTTACCGAACGCATTTTATCATGTCATAAATTGTTTACATTAAATTGTGCATCTTTTAAGATCGGTATTGTCTACTGAAATTGTCCACATGCTCATTAGTTCGTCTTTGAATATATGGCAATCAGAATAAAAGTGTATTCTCTTGTGTGTTTTGAATATATGGTCAATACTTGCCATGTTCGATATGGTGGTTTAGCTTTGCTGGGTATAATAGCGTTTGGCCGGGGTCGAATGCATGGATATCTGTTGCTGTCTATCTTACGTTTTCATAAAATAACACCAATAAAATCGAATTATCCCACACGGTGAAACCTGAGCAACATTTTCGCTGATAAGATGGCTAAATGAACAAAGGATTCGGCTGAATGATTACTAATTAGATGGCTAATTAAAAAATTTCTCACCAATGCTTAGCGATAAAAGTGCTCACCATTTAAGAAGAAAAGTTACTACTTTCTATATGCAAAGGACATTTTCAGCAGACAGTGGTACTTATAAAACGATTCATTTTTTTCAAATAATCTTCTTTCTATAGATCTTAAAATCGATTAATGCGTAATTTTATTGGTTTGATGCATCACTGTGCTTCCATAATATTCTGGATTCATATACGCCAAAGTTTCTGCAAATGTTAGAAAGCAAGGGAATCAGCAGTATTGATATTTCTTTTTGTAGATAGAAAATAGTTTATAATCTTCTCAATATTTTAGAGAAAACAACAATCAAAATCCATATATCATAATGAAACTAATTTTGTGCATTTTTATTGCAACTTATTAAATATCTTTCTATTGAAAAGCAGAGAAAACTAGATGTTTCTTTTGCATAGGTCTTCTTTAGCGCATAATACAATTACCAACCCTGAAGTATGAAACATCGGAATGCTTTAATGCGGCATAGCAGCGTGCCTTCAAAAGACCTTCACCTTGACAAATTTCGTTTTAATACAGCGTTTTATAATGATATGCTCGGATTATTAAACTAGTTATAATGTATTAAAATGTGTGAATCTAATATTTAATTCATATTCTAATTTTTTTTAAATTATATTTTTTTTACATTTCATTTGATTTTGAAACTTCAAGCAATGCTAGAATACTTCATGTTCTGTTGAACATTTTTTAAGGTATTTATGTTAATTACCCAAATTTATGATTTAAGCCATTACTATAATTTATTCTTTTCGTATTCCTCACCAAGATGCAGATTAGATGGTAGAGCATTTAATTACAGGATTTTGAAGGTTTTAGATGCAGAGGTTTCGGTAGCAACATCTGCAAAAACTCTGCAATCTCTGTCAGTGAATATTCCGGCTCTATCCATTTTGTTAGCCGACGTTAAAATGTGCCATTAAAATACTGAGTCAGATTAAATACGTCAATTTCTTTAGTCTCTGGCTACGTTACTTTTAATCTGCAACTTCAACATTGTTATTTTAACCATTCACAAGTGACAAATTTTGTACGCAGATGTTACGCTTTCTATTCATTAGGACCTTATCATAATATTTCAGGTGGAAAGATAAAGACTCCCCTCTATTTATTATTAAAAAAAACTGAAGTGCACGATAAACGTTACAAGCACTTAAACAATGAGTGACAGATAAAGTCTGAAGGAATTACTTAATGGGATTTAAATGGAGTTTTTTTAGAAAGCATGAAGGCTATAAAGTTAGAATAAAATCGCTCTACCTTATTAACCATGCAAATTGCTTGGTATTTAGGACCTTTATATTGCTTAAAACAAGATGGAATATCTCATGAGAGGATTGCGCACCACGGACAACAGAACTTACAATCAGTGTTTAGCAATTCGTAGATACAAATACAGCCTTTTATTTCTAACTCGGGTTGTATTGTAGCAAGCTGAGTTGACGTCAAGAAATTAGTTATTAAATAGCATGCCTTCAATGTCCTTCTAGAAGCAAACTAAATAGGTATGGCTTCTCAGATTTCTATACAGACTGCAGGATAATGAGAAAACTGCTTTTAAATAAGGATGAGGTATTCGAACCCATCGAATCTAATGAACAATTTGAGATCGGGAAATTCGAATTTCCGTCATTTAAATCTTTTGAATTCTTATTTATCTTTGAATTTTTTAGAATCTCTTGAATCTAAATCTTTTGAATCTCTTGAAAATCCGTTTAAATGTCTTAACTCGAACTTTGGAATCATTACTTATTATATTTCTTGATGGCGAGCGAAGAATTCATTAATAAAAGATGTGGATGAAAGAATGCGATTGCTGCAGTTCCATTAGATGTGCAATCACCAGAAGTTCTTTACGCAGATACTTAGTACTACATTTCTTCGAGAAGATTTATAGTTCCATTTTAGTGTTGTCCATGCTTAAAGTACGCCTTCTTCTCTACACCTCTTCTGATTTAAAGTAATTCTTAAAAAATATAAAAAACTTAAACTGTCACTAATTCAAAATATTTTTTCAAATTTATGTTGAGAAAATCAACCTCAATATTTGAGAGCTTTGATTATTTATTTTCTAAGTTTTATTCACGTTCGTTTACTAAACTGCATTCGCATCTCTTCAATATATGTGTATTTTTAAAAATAAAAATTTTAAATTTGTTCTTCGTTTAGCGGAAATCTAAAATTTTGTTTTAATGGAAAATATGTAAAATAAAAAAATTAAGTGTAATGTAAAATAAAATTTTAATTTTAATGTAAAAATTTTAAGGTAAGATAAAAAATATCTATTTAATGTTAGGCAAAAGGTTTCCTTAATTTCAATTAAAATTAATTAATTAATTCTAATTCTAATTAAATTAATAATAAGAAACTTCGAGGGATTTGAAATATTTTAACGTTTAGATTCGAGAAAATTTTAAATTCGTTCCACACATTTACTTTTAATTATGAATGCTTATTTATTCTTCTGATTTATTTCCTATTAACGCTGGTGTGCAATACACCTGGAATAGAAATTTTATTTACATTTAAAAAAACTGACTGTGAAACGCAGTTTTGCATTAAGGTCATTATTAATGTGAATTCATTGATGTTTATAACTGTGTAAGGTTTTAGTTAAACTAACCAAGTTTTATTTTAATTTAAATCTTTCTATCTCTTTTCTGTTTCAACTTCCCGTCAGAAGAAGCGCGCGTTTTCAGCTTATGCTAATTTTGAAGTACAGCCAAGTACTATTTAAACCAGAGGTAGAAACCTCTTAGTGTGAGAGAGCTTTAGTCTCAGATCACGGTCAGTCTGCTCGACGTTCGCCTGACCAGCTAGCAGCTAAATTTGTAAGCCATAGTGCTCTTACTACGTGATTGCATATTGAAATAAATTGAAGTGCGCTAGTATTAGTATATCTTGCTACGCACCCTTTTAGTTAGAGGCCAAACTCCGCGAATTGCTCTGCGAAGCAAAGTTTAATTACATTTCTATTTTAGGTTTAGTATTAAATTTATTTGATTGTTAAGTTAGGCCCAAGTGTGGTCTTTTACTTTCTGTAACTCTCCCGAGTTGGGAAGTGTGTAAATAATAGTGATTTAATAAAAGAGGATTTTAAATCCCTTCAAGTGCAGTTATTCTCCAACACAGTATCTACACCAGAACATAGCGTATTTTCCGCTCCCTGTTCCAGAGCAGGACTGTAGTTTAGAAGCAGTTACTTCAAAAACGTTTGCAAAAGCAATGCACAGAACACTCAGTCCTGACAACTGTATAATAGCTTTACTTTCTGGGGACGCTTAAAATATTGCGGATCGATCTGAAAATTCCCGCGAGACGTTGATGGAGAAAAAGAAGGCTGGGAGATCCGAGGATCCATTTTCAGCAGATGCCCCTTCAAAATTGTGTCTCTTCTAATCAAAGTCGTATTGTAGCATATAAAATTTCCCAAGCCTAAACAGGTGCAATCCTTGAGTGTTTGGCCTCGGAGAATACCTTTATTTGATTTCATGCTACTTGCAGAAAAATGAGAAAAGTCGCAAAAATTTTCAGTTAAATCAATAAATAATTTAAAGCTTCCTGCGAAATGTCTGATCTTGAAAGATAATGCGTACTAAACCACAGTTGCGACAATATAGGAAACGCATTATCGTGTTCGGTATGTGTCATAAATAGTTTGAAAGTCTGAAAAACTCAAACAAGAAAGACTGTCAGAGCACTGATGCAACATTAGGTTTCGTTTAGTTGATTACTCAAACAAGAAATCGCAATTTATAATTATGTTAATTAATTCTTTTAACTTGTGAAAAATTGTGGACTGTTTTCATTATGAGTTTATGTATATGTTATTATCAGATATAAAAAAATACGCAGTATTTATTAATTCATGTACTAGAAATCTTCTGCCTATTCGGATACTTTTCATTAAGGAAAGAAATATTTTATTTCCATATTAATTCTTAATTCTAACAAGAATTTAATTACCCAGACAGTGTTGAATTTGGATGAATCAAGACGACTTCAGCTTTGGCCGACAGACGATACACAGTCCAGTCACATTAATGTGACCATCTGTCAAAAGCCAGAATAACCACCTTTCGCAGAGCGGATTGCTGCGAGACGTGCAGGAAGAGGGTCACATAGGTCCCTGAAGGTGTTCTCTGGGATGTTGAGCCATGCCGACTCTAATGCCGTGGCCAGCTGGGCTAGATTACGCGGTTGAGGATCCATGGCGCGAACAACTCGATCGAGATGGTCCCACAGATGTTCGATTGGGTTTAAGTCAGGTGAGTTTGCTGGCCAGGGGAGGACGGTAAACTCATCCTGGTGCTCTTCGAACCACGCACGTACACTGGCAGCTGTATGGCACCTCGCATTGTCCTGCTGGAAGATGCCATCATCCTGAGGAAAAACAATGCGCATGTAGGGGTGAACATGGTCCGCAAGGACAGATGCGTACTTGTATTGATCCATTGTGCCTTCCACAATGATCAGTGAACCTAGAGAATGCCAGGAAAACATTCCCCAGACCATAATGCTCCCGCCTCCAGCTTGGACCGTTCCGGCAATGGTTGCAGGGTGGTTCCTTTCAGAGGTTTCACGCCTTATACGCCAACGTCCATCTGTCCGATGGAGCATAAAACGCGATTCATCCGAAAACGCAACCTGTCGCCACTCAGTGGACGTCCAGCTGCTGTACTGGCGTGCAAATTCTAGCCTTCGCCGTCGATGAACAGCAGTCAGCATAGGTGCACGAACCAGGCGTCTGCTTCGGAGGCCCAGACGCAGCAATGTTCGCTGAATAGTACTTTGGGAGACACTTTTGGTAGCCCCTTGGTTCATTTTGGTGGTCAGTTGCTCAACGGTAGCCCGTCTATCTGCCCGAACGCATCTCCGCAACCGTCGTTCGCCTCTGTCATCTATGGCCCGTGGTGCACCACATTTGCCACGTCGCTGATTTTGGACAGTCCCATTTTGCCATGCACGGTACACTTTTACCACGGCGGCACGCGAACAGTTCACAAACTCAGCCGTTTCGGAAATGCTTCCACCCTTGGCCCGAAAGCCAATGATCATGCCCTTTTGGAAGTCGGATAAATCGCTTCGTTTCTGCATTACGCCAACGATTGAAATGTTTTCCGAAGCCCTCACACACCCTTTATATACGCTCAACTGCACTGTGCTGCCACCTGCCTTCTGTGATTGGTTATTTAACTCTGACCTGGAAAGTACGTGGTGGTCACATTAATGTGACTGGACTGTGTATATTGTACATTGTAGCGTCTTCGTTATAGTGTTTGACTTTTCCGCCTTGCTCTTAACTGCACAGTGAAATGGCGTCATTTGCTTGAACGGCAGCCATTCGATGGCACATTTAGGGAGCCATAACTCTTAGATCCACGTTTTATAAAATCCCATTAACTCTTGACATCTCTCAAGCTGAAGTATGCATCGGAATTCTTCAATGTTAGTTCAACTCATTTATTTCGTCTGGAATTTGGAGTTATTATTGAATTATTTAATGGAAAATTTCATCAAATTGGTAAGCTGTCTCAAAGTATAGTGAAAGTTTTATGAATAGGAATGAAACATTTGCTCTAAATTACTGACAGGAGATAAAGAGCTAGGTTTTTATTAGAAGGTGGTGAAATTTTCAATACTGTAATTGGTTTGGCAAAGTAGGAGCTGGCAGATATTAGTAACGTTATCAAAGATTAAATACCTATGTATCACAGAACAAATGAATTAGTTTGCCACAGCATGAGAAAACGTAATTTTCTCCAAACAAAAATCACGGAGAATTTAAAGAAAAGAACATTATTCTGATATTTGTGAGCCACTGAAAAATAAAGTTATGAGTAAATATGAGATTTTGAATTACAAATTAGGTAGAAACTGCATATTTAACTTTCTCAGGATCTTTGTTTCTATTTCCGTTAACTTTCATAAATTTGAATATGAAATGTGAAACATTCATTTGAGAAATACAAATATAGTTTCCTAAACTAACTTATGACTGAAAAAAATGAAAGGAGAGTGTATCTTTATTTTCAAATAGGAATTAATATTTTGATTCATCTCAAATTCATATTCACTATTCATTCTGGAGAACGAATAAATCAGTTTTATGGAATTACCGTTTTGGTTCTAAACTGTTTACTTTTAATATTAAATGTTATTCACCAAGAAATTTAGAAATAGCATAGCTGTCTGTTCATTTAAGGTCTTAACTAGTTATTAAATAAAAAAAAGTAGGAAGCATTTTACTGAATTCATGGGTATTATAATTTTAAAAAAATACAACTAAATGCGAAAGAAGTAAAAGGCATGCGCTACGCCAAAGTATATGAATTATATTGTTACGAATTTCACATTTATTTGGCTATTTATTTAAAATTGTAATTAAAATTCCTTTTTATTTCCCCGTGCAACGCAGACGATTTTTGAAGAGAAAGCTACGTCGAAAAAAAATAACTATAAAAATAAAAGAGCGCGTGCATTTAATTCTTAATAAATAAATATCTCGTAATTACTGTTGCCATCCAGAAAAATCTAGAATAATCGTGGTTGTTCTACTGATCCCCCCTCCCAAGGACTGCACGTCCGGGGCAGTACAATCCTTGGACAGGAAGCCAAACTTACAACTAAGGCCTCAGTGCTATAATAAACATTACTTTATAATAACAAAATAAACAATAATTGCAATAAGCGACTTTCAGCAAATTAAATTCTGGTCCACGAATGTGGGCGTGGGTTCGAATCCCACTTCTGACACCAAAGATTGTTACGTGCGTACGGGTTCGTTATATATTGAATGCGCAAGTCGTAAAAAGTTAACAAAAGTTTATTCTTTCCACAAGAAATAAATTAAAATGCTGAAATATTTTTTCACAGATCTTCGCACAATATCACAATATCTCAAACGATTAGCAAAAACTCAGTTCAAAACAGATAAAATAATTCTATCTCACAGCGAAATCGCTACAATCAATACAGCATTAAGTAAACAAACGGCAGTTCGCTTTTTACAGCTACAAGTCAAGTATAAGAGCAACAACAACAACTGAGATGAGGTGTTTCAACTCGGCTTTTATAAGCTTTTTAATTATTAGTAGAACAACCACGATTTTTCTGGATGGCAACAGTAATTACGAGATATTTATTTATTAAGCATTAAATGCACGCGCTGTTTTATTTTTATAGTTATTTTTTTTTCGACGTAGCTTTGTCTTCAAAAATCGTCTGCGTTGCACGGGGAAATAAAAAGGAATTTTAATTACAATTCTAAATAAATAGCCAAATAAATGTGAAATTCGTAACAATATAATAGATAAAAATTTTGTCTTTAAGTATCTGTTCAATATTTCGTTTTTTTACCTATTTTTTAATAGATTGTGCTCTTGCTCAGACAAATATGATTTAATTCTCTAAACTGCACATTCAGAAAAAAAATAGAAAGTGTACTCAAGTAATCCGAATCTATGAAACATATTTGCACATTACTAATGCTTCGAAACTAAAATAAGTACCTACGCTAAATTAGGGCATTGTGAATCAGCAAAATGCATTAAAAATAACGCTTCAAGAATAAATCTCAGACTGCGTAAAACTAAATAAATTTATGGATGCATCTTTTAGAAATTTAACACAAAAGCAACCTAGAAGTTAGAAGTTTTATTAAGCATTCCATTTTTAGAAGTAGCATAATCCTGGCGCAACAGAACTGAAAAATAACTACTTCTGAACAAATTACAGTCTCCAACAAGTCTTTGATGGTTTTAGCGTTAGAATCGGTACAAACGCTAAAGGATTTTGAAGCTTTTGAAGTTTATAAATTGATTTACAGAGAAGCCCTTTCCCATTTTGGTAGGAAGAAAATCCATTTTAGCTTTGAATTGTTCTACAACCACATCCACGTATATTTGCATTGGAAACATTTTGTAACTGGGTTTAAGGTGAGCACAGTATAAAATAGTGAATAAGATTCAAACAGGCAAAGCTTATTTTCTTCCAAACCATCAGAAAATAGTGTATTTTTTTATTTCTTTTATCTAGCTGAATGTGCCTACTATATTTGAAAAAATATTACCAAGTAGTAATTAACTGCACAATTCCATATCTAACGTTATCAATGAAACGAGATATATTTTAATTATACAAATATTATGCATATATCTTCTTTAAAACAGTTTTATTAAAACTCAGTTAAAAACCAGAATTTTGAAAGCTTTTGTGATTATTTCGGTGTTTAGTTTTTAACACAAATTGATGTCAAATGTGAAATATCAAAATACTACTGCTTGGAATAACAGATGACTTTTTGAATGAAATTAAAAAAATAAATAAATATAGAAGATAGCGTACATATGCGTCTATATACCGCAGCAAAATTTCGTCATTATTATTATGTTTCATCTTTATACAGACTTAAGAACGGGTCCGTGACACTTAGCCGACAACCACTTAGCCGACGGGACACTTAACCGACAAGACATTTAGCCGACACGGACACTTAGCCGACACGGACACTTAGCCGACAGGACATTTAGCCGACACGGACACTTAGCCGACAGGTCATTTAGCCGACACGGACAGTTAGCCGACAGGACATTTAGCCGACACGGACAGTTAGCCGACAGGACATTTAGCCGGCATGGACAGTTAGCCGACAGGACATTTAGTCGACATGGAAAGTTAGCCGACAGGACATTTAGGTACGAGACACTGTATTGTCAAGCCATTTAGTCAACAGGACACTAAGCTGACAGTGACGTTTAGCTGGCACGTAGTCAAATTGAAAAAGTGTTGAAATTTCTCGTCAGGGAATATGATTTAATTTTCGAAAGGATTTAAAGTTAAAGTTCGAAAGGATTTAAAGTTTAAGAAAAGTTAGTTTCTGCGGAAATGTATTCAGTTCTGAATAAAACAAAAACTTTAAGAATATTTGAATTCTAAATTAAACATTATGCAACAGTTTAGTGTTATAAACATTAATGTAAGTACGTATTTTAAACGAGAGGCGTGGTCAAAAAAATGTTACAGAATCGCGCTTTTAATTTCATACAAATTTGAAAGCATTAGGAACAGCCAGCTTGGAAAATTAATATCATTAAGTAAACAAGAAAAATTATTAATGATGTGAAAATGTTCAAAAGGACCCAGTTGATTAAATGAAGAAGCTTTACGGATAATTCTTGAAGATCCCATATTAAAATGTAATTAAGTGACCGCCGTATTTAGGTAAAAAAATTCTTTTTTCCTTTCGAAATTTAATTCATATTCCTTGACGAGAAATTTCAGCGCTTTTTTAATTTGGCCAATATACACCAAACAGCACGATAAATATCACACAATGCCTAAATTAACACAATAATTATCACCACATATGAGATCTTTAAGAAACGAAAAATGAATTTTACTGATAGTGAAAATATTACTTAAATACTGAATTTACGGATAAGTCGAGAAATTTCGTAATTCATACTAAGATTAAATAATTAGTTCGTACGTGTGAGCTAAAACGTCACTGTCGGCTTAGTGTCCTGTTGACTAAATGTCTTGACAGTTAAATGTTCCGTAGCTAAATGTTCTGACGAGTAACTCTCTGTCTTGGACAAATGTCCTGTCGGCTAACTGTCCGAGTCGGCTAAATGTCCTGTCGGCTAACTGTCCGTGTCGGCTAAATGACCTGTCGGCTAAGTGTCCGTGTCGGCTAAATGTCCTGTCGGCTAAATGTCCTGTCGGCTAAATGTCCATGTCGGCTAAATGTCCTGTCGGCTAAATGTCCCTGTCGGCTAAATGTCCCTGTCGGCTAAATGTCTTGTCGGCTAACTGGTGTCGGTTAAGTGTCCCGTCGGCTAAGTGGTTGTCGGCTAAGTGTCCGCGACCGCTTAAGAACATAGATAAGAGTTTTGATAGGGACATTTTATAGAAAACATATATTATTCATCTCTGCAATATTAAGAAATAACATTTATTTCAAAACCTATTTTAGAAGTATAAATAAAATGGTTTGCCGATTCTTTTTATTATGCAGATGAGCGATTCCCTTTTGTAACATGGTAAATAAATAAAACAGTTTAAGTTTCGTAAGTTGGCAACAAAGTTTTTTATTTGTAACGAACAAAAATTACTAATTGAAAATAAGAACAACTTTCTTGATATTAAAAAATTAGGAATGAATTGATGTAAATTTATTTATCGCAGTATTTTAAAACGAAAGGGAAACCATAATACTTCTGTTTAACCTTCAGAGAACTCAGAACAATAAATCTCATAAAATGGCGAAAACATCTTGCGTATTCTAGAAACAAAAATATCTTGCGTATCGTAATCAAACCCAGAAAGATGTCTTTTGCTGATCTGAGCAAGATTTTTTCCGATAACATAAAGTATTAACTCATTTATAGTGTCGACATCGATTCCTTACCGATATTTCATTCTGCCAGACATATACTAACTTGCAAAATATAAAAGATAGTTCTTTGTGTTTTCCTTAACGCGTACTGAAAATAAAATCCTTGCTTATTTTCAAAGAAATAACTTTGAATAAATAAATGGCTCTTTCATTTCTAGGCATTTTATAATAGGATGCTGCATATGCCGTGTTAATGCAATTTTATATAATACTAGCAGAAGTACCCGATGGCAGTTAAGTTAGATTGAGCGTAATGCATGTAACAACAGAGAGAACGATACCGCTGTAATCTATCTCTAATATTGATGCAAAAAATACAATTCATAGTCATACAGTTTTCAGTCTGACGCGATATGGAACCCACATAAAATTTCATAGAAAAATAAAGTAATTTTCTCTCATTATATTAGTAACAATGGCACGCATTTTTTAATGATTTTCGTTTGTCTAATCAAATGGTCGTAAAAGCTCAAATTTCATCCAATACTTCACCCATATTTAATTTTAATCGAATAAATGCGACAAAAAATTGATCTTAATTAATCAGAAATCAATAACGCGAACGAACAAACAAACACACAAACAGATATGCTTCCTTATATATATAGATTTTGTAAAACTTAAAAGATTTTTGATTAACAAACTCTACGATTTGGAAGCGAGCAGTAGCAACACTTTTCGAAATAAACATGTTTATATCCAAGGCCTCAGACTGTTGCCAATCGGAAAAATGAGTGCGAAAATTAGCGCTTTTCAGAATTTGTAAACAATCGAAATGATTTCCCGCGAACTTTTGGAATCGGTTTAAATGTATGTAATGTTTGGCAATACTATTCATAGTAAAACTTAAAACAAAATTTTTATTAACAAACTCTACAATTTGAAAGCGAGCAGTGGCAACGCTTCTCGAAATAAAACAGATTTTCATCTCCAGCTTGCGAGACTGTTGCCACTCGGAAAAATAAGGACGAAAATTATTGTTTTTCCGACTTTTTAATTAATATCTCCGATTTTAGTTACATGTTTTTAGAAAAAAGAGAACGTCGACCTTTTCCAGGGTCCAAAAAAAAGTTTGGTGACGATAGCTATAGTAGTGACTAAGTTATTAGAGAATAAATACACACACTTTTTTCTTTATGTATATAGATTATTTGTGATAACCAGCGTAAAGTATTTCGTCTTTAATATCTACGGAGTGAGTGAGAGAAAACAGCATAAGCTGATAATTTACTGCCATACTTTAATACCTATATAACCTCACTCTGAGCTATCAAACCTCCAGCGTATCGTTTTCCCATGGTCACTTTCGATGCACCAGCTATATGAAATGACTTTCATATCACTAGAAGAAATATGCTTGTTCTACATAAACACGGCGATCACAGATATGCAAGCTTTTCGTTCCTATCATTAGCGCACATATGAGTCGTCCGCTACTTTATACCAAAGACCTGTGGTGAACGACAAGTGAAAGTAGTGAACGACATCATATGTGCTTTAAAGCACATATGATGTCGTTCACTACTTTATATCAAAGACCTGTGTGGTTTTATTAATTCTTTGATCATAATTCTCAGAAGTACTACTCCTCAAGCAAAGGAACAATAATATTTATTTCCTTAAAGCGATTAAAAAATCTCCTGTATATTTCTATATTAAATTTAATTATAATTCTTGTTCTTATAATCTAACGAAGTCTAATCCTTAATGTTCAGCGATAAAATTATTTAACTATATAAATGAGATAAGAAGTATTTCTGAGAAAAAAATCAATATTTTGATTAAATTCAATTTTTAAAATTAAATCCATCACCTACATCTAAATTTGAACTACGAAAGGAAATTTATGTTTAACTAAAAGTATTTAGGTTTATCACTCTAAGTCCATTCTGAGTTTATGACACGCTCATTTGAAAAAAGTTATGAATGGATGAATGCATTTGTTTCTGCTCACAGACTTGCTAACGCTATTAGTGACATTACGACTGTAGTAATGTCACTAATAGAACTTTTGAATTCTAATAGAAAGCAAAACGTTTCTTTTGAATTCTAATAGAAAGCAATTCGAGGAATGATACTGGAAAGGGGTCACTTCCCTATTCTTTTTTTGCTTATTACGGAGGAAATTTCGAACCTCCAAATTTACTATTCTTTGCTCCTTATACGAACGGCCAAATGGTAAAATTTGAACACTGGTAGTTCGACTTGGCTTCGATTTCAGGTGGAAACTGTCAGGTTCATAGGCGTTTTCGAAGTATTCTCCACGTTAATGTGGACACGAGTTTCACTTAAAAACGTTGTCCTCGAAGATGTCCATCCCTTTAGGCTGATAGCCCTCTGGCATAGAAATAAAACTGAAAAACCAACTGCTGTTTATTGAAAAGTCAGTCATATACATCTAGACTTTCACTGAGCTTTCGTCCACCTTCCATAACAACTGGGCGATGGGAAACACATTCCCCAACGGAAAGATTCTTGCGAGTTCTTTGCAGAGATAAAGAAAATCAAATAAGACTCTGGGCACTTTTATTTAATTTTCGAGAATGCTACGAACGATTACATACTTTTTGCAATTATTTGATTTTTAAATCGAATGTATTGATCCAAATCCGAAAGCGTAAAGCGTTAAAAATGCGTTTTTAAATTAATTAAAATTAAATGCATTTTATTTCGCCTATTATGGATAATCTACACCTTTAATTTTTTTAGGTTAAAGAATTTTAAATATTAAGCGAAGCACTTTAAAAGTCATTTTGAATAAATCTAAAAAAAATGTGTAAAATAATCTGATTATAAACTATCTTGAAGAACTTTTATATAAAATCTTTTATTAACTTCCAGTGAATTTACTTAGCCTGATAAACTGACCTTAAATGAAATGTTTTTTAATGTTTCTATTGCACGAAACCGGAAAACTTCCGAAAGGAAATAAAATCATCATGAAAGATCTATATAAATTAGAATAGCACGCCAGGTGATGATGAAAATCCCGGACTCCAACTTTTTCACAGTAAATGCTTTACACTATTAATGGGCAAAAATCTGTAAATTAAAATCTATGTGCCTCTCAGTGGGGTGCCGTGATTTTTATCGATGGGGACTAAATATAAAATAACAATTATAAGTCTATCTAAGATAACCGCGCATAGGAAACGGTGGTATCTGTCTTAAAGAAGTGAAATTCAATACTAGTGTTTATTTATGTTCGTAGAAATACTAGTCACTTTCAGAAACGGTCATTTTAAGGAGATAGTCGTCATTATAGGGTAGTTTTTTATGCCTGTAACAAATAATAGCATGTAGAGTAGATCTATGTTTTCTCAATATTTTTCAGTCTTTTGAAAATATATCATTTGAATTGAAAATTTGAAATATAATTTGGAAATCTATATTTGAAAATATATATCAGAAATCAAGACAATAGGGTTTTGACACTATGAGTTACTGAGCGCTTTCTGATAAAAAGGCATCAGACGTTGCTTGTGCATGATCCGTAATAAGTTCTTGCATAAGGACTAGTTTTTCGTACCGCTTCCTTTTCCGTTATTTAAACATGGTATTACTGCATCACTATAGTTTACTTCGCATTATTCTACGCGCTCTAAGAACGCTTTTATGAAGAAAAATTAAAATATAGCTCTATAAGTTTAATTAGTTTTATTTTTAGGAATCACGAGAAAATTAAAATTTCATACGACGTACTGGAGTAATTAAGAGCATATAAGGCAGTTAGGGGAACGGATAAAAGCCAGCTGTTCCTCTCTCGAATAGAACTGTACAGACACTTAATTCCTATTCCCGCGAAAACTCGACTACACTCAAATGGCTCGTGGTTTCAAAAGAGGTAACAAAATGTTCCTTTTAAGGCTTTCGAATATTACACAAAAATTACGCAAACTGAAAAGTATTAGTGCATAAAATGCTAAAGGTTTAGCCTAGTTCCACTAGTGTATTGACAGCACGCAACGAGTACCGATGAAATAGTTTTTGTTGACTAATAAATAATATTTTCTTATCCAATACTTTAGCAGCTGTAATTTATTTTAATGCAAAGATTTTTCACGGTTATTCTTTTCTTATTATTAAATAGTGTTTTCCTATATTCTTATTACTAAGTATTTAAACACAAATGCTTTTAATATTGTTGTCAATATTAGGCAAATGGCTGATGCTAGAGACATTCGCAAATCGCTGAAAATATTTCTAAACTAAAGATCCAGAAATCGAAAGTATAAAAGTTTATCCGGAATCAATCTGCAAAAGATTTCCAGGGCTAGAAAGGGGCGTTTAAAGTGGGAGGAAAGATCGAGTTTATTTTTGCGTGAGGAAATTGTGCATTGGAAATTGTCGCTCCTGAGACTGTGACAGTCAAGATTTTAAATCAATTCTTAAAGCGTATTCCGCTATTTCCGGTAATGCGGTGCTTGGGACAAGAGTGAAAAGGATTACAACCGTTTTATATCGTTTTCTGGGAATTGTGCAGGAATTTTCTCAGCAGACATTTACCATAAACCGCGCTAAAGGAAATAATGCAAATATCGTTTATAAAGTGTGAAAATAAACTGCTGTGCAAAAAGTCAGTTAAAAGTTTTATATATACTGTTGCGTGCGTACGGGTTCGTAGTAGATTGAATGCAGAAGTCCGATAAAAAGTTAATAAAATTTATTCTTATCACAAGAAATATAACAAAACGCTGGATTTTTATTCACAGATATTCGTACAATATCGCAATATCACGTAATATAATCAGTAGCTATATTTTAAACTACTAAAACATTAAATAGAACGCAATCCAAAGCGCAGAAAAAGTTAATCCTATCTCACTGCGAATTCGTCGCAATCAACAACAATAGCTCACTAAAACAGAAACTGAACTGAGATGTTTCTCTCCGGCTTTTACAGATTTTTACATCAGCCGCAAGAGAGAGTTCTAGCAATTTCTGGAAAGCAGAAAGAGTAGAATTACGGTTACCACTAACATCGTAGTCAATTACATTTATTCAAATTAAATATCAATTACAGAGATAAACTTTTATTCCATATTAAATGCGCGTGCTCTTGTATTTTTACTTTTCCGGCGCAGCGTTCTCTTAAAATATGTCACGCGCTGTATTGCAGGAAGAAATAAAACAATTTTAATTATAATAATTCTATTAAAAATATCTAACTAAATACAAAATTTGTAACAATACTATCAGACATAAAGCCAAAAGATGCAAAATAAACAAGCGTCTTGAAATTTAATAATTAGAAAAATTCGAGTTAAAAATGAAAATAATTTTAAAAAAACGTTCCTTTTCATATCTAGAGAATTTGTGATCAGTCTCCAGAAATATATAAAACATATCACTAAAATTAATGATAATAAAAGCTTTAAATTTATTTGTTTTAAGCATTACGCGTAGTTTACAAAATGACTACTATAGCACGAAAGTGGCATGACAGTTTCTTTCTTTCGGGGGAAAACCGAGATGACATGGGTTACCTAAATTTAATGCCAAGTCTGTAAATGCTATTAGCCGATGATTAGGGGGATACCCCAAGTTATTATAACTAAGTTACCTAAATATCATTTTCGCATATATTTAGTTTTCTAGCTTCCGGTAGAGAATCATCAATAATTTATTAAATACGTAGCTGATTACATCACAACGATCATTTACCTGATAAAACATAATTAGATGAAACATACTTAGATGAAACATAATTGTATCGTTAAGAATAAATTTACCGCAGAGATAATAAAGCGTCTTAACATTACCCATAATGTTATCAAAGGCTCTGGAAATATCTGGAAAACCGGTAATAAGGGTTAATGAGATGGATTCTATGCCTCCCAGGTACAGTAATTCCTGCTCAATTCCTGTCTAATATGGCAAGGAAAAAAGGATGACTGAAAGAACTACAGGCAACCTATCTTTTGCAGCAGCAGAAGTACATTTTGTTATATAGGGAAAATAATTTAAGGTTAATTTTTCTAGATAAGAAAAAAAAACTGCTATTTCATCTATTTTACATACATAGACCACATAATTGTAACTGGACGAAAGCCCAGCCTCTCGTCATGGTTGCTCACACGACACCTTCCCCATCGTACTCACACAGATACACTAATAAATGCCCACATCAATAAAAAACTCACACAGGTATATAAGAATATATTTTTGTGTTTCGAAACAGAAAAAGTCTTCAATTACACCTGTCATTTTAATTTCGATGAGCTTTATGTTCATTATTATTGTTATTTAAACCTTAAATTACTTTGGCAAGGAAAAGCTAAAGCAGATGTTGACTTCATTGTTTACCCCGATACCTACGAAATTATACGGAGTGCAAATTGCATGCAAGTAAGCATCGTGTAAGGAGAAAACTTTTTACAATTTTACAACATTATGAATTATTATTTAATAGCGCCACTAAATTTATTATCAGGAAGATGAATCGAAATTGATTTTTTTTTGCATCGAAAAAGACCGCGTATCGTAGATTAACTATAAAAGTATTTGAACAATCAAGGATACTGTTGTAGATTCATTAGCTTCTTATTTTGAAGTAAGAAACACAAAAAATTAGCAATGCTCTTGCAGGGACTCGAACCTCCACCTTTTGAATATGCGCCGAGTGTGCTACCGTTACACCTCGAAAGCAGAGACAAAGGAGGGAGAAAATGCCTTATACACCACCCCCCTTTAAAAGAGCGACTGGGGGTTAGGGGACCCAATCACCAAATCCTGGTTGTGAAGATTTGTCATTCACCACCTTTTAGTTTGGGCCCCAGTTTAGTCGTCAATAGTTTTTTTGAAACAAGAGAAGTGAAAGATGTGCGATGCCCTCGCCTGGACTTGAACCTAGACCTCTCAAATAGGCGCCGAATGTGCTACCGTTACTCCACGAAGGCATGCAGAAAGGAGGCAGAAAATACCTTATATGGTATAAGCGATTAACTTTTATTTACAGCAATAAAAGAGTTTAGAAGTCCTTGTCTCGTTATTTTGATGTTTTAATTTTAAATCAACAGGTTTAGCAAGTTTTTATTTTACTTCTCTTTCTTCACATTTCAATTTCTCCAAAACTTTATATCAGAAAATTTCTTTAGCGGGAAACAGATTTTCTCAAAATATATTTTTATGCCGCTCATATTAAAGTCAACAAAACTATATTAAATTTGCTTAAAAGATGTATTTTACATTATTATCAGTTATGTTAGAATAAATTCGAAAGTTTTGCCTTTAAGTTTTCAGACAAAATTCAAAATTTTACACCCCTGTTTTAATTTTTTTTAAACTAGATGATTCATTTTATTTCATTTTAAACAATAAAACAAACAAGAAAAAGAGAAATTAGATCATATTTTATATGTTTACGCTTCAATCTTGACAAAGTATGGGCCAGATCAATGCACCGATTCATTTAATCCGTCCAGCGTTAAATGTCACTAATCTAGAGATAATCGTAAATGAACAAACTCTACAGTTTAGGTACAAAGTAAAGAAGATGAAACCTCGAACCTGCGTTTTTCGTTTAATTGAAAAAAGTTAGAAAAAACCACGAACCAAATACTGATAATACATAGTACATCTCATTTTCAAACATTCCTGCAAAAATGCATTTCCAGTTCTTCGTAGGTTAAGTTTGCTGCACGAACTAGACAGTGAAGTGCCGTTTATATTAAGTCAGTGGACTTCGGAAAGCTTGTTTTGGCAAAATAGAACTGTAGTTTAAAGAGCGATAGTAGGGAATTAATGATGTCAGGAGCATGGTGCATTTATAAAAGTTTATTCTAAATAATGCTAGTGTAAATCAACTTCAGTACGTTAGTAACATAAGTGAAATTTGATGTTATAAACAATATAACCTCAAAATTGTTGAGATTATATTAATGTTAGTAATGCTTTTTTAAATTTAGCTGGACTGTGTATAATATAATTTTTTTTAATACTATGCGTTTCAAAGGTAAAAGATATTTTATATTTCTTCCCCAGTAGCCCTTTAAAAGGAAGAGTATATAAGGTACTTCTCCCACCTTCTTGGCATGCCTTCGTGGTGTAGTGGACAGCACGCTCGGCGCGTATTCGAGAGGTCCGTGCTTCGAGTCCTGCTGAGGGCATTGCTTATCTTTCACCTTTTCTGCTTCAAAATAACCTAATGTCTCTACATACTAACCGACTTCCATCATCCCGACGAAGCTTCCTCGTCGAACTCTGACAGCTTATCAATTATCTTCGGCGAAGATGAAACGACAAACCTGGTGAGTAAATGATCTTCTGCAGCAGTTTAAGCACAGCCTTATTTTTTGTTTAATTTATTCATTAACAAATTTTTGTGTTTTCCCATATTTTACGAATGAATTTGTCTGCTGCAAAGACTTGATTTCGGTCACAATCTTTCCAGTAGACACTCCTGATCTCGTGACACCTGCTTTATCTGCTCTCACGTGATCTGCCATGCAATATAAATTACAGTATTATCGTCAGCAATAAAACAATGTGTTGCGATATAAAATAAACAATAAACAAATTTTTCGCTTGCCGCCCGGGTTTACAACTTATCAAAATAATTTCGGAACACAAAATGGCCATGCAGCTACCTTGGGTACAAGTAAAAGTAGCTGGTCTGAAGTACCTAACGATTATAATTTCATCGTTTATTTAAAAAGACACTTGAAAATAATCGAATTACGGAAATTCAGATTCAAGACTAACTTAACGATGACTACTAATTAGTGGTTACTTACAGGGAAACGAATTAAAGTTCAAAGCAACAGGAAGATATTTCAAACAGAAAGCTAATTCTCGTTAAAGTCAAAAGTTCGGGTGGTTAGGATAATAATTGAAGACACGAAAAACAGAAAAAAGAAAGAAATTAAAAATTAGCTGTTAGCAAATTAATGTTGTCAGAAACCAAATATAACAAAATAGCTATCATACACTAATATATTAACCAGAAAGGGATTAATAGAATAATCATGCATGATGACAATTGCAATCTTTTATAAGGACGTCACATTTATTGAAAAAATATCAAAGTAGTTTTTCCCAAATACATAACACGAGTCTTAGCATAAATTTTTATTTATATTTATTTGAGCTGAAAAAATATACCTTTTAATATATTACAATTTCTGTCCAACCCATGATCTGGTATGGATCCATCTATTATTATATCTATTCCGTAAGGATCAACTATCAGATTGGATTAGCTAATCCATGGGCATGGGCTTTCCATTTTGTTAGTAATCGCTAGATTGCTAATTTATGCACAATTGTTTTGGATATAATCTCATCATAAATTTCAGAAGCAAATAGTGCATAATGAAGTTAAATGAACTAAAGTACAGCAATTAAGAATTATATTTTCATAAATAAACACACATATATATAAATAAAAATCAATTTCACAAACTTTCCTTAATGAATTAACAATAGAGATAAAAATAAATAATTATATATAAATAAAGCTTTTCAAGAATTGGGTTGATATATTAAACTGATAAATTGCATGGAAGGAATACCTAGATCAACTTACCGTAAACGGCAATATCTCGATGCACCTGCACGCAGCCAAAGAAAGGTTCATCCGCTGATACTTGGCAAGTATACCGTCCCTCCGTCTCCAGGGTGACATTTCTCAAATATACTGTGCTCCGACCTGAACGTGAAAGCTGGAAAATATAAATCATGCATTTATTTACAATTTTAGGCAACATTTATAACACTGGAAACCCCAAACAGATACTACAGGACGAATGTTGGCTATAAAATTGCTGATATTCGAGGACATTCAAAACATGCCATCGATTCAGGATGTTTCGTATTCAGAAGAGGGTGATAAACGATAAGTTCTCTCTGAGAAACGCGGAAGGTAGGACGAGAGAATATTTGAGAATCAGTAGAAATATTACCAGTTCTCAGTTTACAGACATGTATAAGATCATTATAACTATACTCACATATATATACGATATAGTTTTATCAAATATATATAAACTTCCTCAAAAGCGAATGGTGATTCAAGGCTATATTATTTATTTCGACAATAGTAAATCACATGGACGGCTATCTGGCCATGGGAAGGAATCTTCGTGGAGAAAATTTTAAATGAATCTGGATTATATCAAAATTGCACAGATAAACCACAAAAACTCTCGTACTACTAACTTGTTCGTCGGGATTTGAATTCTGAACAAAATATCAGTGTTCAGCGATCTTACCGCTGTGCCGCTAATAGACCAGGGCAAAATTTAAGAATTAAGAATATTACATAAAAGATTGCATCTAAAAATTACATAAAAATAAATTTGAAACAATAGACATTTATTATTATCGTTGTTTCTAGCACTTATTATTGTTTCTGCCATTGTTTGGAGGGGAATTGGAAGTTTAAAGTAAAAGACAAACTGTATAAGTTTATTACATACTTTTTAAAAAAAACGATATCGGTTTATACGAATGTATGACTCATGATCTAATGGCTGTAATATAGAAATGATATTTGGCAAAATAAATCTCATTGCGACATTAGATAATTGCACTGTAATATTACGTGGAGTAGTTATCCAAAAGGATATAAATTTTGCCCCCATTTCTTTTAAAATCTTTATTCTGATCAAGAAGACAGTTCTTCATTTATAATCCGGAATTTTTATTATGTGCATATGTAATGGGAAAAGTAATGCACCGTTTAAAAACTGAGGTATTTTACTTTTGCATATTATAGGCTGTTTCATTTTCATAATGGCAGCATGAAATTTCCAAATGAGTCACGTGAACTTTTAAATACCTTTTCTTCACGAATTTTTCTCCTTCAAAGCATAACGTTTAAGATGTAATTTGCAAATGGTTTAGCACTGTAACTAGACGTAACTTGCACTAAAACTCGTTTCACTGAAAAATAAAGTTACTTCATTTGTTTTCTTTCTTGATATATGGACATAAACTGGAAAACTTCGCGAAGATCCACATACCATTTAATGCAGGATTTTACCTTCGTATGCTTTTTTAAAGAGACATGCGAGTATGCCTAAATTTGAAACACTTGGTTGTTAGCATAATTGCCTTTTAATAGCATCACTTTTTTGAAAAAAATTAACTCTTTATATTCTGAACTGTAATATTCATTCACTTCCTCGCATTCCTTTAATTTAACATTTTCAAGAACATTTTCAATTAATGCAGGAGAGAGATATCGTTTTTCCGCTGCTACCTTTAAATGCTGGGTAATACAGCATATGTTACCTTTCTGTTTATGTTAAGGTCCCGAAATTTCGAAGATTCCATATCCCTAGAGTTCTTTAGCTTTTCACTCTGCTTTTGCTCTCACGGCTGCATTTTACTTAGGGCTTAGGAAAACACTTCCCAACTTCCCTTTTGCTTAAGAAACGGAAATGTGAAAAAACGTCAAAATACAGAGAATGGGAATGAATTCTTGTTTGTACTCTTGGGGAGGGGGAGGGACTGAAGCGATGCATTTTAAATATTTTGAATTTTCAAAACGTATTTTCCGAAATTTGTTTCAATACAATAAAAGCGGGTATTAACCGTCATTTTTTTCTGTGACTAGTTTTAGCGTAAAATTTTTTTATCTCGATATCTGAAATAATTTAACATGAATAAGTGGACATGACTCTGTTACACAGACTGCAAATTGTTAGTAACTTATTACCAGCGTTAATATATAGGATATTTTTCCCTCTTTTCTGCATACCATCGTGGTGTAACGGTTTCCCACTCGGCGCGTATTCGTGAGGTCCAGGTTCGAATCGAGGGTATTGCTCATTTTTCATGTCTCCAGCATAAAAAATCTAATTACTCTATAGTGCCGCCCAAACTGAAAGGTGGTGGATGATGATTCTTCGCCACCAGTATTTAGTGATTGGCTTCCCTAATCCCTAGTCGCCCTTTAAAAGGGGGAATATTTAAAGCCTTTCCTCCCTTCTTTCTGCATGCCATCGTGGTGTAACGGTTGCACACTCGGCGCATATTCAAGAGGTCTAGTTTCGAGTCCCGGCGAGGGCATTGTTCATTTTTCATGTCTACAACATCTAAAACATCTAATGACTCTACAAGTGTAGAGGACTTAGATTTTAGATGGTTAGTGAAATGTAAAAATACTTTAAATTGAAATTAAATTTATTACTATTTAGCGAGAAAAATTTCTACATATGGCAACAATTCGCCATATGCTTTTAACTGAGGTTGCACTTGCGAATACAAAATGCAATATGTAATATCTCGACAAAAGTTTTCTTAAAAATTACTTTAAACGCCATGTAGAACCTTTCGTATCGACAGCTTTTTACGATGCTGCAGAAAACGTTTCATTCTATGGAGTATATCTGACAAATCAACCAATTAGAAAAAAGGAATAATAATGGAACCTATAGTCATAAATTTCCTGGAAGCAGAGATACTAAGAAAAGTCGCCTTCTACGAAGGAATAACACGATTTGTTTTTCATCTAATATCAGTTTAAGAAAAAAAAAAAAAAACAGCGCAAACATTTCGATAGTGGTGTTCAATGCAAAATGTTTTTATTTAATGTTCGTTCCATAATCATTTAAATGACTACTTTTGCTTAAAAGGATTTCCGAATAATACGAACGTGTCTTAATAATGATCTGAATTTTACGCATTCATGGAAGAACACTACGTAGAAGTATTTAACATGTCATGTTTTAAAGAGCTGATATCAAACAACCGTTTTAAAAATGTTATTTCCTCCGATTAGTTTAATGCGCAAAAGAAACAGTGTTCTGCAGCCAGTAGCAGGTCTATGTCGTAATTGTCCAGCTGGCATCGAGAGATCCATTGGTCGAGTATCGGCGAGAGGCTAACTGATTTTTTTCCATCTCCTACTCCGAATAACGTAATGTAGATCTTGACCATTTACAGCATGACTTTCAGAATATTTAATATTTTTCTTAAGCCTTTAAAGAATTTTACCTAAAAAATGCTGTGCTTCTTGAATGTTTCTAACTCCTGAAAGTGATAGGATACTGTTGTCAGAAAAAGCATCGACCTCGAAGTAGAAACGAATTCATTTCTAAGATCATGATACGCAAGATTTACAAATTTGTTCACTCAAATTCGTAAACATTAATCTTGCACTTTAATAATTTACATAGGAATCTGAATGCTATTTACCATATTCAAAAGTATCTTACCAAGTTTGAAAGATAAAATACTGTATTTGAAATGGCTTCTAATAACAGGACATTTTTAACATAAATAATATTGTTTTATAATATTGTTTTGTTTATCTTCTATACTTGATATATTTTTATCTTACTATACTTGAAATATTTTGTTTACTTGCTATAATTGATATATTTTTATTATCGTTTATATACATTGATTAAATGTCTTTTTCAATGTTGTTAAAATCTGAGGTAGATCAAAGAATTTAAATTAGATAAACGGTACTTAACACTCGACTAGTCTTAAAAGAATATAAATAAATGGATCAAAATTAACTTCCTTGAACTTAATCAGTAGAAAACGTTTTTTGGCACATTCGATTCATTCTATAACAGTTACATTTTATTTTTCCACTAGAATTATGTCGCTGAAGCATTAAATCGGCAGAATTTGTTATAAAATATGTAACGGTGTTACGTTTCAATAATACGTGAGTATAATTTAAATGGGAAGCTACATATTGTGGCTATATTATCATATAATTACAAAGAAATAGATACATTTCTTATCAGCAAAATTATCACCATTGTCAAATTTACTAATTCGTGCTCTAATATTTTAACCAGTAAAAGAAAATTAAAGCACACATTTAAAATTTGTAAGATTATTTAAAAAATGGCTAGAATTTAGAAGAACTCACTTATGATCAATAAAATTAGGCATACTTTTCAGATGACAAAAACTATTTTTTTAGAACTCAGTTGCAATGATACTTCAGAAAACGGAAATTACTTTGAAAACTGCTTTTGACTTTTGTAAACGAAAAAGCACTTAATGTTAATAAAATTAGCAAAGCGAAGGAAATATGAAGCAAAGCTATTATTGTTTGGATCCCAAAGAACCACAAAAACGCACAGAAATATCAATCTTGGCATTGGTTGTAAGCGACAAATGAATGTAGTTTGCCCACTTTGTTAAAATTATTTGAAAGTATGAACGGTGATTTTTTCCGCTCGTGTACAATGGAAAAAGGGAAAGGAAAATAGAAAAAAAAGGGAAATTTCTAGGAAAGGAAAATAGGAATAAGAAGTTCGCCAAGTGGATTATTCTTGGCGCAAAGTGAAAAAAATGCGCGAAGATAAATTTTAAAATTTCTACATAGTGGAATTTCTACATTCTAATGGAGCGGGGGATATAAAAGCTGCCCCCCCCCCTTTTTTTGGTGCGCACTGTTCTTACGTAAATTCCGAGTCACTTCGACAGGGAATTTAAAAGGAAGCTTAAAAATGACACTGGGAACATGTTTGCACATATTTGCTGTTGACTGTCGTTTTTGTATAGATGATAATAATGAGCAACTCTACACCACACTAAAAAAGATAAGAAATACACTGTATTAATTACCTGCGCACAGAAATGATATTTGTGGTGGTGCTGCTGTAATTTAACTCACTTCGCTGACGTAATCAGAACAAACTCATGAAGTTTATCATGGTATATAGTAGAAGACTGTATCTGGCATTTGCAAGAGCTTGCTTTGCTTGAGCACCGCATGGTCACAGTTCGACTTTGCTCAGTTCCGCCGCAATTAGGAAGAAGCGCACACTAGGGAAC
>KK121078.1:54557-76741 GCA_000611955.2 Stegodyphus mimosarum
ACTAAAGAAACAAATATTTACATTATATACAAATTATATACACAAGTTAAACACATAACAATTTTAAACTATACTATTAAAGTTCAGAATGGATTTTAGTCTTAGGCTTTTCACTAAGTTATACCCGGGTCAAATACTTTTCCACGGCAGTTCTCAGATATATTTCTGTTTTTCATATCACAGTCTGAAGATTCAGTCATTTCAGACTTTTCTTGCACAGGAAGATCTGAAACAGTTCGTTCACCACTCTGTAGTTTATTCGCACTGTGTGTACAGTTCACCTCGATACTCACAGCAGAAGGTACATGCTTATTTACCTCTATTTCCTGAAAGCGAATTCCGATGTTTACACCAGGACCATGAATAGAATCCGATCCTTTACAAGCAGAAGTATCCAGGTTTAGAATCAAGTCCTTGTCTGCACAATCTGCACTATAAGACACGCACATGGATTGCGAAATGGGTTAACTTTCTTGCAATGCTGGAGCACTCCGCGTAAGCTGTACATCAGCTTCTTCCATCTCAGAGTCACGTTAGTTTTCAGATGGTTCAATACTTGCTAACTGCGTCTTCGCAACTTCACTATCAGTTTCTATGATCTTGACAGTCGCATTTTCATTTTCTTCTGTCTCTACTTCAGGCACTTGAGAATCAAAAGCTTCTTTCCCGTCTTTTATTTCTTCATGCTTTCCTTCTTTTCCTTTAACCCCGTTAGATGTTTCAGTCATAATTTATTGATTTTTCTCAAGCAGTTGATTAGCTATTCCCTTTATTTCTCCTTCCTTTGATTCTTCAGATGCCACTTTCGTGATTTCAGCATCTTCTTATACGGCTCCAGTTTCTTCTGCAAGCTCCTCTTTTATCTGTTGGAGTTGCTCTCGTACCTTTTCTCGGCCGACTTTCCTCTTTACCCGCCCGGCCTTCATCTCAGCTATCATCTCTTCATAGCCAATTCTTTTCTCATCATATGTGGCTTTTATCTCGGCTTTCATCTCTTCTTGGAATTCAGCAAAGACAGTCACGAGTTGGCTTAATAGTTCTTTCATCGCTCTTGTCACTGGTATTCACTCGCAAACCCCACTCCTGACACCAGTTGTTGCGTTATACGGGTTCGTGGATTTGAGAGTATCCGATGAAAACACGATGCAGAACAATAAAAAGCACAATTTATTTACAAGAATCACTATTTACAGCACAGTTCCAAAATTACCTTTAAAAGCGTCGAAAATCTACAATAAATATGCTGAAACAATCAGCAACACAGCTTCAGGCTGTAACTGTAAAGGTAGCTTCGGCAACACTAAACTTATAATAAAACCGTGGAACAATCACCAATAGACTGTCAAGCTATACTGTAAAGATAGCTTCACGGCAAAGCACTATCTCAATCGCTTTCCGTTCACAAAACTCTCGCGTAGCTTAGCACTCACAGTAAACAGCTATTCTCGCAATTAATCACAATTAATCACACACTTCCGGCTCTCAGAAACGCAAGGGTTTATATAGCGTTTCATTAGGTTCCACAGGTTTCGAGAAATATCTCGACAGGAAATTATTCTAGAAGCTTCCCTATTGGACCATGGGATATCGCCAATTTAATCGCCAAATGGGCGATAAAGTCGCCAATCTGGCAACCCTACCATACTCTATTTTATGGCAACCCTAGTGCTATGCCGGAAAGCTTACATACAGGCGCAACCGCCGAATTTTTCTCAACAATACATATATGCAGATTCTTAAATATCTAATTTCTTTAAATGTAATACAGAGAGATAACATTTGGCAGCAATAATTTCGAAAATGAGCCAGCCATCTAACATGAATCGACATTTATAATGATACGCTAATCCTGCTAATATCAGAGCTTTTTTCCTTTATTTTTAAGAACGAATTACTCAACTAAGAAGAAGGTAAAGAAATATTTTGGTAAATCTTTTCTTAAAATGTGAACGCAACTTAATACATAAGCGTTTAAAAAGCAAGAAAATACTGGCACAGTAAAGTTATATGCAGCAGAATGAAGAGAAACAAATATGTCCTATAAGATTATAGAGCCTCTTTCTTTTTGGTAACATACACTAAGTTCAAACTCTAAATAGAACTAAGCGAATTATCAGTATGCCTAGAACGCAAACAGAAACCTAAAAAAGAGTGTAAAAGCCCCGTTAATTAAGAATTCAAATAGTTGAAAACAAGGCACTCCTGGTTTTTAAAGAACCCGCCAGCAATTGTTTCGTAAACTCAATAGTAAAGAATTAAAATTTAAATAAAATCAAAGCCAAACGCTACGTGAAAAACGCATATCTTAACCATATTCTTATTGACCCGCTCCATGTTAACTGACTGAAGTCGATAATGTACCATTTTTAAATTACGTATGACAAGCTCTGTGCATAGTCCCACAAATATTTGACTAATGAACTGCTTTCTGTTTCCGAAATTATATTTAATGCAGCTCCATATTTTACATACGCACGAGTTAAAATTTGCATTCTGGCAGGAAAACGGAAAGAGAGAAGTGACAGTACAGTTTCCGAACATAAAAAAAAAAAAAAAAAAAAGAGAATTTAAATAAATACCTTGCAAGATACAGAACATATCTCTTAACAATTAAGAATAAGCTGTTGTTCATATGCTCAAAAAGTGAGTTCACTTAAATTCCTTAAAAACAACAACGTATTATTCTCTATCGAATTTGTTATTATTATCATTATTAAAACTTCAGAAAACATCAAATTTTGGAATTTATATGGGTAATTCGGATATCACACTGTTTCTAAAACTATTAAATGAAAGCTATTAAAAAAATTTGTTTAGTTCAGGATTAACCATTTTTTGCGCAAATGCAAATTTGGCGAATAAAGGATTAATACGTACATTTGTTTATTTTTTACTTTTATAAAATCACATATTAGTGTCAGCGAGCAGCGCAAAATAATTCCACCATCTCGATAACTACAGCTCGTAGTTTTCATCTTTCAAGTGCGCATTCCAGTAGTGTTAAAATTCCTTTGCTGTAAAAATTTATTCTCTGTGACATTGATATGTAAGTAAGTATAACTTTTAAAAAGCTTATGTCAATAAGCTACTTTATGGAGAGTCGATCAATAATCATTATTTTGTTTAAAATGTGATCTAAAATTATTTTGTTTAAAATGTAATGTAGTTATTGCAAGGCCGTGCGTTATATTATGGACCATTTCTATTTTCCATACCTAATAAGCAAACAATAAGTTTATAAACATTGCTTTCAAATTCTGCTCTACAGGAGTGCTTTTACATTTGAATAAATCTTCTACTGGGAAACTATTAACATTACATGAAAATTTTTATGAAATGGTATCAATTGCTGATGAGAAGTTGCAGATGAAAGCATTTGTTCTTGTCAGCTCAATAAATGAGAAATAAACGTCAGCGAGAGAATTTTCATTGTCGGGGTTTAAAGATAAAAACCACGAGATATTTTTTAAAGAACTCAATAAATTTCCTGAATAATTGAGGCTGATTTTTTCCCATTCATTAAAATTCTGATGCAGACACCACATGACTTCCCTCTACGGAATACTAAATTATACACAATTTTTTGCTGCATTTCATTTAAACTTAATTTCCTCGAATTTCATTAAAGCTATATTTCTGATTTAATTAATTCAATTCTCACTTCGCGGCAAGGCAAAAATTCATTAAACCTCAAAATATCTTCTTTAAAACTTGAACGATATAGAAAACCATAAACAACAAATAGTGCTAAAATAATTTTTACAATTAAAATTAGAGTTTCTACGCAATAACAAGCAATGTGGCCAGCAAGCAAAAAGGCAGATTTTTCGGTGTGGCTGCTATGGAAAAAAATAGGCTTATCAACTTTTAAACTGTTGTTAATTCTACAAATATTGAATGCAGATTAACTAAGGGCATAAAAAACCTTAACCGGAAAATAAGAACAACACAATTCAATCAATTTTAAAGCAAAAAAATGCACAATTTGCCAACATATATGAATAAAAAAATTGAGCTCACTGAGACAAGTAACAGATTTGGTATATATATACGTATATACACTGGTGTGCAAAAATTAAGGACGAGACGGTTTTTTCAATATAACTTTGTACAAAAGCTTTCCAAATCAACACATTTAATACCGTAAGATCCCCAATACGTAAGGACATGAGTAATGTAAGCAACACTTACTAAAAGAGAAATCAGAGGGATAAAAAGAAGCTTTATTGAAAAAGTAGCATGGTGCGCAATGCGACTGAGGGCCGAAACATCCCTGTGATGGGTGTCCAGCAAGAAACATCCGGTCTTTAATAGGGGATATGATCTCCCCTGACTGCTAGGCAGGTTCCACATCATTTGTGCATGCTGGATATGTGGTTGTTAATGAGCTGTTGAGACACTGCTGCTCGTTCCTCTTGTAGCACCAATCGCAGTTTCGGAATCGTTACTGGCGATAAGTTACGTGCTGCCACGGGTCTCCCTAGTAAGTTCCGTACATGCTTGACGGGATTTAGATCCAGAGACCTTGCCGACCAATCCATGTGTTCAATATCTTCACTCTCCAACAGCTCTTCGACAGTAACTGTGCGATGAGGTGGAGCGTTGTCGTCCATGAAGAGGAACTGAGGACCCATAGCCCTTGTGAAAAGACGCATGTAAGGAAGAAGAACCTCGTTACAATAGCAGTCCCAGGTGACGAACCTCCTTGGGAGATATGAAGGTCGGTCCGGCTACCAAGCATTATGTCTGCTCGAACGAGAACTCCGCGACCTCCAAAACAGTCCCTTTTGATGATGTTGAAGGGGTTATTGCGTGTTCCCCGCTCTGTCCAGATGTGTATGTGTCTAGAATCGCAACTCAGACTAAATCTGCTCTCATCTGTAAAGAGTACTCGTCCCCATTGATTGTCTCCCCAATTCCGGTGTTCCCGGCACCACAGAGAACGCCTTCTCCGATGGGCAGGCGTTAGAGGTACACAACGTACAGGGCGTCGTGCAAACAGACCACCACCGTGCAGTCTTCTGGCCACGGTAAAACGCGGTATCGGTTGTCCAGTGGCTTTTGTCGTGTGTATAGCGATTTCTACCGCTGTCTGCCACCTGTTTCTTCTGGCCTGTAAGGCAATATACCGGTCATCTGCGGGTGGACGACCACTACTAAACCCCCGGATAGCTGTTCCTGTAGTTTGAAATTGTCTCCAAAGTCGTGAAACGATGCTGTGAGCAATTCCGAACTCTGCAGCAACACTTGTCCCACTGCGGCCTTCCTCCAACTTTCCAATGATTCGACCTCGGGTGAAAGAATCCAGATGTCGTCTAACAGATTGATTATTCGTCATTTCTCGCTGAGGCAGCAACTCGGTGTGATTTTAACTGCTATACGGCGTGCAATCTCTTTGCCAGAAATACTGATCTTACACCGACAACATGCTTTATACTACTCAGACACTCCCCCATTACGTCTACCTGCATATCTGCGCATGTGCTACCGTACATCACCTTACTTAATCTCCTGATTGGTGTTTCTGTCCGCTCTGCCTCTTCGTTCAGCTGATATGCTAATTTTTCGACTTCGTCCTTAATTTTTGCACACCATTGTATACGTTTGGTGCAGCCGATTGCAACTAAAAAGGGAGGTAGACAACTAAATGTTAGAGCAGTCCTATATACAAAATTCCAACGTTCTGAGGCTACTCGTTTTTGAGTTATGCGAACGTATGTAGACACGTCATGAAAAGAATCTCTTCTGAATACATATTAAATCAGTTTTATAATTTGTTTAGGATAGGAGTCCTTTATTCTGTCTACGTACATATGTCACGCAAAAACATTGTTAAGTTGCATTCGATAACGGCAAAATGGATATTTTCCTTGAAATATGATACCGGGAATTTTTCGTGATTACAATACTTCCTTCACTTCATAAAAGGAAGTGAAAACGCATAGTTATAAGTCCAAGTAACCGGACTGCTTATTCTTGCTTTGAAATGGAATAAATCTTCTTGTAAATTAATGCACGCGTATTTAACCTGTTCGCCGTTTTAGGAGTAATACAGCTTGATACAAGGCAATACATATTTCTTTTGAAAAGCAGTTAAATTAACCTTGATGAATATATTCAGCTTATGATTGACTAAGGATATGTAGCAAATACGTGTCTTATGAACCAATGAAAAAATTAGCTCTTTGTTGGATTATATCTAGTTACTTTCATCATATTATTCTAAGGAAATAAAAAGTAATATCTTATTTTTTTTTATAAAATTGATTAGAAATACGTCGCGAGTTTCGTTTCTCACAACTCAAACTAATTTCCTTTTTTTAAGTCAGTAAATTTATAAATATGAATCTGTGCTTAGTAAGCATTATAGAAGTAAATGAATTGTGTTATTTTATTTTATTAATTGTTTTTTTAATTAATATCAAAATTAGTTGTGTGTTGAAGAAATAAAAACAATATCGTTCAAATCAGTTTTGTTGAAAAATATGTGTTGTTTTTTGCCTTGCAGAAATATTCAAATTTCTTAGCTGTATAATCTTGCTAGAACAATACACGATAAAAAAATGAAAAATAAAATCCTTGCACTTCCATTGCAACAAACAATTTTTTTGCACTGTAAGAAATAAGTGTTCAGAATATCTGGATGTTTTTAATGCACTGATAGATTTTCATCATAATTAGTTCGATTGTTTGGAGTTCTACTGCAAAGCTGTCTTCAAAACCTGAATTCATATGTTCCTAATAGACTTTTTTTTAAACTGAAGTTCAGTTTATCTTCCTCGTGTAGTTGATGAAGCATTCCTGTTTAATATCAGTTATAACTTCTTATGTCTATTTTACACAATTTAACATCGGCGTAATTTAAAAATTCCTTTAGGAATGCTATTTTCGACATAATAAACTATATTTTACTTATTTAATTACTTACGTATATAAACGTTTCATTTATTTCTAATTTATTCACGACTTAAATATTTATTGAAAACGTCATCTGCATTAAAGTCTTCTCAAATATTTCTAGCGTTATTTTCGGAAAACCCTTATTAAAAGCTAATTTTAACCAAGAATTTATAACTTAATTCAAACTGTTTTATTTTTCAGACAGATAAAAATGACTATAAAAATGAATGAATAAGGTTGAAATGCCTATAATGGGGCCATAAATAGTTGCATATTCCTAAATAAGAATTCGGAATGTAACAGTAATTGAGGACATATCTAGTATGACACTACAATGTCTCTTGGAGGCAGAAATTCTCGATCTGCGGGAATAAATGAATGTGTTGTTAGAAAATCGCAGTAGTTCCATAAAAAGGGGATAAGTTTTCACAGCCAAGCAAATTTGAGAAAAATGAGTTTATTTTTGGAGGAAAAATTATTCTACATTTGCTGCTTAATAAAATAATCCCCGCATGACAGAATTTTGACGGTACAAAATATTATTTTGCTCATATATATGCCTATTTTATCTTCTAAATGGATTTCTGACAAAATATTTTTTTGCTCACATTTATGTGTGTTTTATCTGAAGAAAGCTGTGTTTCTGTTATGTTTGTCTGCATATATTACTTTTTATTGTGTTTCGTGTTCTTTGGAAACGCAAAATGTATGAAAAGTCTGAAGACTTTACGTTAGTTATCACTATGTCTTGTAAGGTACCACGGAGACTGAGAAAGGGTGTAAAGGGCCTTTATTTAACTCAAACAAAACTTAACAGAAGACACCACTTATGCTTACAAAAATATAGCCAGCAGGTTTGGCTTAAATCAAAGACATTGAATTGACTTACCTAAGTAAGGTATGTCAGCCAAATGGCTACACAATGAAAATAAAGCGCAAGTTGGCTCTGACCTAAAGGTTGGCGTGACAAATCTAATGACGAGAATAACGCAACTTCGCAAAATACTACACTTAGGAGAATCGAAATTAGCAACATGGTTTTCAGCAGGCAGAACATTCTCTGATTCTTCTCTCTGACACTATCCTTTAAATACTTTCTTCTTCCTACCTCATTTAAATATCACGCGAGCTATAAATTTACATTCTGGCTTGAAAATGAGAACGAAGAGGATAGGAAAGACAGTTAACATAAAATAACTTGTTAATAAATTAAGTATACCAATAAAATACATAAAATACTTCTTTAGGTATAGTAAAATATTACGTTTATCGTCACAAATGAATATTTTAAGAGTTTCGTAAAAATATAAATAAAACTAAATGCATTACGATAACAGTTTTAATAATTATGTGTAAAATTGAGCTATCCATTTGAAAATCATGTGGATTTTAAACGACTTCGTTAAAAAAAATCTGACTGTAAGTTTTCTTTAAAATTTTAGGTAAAGCAATAAGGAAACATAATATTTCGATCGTTATACGATCATTATGATGCATGCATAGTAAATTATATCTCATTATGCACTATACAAAAAATGATATTCCTTTTTCGTCAGTCAAAATTTGTAATTACGAAGCTTACACTAATGTAATAAATTGAACACAGCAATAAAATTCTTTCCTAAAGTTATTCATTTTACGTTTTACAGAGTACAAGATACTAAAATCTCTATTAACTGTGCTTTAAATAAAGCAAAAATAGAATGGTTGCTTAACGAATAACTCGTTGACCATCTTCGGTTAATTTTTAAAATTGTGTGACAATTTAAGGTAGAAACGCGAAAGGAGATTGTGTTTGAGAAATTAGTACAAACTTTCTTGACGCAGTTGCGAAATTTCGTGTATAATATCTTGCGCATTTGCGAAATAATCGTGATACATCGAAACAAAGTGAATTCGTGAGTTCAGAATTCGTATTGTTTAACCATTATATTTTTGAAAGTTAATCATTTAATATTTTCACCTCTAATGAATTTTCGCATCTTTTCGAAAATGGGATGAAAAATCAGTGACAACAACAACCGATAAATGATGAAATGGCATGAAATTTCCAGAAAAACTGAAACCAGCTTCACGTTGTAATTAACATGAGTGATAACTAATATAGTGTGAAAAGGAAACTAAATTAGAAGATTTTGCACCAAACGAAAAGGCACTTAATAAGAATGCTTTTACGAGCTTTTTGCTATATTGATAGATGTACTATTTTAGTTCGTATTCAGTGTTCTCAGTTTGGCTTCATTATGGTAGTAATGTTTTTCAATGAAAAAATCACTTTTCATGAAAAATGTTTAAGTTAAAAGAAGAAGTAAAGATTATTCTCCATTTATATAATATTAATAATGCTATTATGCAGCGAAACTTTTTTCCGAAGTACGGATGTGAGAAAAAGCAATTCAGTTGCCTTTGGTTTATAAGGAAAAATTAGGATTAAAAATGAAGATTTGAGAGATTATTGCTAAATGAAATTATAGAACTCATTTACTTACTTTGTGGTTTTTAGTATGGGTATTTCCTGTCTTTATTCCAAAAATAGTAAGAGCTTTTCTTAACTACGTCATTTTTAAATCAATCTAAGTCCCATGGCTTGTGTAACGCTGATGACGTAGCTAATTCGGAACTTGAACTCAAAATATCGAGAACTGAAACCTTTTACTTAATAAATCTAAACAAAAGCCGTCTTTTGGTGAGCTTCCATATTGGATAACTGCGCACTTTAGCTTCTACCCTTTTCCCGTTAAGACGCTATTTCGCTCTGCTCTATCGCAACAGTGATTAGAGTGTCAAATCAATTGTGGCTGCAAATATCAACTGAAATATAAAGCTGAATATATACGCGGCTTCTAAGTTTGCTGTTCATTACGGATTCAACATTCTGCGTTCTGCGTCATCAACATCGCTATCTTTTATCATCACATAAACATATATAATGAATATATATATATATAAATCAAATTTAATACTCTATTTTGAGAAGCTCTTTTACAATGTCATTAAGAGGAACAAGAATTTACATCAGTGAAAGCGATAAATGCATTTATCGCTGCTACGTCACTGTATCGTAAAATACATCATATCTTTGTTTTTCTAGTTTAAACATAGACGTTAGCAAGTTTAACAAAAATATCTACTTCACATATGATGTTTTTAGAAAATATAACTTATTCTGGTTTGCAGTGACTATATAAGATTCATGCTTATATAGACACTATATATGGATCATGCTTATTTTATCTGGACTATCACTTCTTCTTTCATCTGCTCCCACCAGGATCCAAATTCGCGATATATAAGAACAGAGTTCTTAACATTTAGGGAAAATGCTTTGGTAGCGAAGTTGATTTACGTGACATTTCCTCGCCCAAATCTGCAAATTAATTTAGATCAGCTTTAGACTTTCGCTCGACGAGTTTGCTCGCGTATTGTAGAAAATAGGGACGAGATCACATTAAATAAAGATAAATCTGGAGTTTTTTTAATTATTATCATATTATGAAAACAGCTACGAGATTTCATCAGATTATTATATGAGCATATAAAAGATTGCATCAGAGTCTATTGGCTACAGGGTTCTCGCCAACTTATTATTTGCAACCTTATCATGTGATGTCATCAGACGAGAGCTCATTTCAGATTTTATTTAATTTGAATTGTAAGTTCTAGTTTTTATTCTTCAGTACGACAATATTCATTCAACGTTTTCTTCATTAAGCATTAAACAGTATTTTATTCTCCAACATTACGAAAAACTGATAACTTTTCTGCTTTCCATTTGCATATTTGTTGTTCACATATACAAATTATTAAAAACGTCAGTCAGAAATTTACTTTAATGCGTTAAAAAGTAATTGACATAAGTAAAGAAGATCTTTTTTTTTAACACGTGCACTGGTTTTATAAATATATTGAAAGTACCAATGAAACTTAATTACGAAATATTATTGAATTTAAAACATGTGCAGAAAATAGAATGAGTAATACTAAGTTCTAAACTTTTATAAAATATAAAAATAATGTAAAATAATATATAAAAGAATTTAAAAAATAAAAAAGTACATAAATAAATTTATATAAAAAATAATAAACAAATAAAATAATACATTTATAGATATTTGTAAATTTTATTGATCCAAAGGGGTTTGTCCCTGAAGGAATATTGTTTTCGTTTTGCGATTTTGCGTTGGAAACATTAGAAGTCTGAATCATTTTTCAAACTGTTACCACCAAATCTTGCAGTCCTGTATTATATTTAAAGAAATTGAATAATGAAGAATCTGCATAAATGTATGTATGTTTCTCCAAATGTGATAAAACAACGGTACCTAAAGCCATCCAATTTTAAATAACGTACGTTTCCACTCGAATATGGGCATCTGGAAGCTCGAATGTGGAATTTGTTTTATTATCTATTTCATGTTTGGTAAAACTTGATGAACAAACTCAAACAATTTAAAGGCGAGCAACGGCAACACTCTACGCGAAAAACAAAACCTTTTTATCTAAAGCGCGCGGAACTGTGTATCGGAAATTCTAAAGATATATTAATTTTAAAATTGTTTTGCGATATTGCTGTTGACAGAATTTTATGGTTTAGATGCGAATAACATGATATTTGATAAATAAAGGTAACACGCAAAACCTTAAAAAAACACCCCTTTGGACGTAATTTAAAATCTGAAACCTTTCAGTTCTTTTTTTTTCCCCCTTTTTTTTGCGCATTGTACTATTGAACGATCTAGGATGAATATTAATAAATTGTAATATTCAGACATTTAAATGAATTTCCACTTAGGATCACGTTCCTTCATAACGATCTGATAGGAAAGCAAAAATTAAGACGCTATTTGAAGTGTCCGCAAATCCTTATACCTTTGAAACTGCAAATGTTACAATTAATCTAAATACATAATTAGATAGACGAAAGAACCCACTAGTAAATGAAAAAAAATATGAAAGGTTTCAGATTTTAAATTACATCCAAAGGGGCGTTTTTTAACGTTTTGTGTGTTACCTTTATTTATTAAATATCACGTTCTTCGCACTTAAACCATAAAATTCAGTTCAACAGCAATATCGCAAAATAATTTAAAATGAGCATATCTTTATAATTTCCGATACACAGTTCCGCCCGCTGAAGATAAAAACGTTTCGTTTTACCCGTAGAGTGTTGCCATTGCTCACCTTTAAATCGTTTGAGTTTGTTCATAAAAAATTCGTTAAAGTTTTACCAAATATGAAAGGCATAATAAAACAAATTCCAAATTTGAGTTTCCAGGTGCGCATATTCGGGTGGAAAGGTACGTTGTTCAAAATTGGATGGCTCTAGGTACCGTTGTTTTAGCACATTTGGAGAAATTTACATACATTTATGCAGATTATTTACTATTTAATTTCTTTAAATGTAATACAAGGTGATAACGTTTGGTGGCAACAATTTGAAAAACGATACAGCTATTTATAGTGATTCAAAGCAAAATCGCAAAACGAAAACAATAATCCTTCAGGGACAAAGCTCCTCTGGACTAAAAATAAAAATAAAAATAACAATTAGACAAACGCTATACGCATAGTAACACGTCAAAAATAGCAAAATTTGGGTGAAATTCCATGCGAGTACACGATTTCATTTAAACTTATTTTCTCCAATGATTCTAACTTAATTATCCAATCGCTCAAGAGACGTTTAACATGACATTAAAATTTGCAAATCTTAATGACATGTTAATGTCGCGTGTGAAGACAAGGTCGTCTGTTAAACAGTCGCGCATAGTCAGTCATTGCGTTCGGGTGGAATTTGCGATATTTTATTTTATTTCGCTAAGCCAGTGATGTTGCGAGTTATAGAAATCTAAAGAGCGTAGCAGATTGTGTATCAATAGAATTTACTCTGAAGTAGCGCAAGAGAGTACAGGATTCAGAAGCAGATGATATTTGTATGGTTGATATAATAGTTAATGAATAGTTAAAATTTATTCTGGTATCCTTATATATTCATCCAACTGTTAATTCCGGAGATTTGAAGATGTTCTTGTTTTATTTTTTCCCCTTTTTATAAAAAATAAAAATTTTATAGGTAATTTATCATAATTCTCTTTTCAATTGCCATAGATGTAATTGAAATTTTTACTTTACCGGAAAGAATTATCGCCTTGAGGGTAAGAAACAGATTTTGCTAATCTGTAAAACGTTCATCAATTTAGAAGATTAGTAAGGAACTTTTTCCCTCAGAATTTCAATAATGCATTTTTTCTTCCTTTTCTCTTAACAGAAGTCAAATTTCTGTAATGTAAATAATTATAGAAATGTAGCATGTTAAAACTATATACTCTTTAAAACAGAAAATGTTTCTGTTTCACGAAATGTAGAGTCATTATGTTATTTTGAAGCAGGAGATATGACAAATATGCATTGTCCTCGCCAAGACTCGAACCCGGGACCTCTCGAATACGCGTCAAATTTACTTCCAGTTACACCATGAAGGCACGCTGGAAGGAGAGAAAAAATACCTTATATATCCCCCCTTTAAAAGGGCGATTGCAGATGAGGTGACCCAGTTGCTAAAACGTGGTGGTGACGAACTTTCGTCCACCACCATTTTCAACTTCGGTGCTATTGTAGTCATCACGTTTTTTGATCCTGGAGATGTGTAATGCTCTCGCCGGGACTCGAACCCTGAACCTCTCGAATACACATCAAGTTCGTTTCCAGTTACACCACTAAGGCATGCGGAAAAGGGGGGGGAATGCCTTACACAACAACAAATATTCTGAGTTACTCAGACGCAACATACACGTTCTGATCTTGAAATATTCATTACACTGCATTCTATTACACCTTTTATTTAAAAGGGGAGAGTTACACATTAGAATTCAGAAGGAAAGTTTCAGGATGTACATTCGAAGCGCAAACTTGCCCTTACTAAGCGATTCACCTGCAAGTGCAATTCAATATAATAGTGTAATTTAGACTGTTTACGAATGAAGACTATACATAATGACATCAACAAAGCCCACAATTTCTGTGCTACATCAATGGAAAGAGGCCGAAACGTCAATCTTCTCTGCTAAATACGAATAATTTGTTGTCTGCTATTTCAGGAACTTTATCCTTGTGGTGCTCATGGGATGTTTACAGGATAATGTGACTCGCTTTCGTTTCCATGGAAACATGATTCTTAATGACAGAATCTGCTATTTGTTATGGCCTGAGGTAGTACTCTGGAATACGTAAGCTGCACTAGCTTTTCGAAAACATGAGTGTTTATCTGAGAGGTTTGCAACTATTCTAATAAAACATTTGATTAATTGCAAAAATTTATTTCAAAACACAAAAAAGTTAGTATGGCTGTGGATTAAAAATAACGAGTGGAAAATATTACTATCTCTAACTAAACTAATAATAAAAACTAATTTGCGTTCATATTAAAGTGCATTTATCTTGAACAATGTAACTGAACAACGTAATTCAAAATACAAATGAAAATAAGTTAGAATGGCAAGGTGCATTTCGAATGTCAGACGGTACCTTTCTTCATCTGATGTTAATCTGAAAATAAGATCCAGAATCATATCCCAAAGGACAAATAGAAAACTGTTTGTAAAAAACGTTAAGTTTGTTTATAGCCAAAGGATGGAAAATCACAGCTTATCGGAATAAAGCAGTCATTTCTAAGTACAAAAAGGGAGTGATAGTTGACGATGTCATTGTATTTACGAATTTTTTTTTTCAAAACAAAATGTAATTTATTTAAATATAATCTGGAATATACAATATTATTACACATTGTTAAATCATTTGTTCAAAATAAATTGCTGAATCGTAAAATTAAATTTAACAGCATTAATTTTCCGCTTTCCGTTGATTCCTATCGAAATACAAAAGAAATAAAAACACAAAAAAGATTATTCTTTCTGATTTTAAATGTGTTCTTACATTAAATGCAGGTATAGCAATTTGAATAACCAAATAAACTTATTGTCTAAATTATATTGCATAAAAATACAGGCAATTTTTTAACAGTCGTTTAACTATTAATTATAATGTAAGCTGTTCTTTACTGTGTTTCTTTCAACTGCTGTCGGATTAAGCGGCATTTTAAGTAAAGCTTGGACGTCGTATCTGATTACACCGGTTAATCCGGAGTATAAGGAATGAAACACCTAACACTATTTGTCGATTGAAAAAGTAAAGGAGGAACAAGTGATGATTGAATTCCTTTAAAGTTTAAATAAAACTTAGAACTGATATTGAAATTTGGAATGACGATTGAAACGGAAGAAAAATTAAGCCTTTCAAAAGCTTCAGTAAGTATAATTCCACAGTTTGAGAGCGGAGAACTGGAAAATATGATTTTTTTTACTAATAATGTTTAGCCATAAATGATTTATGAATTTCTTTTCCCTAAACATTCATTTTGTGTTATTTAATGCGAAATTTCAAGGCTTTCTCAGTTTAGGCAGTGTCTGTCAAAGTTCACTGCACAAAAAAAAGGGGGGGGCAGTTGTATATCTGCCTTTCTACGGGGCCGATTGACGAAATTCAACTTGCGTTTTTCATGTCTCGAAAGCGCGACTTAGTATATGTATTAGATTTCTACGACTCAAATTATGCCAGACTGCTAAGTTTTGTAAAATTCGCGCGAGTAGTTTTTAAAAAATGAGCTCTCAAAATTTTAGCTCCTCAATGTTAATTGAATTTGATATACGTTTATTAATATCTCTTTTTTTATTAAACTTACTTGATTCCTTCTTCCAGAATTCGAAATTTGGGCATAATCCAAATATAACCCGCACATTTTCTATGATTTATTTTTTAAATTTATATTTTTAAATAATTTTTATAAAGTTTTCGAAAACATTTTGCTATTTATAACCTTTAAAATATTTAACATCATTTTAAAGTAGCTGTAGTGAATTATTCTTGACGCAAAATGAAAAAAATGCGCCAAAATAAATTTTTACATTTCTCCGTAAATTTTGCACGAAATTTTACAAAATTTAATATTTAGGCATAATTTAAGCCGTAGAATTGAAATATGGAAGAAATGGGCATGCCATTTCAGAAAAAGTTGTGTCATTTTGTGTCAAAATACCTATACGAAAACAATGCTATATATAAATCTAATATATATCCTAAGACGCGTTTTCGAGACATGAAAAACGCAATTTGAATTTCTTAAATCGGTACAGTGGAGTGGGAAAAACAGAACTATCCATTTTTTTTTTGCAGCGCACATAGTGAATGCACTTTAACTGTATTAATTAACAATCAGCTTACATTCATTAATTAATACATTTTATTAGCAGGAGGAAAAATATGACAAAGAACCATTGAAGGTGTAATTTTCTAAAAATGCAGGAAGAAACAAATAGCATTACTACTAAATTCTCAAGTTTTATTCGAACGAAAGAATATTTCTTTCTTGTGAGGCGAAAAATTAAAAAAAAAATTCGACTTTGTGTTGAATAATTTGGTATAAAGAGCTTTGTCAATTACATTCATTGTTAATTTCTGGATTAAAAACAGACCTCAAAAATTCTAAGCGCACAAAAAATAAAAGAAGAAAATTTCAGCTTTCGTTTAACAAATTAAATGTTTGAAGAGAAAAAGTTCAAAATTATATTATTTTGCTAGACGAAAATTGATTTCTTTTACTCTTTTGCTTTTCAAGCATTGAAGGTTTGTTCTTCTAGGTAAACACTAGATTAGGAGCAAGATCTAAATAAATGCCTCTTTTTATTAGCTAAAAGGAATTCGAAGTTTGTGCTTTAAAGGAAAAAATACAAATGTGAAAATAATATTATATTTCCTTTTTTCTGAGTAACTCTGAAACAACAAGTAATTTTAGAAAAGCTATCTATATATTTTTAAGACAGTTTCCCAAGGTTTGATCACTTTCTATGAAAAATATGACATAATTATAAAATAGTTCGAGCTTTTCATAGCAGACTTGACAGATAAGGAAACAGGTCTCAAAGAGAAACAGAAAAGAAGCTGTAGGCGTTAGTAACCAGCATATCCTAAAAGATTCAAATGACAACATATTAATAATTTGGCTACGACATCTGACGTCCTTTCTCCACTTCCAGATACTAGAAGGAGAAGCTACGCTAAATATCTGTTAATACCACTTCGAATAGCCCGCATGCAATGCAATTATCTACGTTTTTCATAGATTGCATCTAATTTCTCATTTACTTCTATATATATTATATTTGATGTTTTGGGTCCATACTTGTGTAGTTATGTCGACAATATTTTGGCTTTTGAATTCTCTATATTTTAATGTATAATAATTATTCAATGATAATAGCTGCTTCTTCGCTGAGTCTTTTTTGACTACGAAAAGTTTCATAAAGCTCTGCTCTCATAAGGCAGGGAAAATTGCACTAAAATCTAAGGAAAGACTAAAAAAAACATGTAAGTTCCTACTTTGCGATTTAGAAATTTCATAGTTCTGTTTTATTGTTGTCTTGCCCATGGATTTCATGAAAGGATGGTTGCCAAAGCTTTAAGGAGATTGAACTTCTACTTCCACGCCAATTTTGAAGGGGAGTACCCCGGGAGGTGTGGTCCGATAGTCTTCAACTCCTTTCCTCTGCTTCCAAATCACATGAGAGAACTTTCGGTCTGACATATACTATTTAGCGTGTCCCTATGCTGCAAAGACACTATACATTTACAAACGTCCACGCCTTCTCCGGGATTTGAACCCGGGCCCTTCGATACCGCAAGAGACTTTCCTAACCACTATATCGTCCAGGCAGCGTTCTGTTTTATTGTCTAATAATTAAAAGATTTGGATGATTATTGGATTAAATTTTAGGTTTTTTGCAAGTTATGCAATAAGAAACGTTTTTTAGGGGGGATGTAAATTATTAATCAAAACGTTTCGCACAAACTAATTGACACAGAATGAATAGAAAAATGGCTGCCACTGTTATTTAAAAAAGCGTTTTTAAAATAGAAATGATTTTAAAAAATGAAGTCTGAAAGTTTTGTGCCTTGACTGATTTGATTCTTTGATTCTCTGATTTTATTTCATATGTGTATTAAGAATTAAAATTTCACTCTAATACTTTGTTTTGAAAATGTCTTGAGATATTTCGGTTTTGACAATTTGTTCAGAACTCTCTAAACGTTTTTTAAATTTTTACAAACATTTATATAGTAATATTTACATTTAAAACAATGTAAAATTTCTCCTCTAAGTTAGCATGTTATTAGAATTAATAAAAGCTGCTATGTGTAGTATTAAAAAAATCAAAAACTTGTCACGGAATTAATTTTAATCAACTTGAGTTATAATATTACCAGGTAAATCCACACAAATGACTTATCTAAGAGACAGGAATTTTTTTAATTCATTAAGTACATAAGAAATGAATGAATTTTTCATTTTCTTTCCATAAATTTATTCCTATATCGTTAGTTTACCTTTTCATTATTAGATGTTTTTCAGATACGAATTTCATTTAGCGAATTATTGTTAAGTTTCAGAGATAAGAAAACATTCAGAAAATGGTTGGAAGGGTTTATTTCTTTCGTGGCAGAAATGTTAACAATCTTCTTCGAAGTAAATTTATTTACGTCATTCTCAGAATAAATAGAAGCTTCTAACTTCCATCGAACATCTGGTAGCGCTATTGTTCAGTATTTATTATTGTTTATTGGTAAAGGAAGAGTTACGTTAACCCCGTGTGGTTACGGCCTGCAGTTTTATCATTATAATGATTCCCTGTAAGCTCTAACTCGTTTGTTGGTCAAGCGAATACAAAAGATAATGTCCATTTATTCAGTTCATTCCTTTTTCTCTTCCTTAATGGTCAGTGGATAGATGTTTAGCTTAGAATTTAGAAATAAAACCAGGAAAAGTGCTCTAGAATTTCTGTATAAGAAACCTATTTTTTTATGAAACAATGTTATTATTATTAACGCCTCTAAAAAGATAATATTGTTTTCAATTTTTATATAAGATGTTATCAACTGCAAATAAAAGCATGATGTGAGCCCGTTATTCATCTCCAATCTAAAGTGTGCAAGATTTAAAATTTGTTTTCAATATTATAAACATTGTTGGATACTAAACGTTACGTTATATCTATATCTTAATAAGCTTGTTGGTGGATGTTTTGGAGCATGACTTTAAAGTTTACGATGCGATAAAAATATGGTAAAAGTAATTCCTTCTCCTACTCATGAGACCGCTGTGTAACATGATGATGCGGCCCATAATGATAATAGCATCACCTACATAGAAGGCACCCAGTATTCGCCAAGGCAGATATTTTCAAAAAAGTTGCCTAGTCAAATTAGTGCTTAGTTTGTACAGTGATTAGGCAGGAAAGCCTTCTAAAGCAGGAAAGGTGAGAAATGAGCAATGCCCTCGTTGGGGCTCGAACGTCGAACTCTCGAGTACGTGCCGGTGTGCTACCGTAACACCACGAAGGCATGCAGAAAGGAGGGAGAAAATACCTTATAACCCTTAAGAAAGCAATTTTCATGGAAGTGCTGGCACACTTTTCTCGGGGTACATCTATGCAAGCAAGAGCTTTCAACTGTAGCTTTAAATAATAAACCAAATGTAAATCATAATTATACGGGAGTTGCTCGAAATATAAGTACAGGAACTATTACGAAGTTTACTTCCTTAAAGATACAAACTGATGCTGGTGAGAATACGGGCATCTTTATGCCGGGTCACCACAATCAATGTCTCTATCTTAGTGATAAGTAGCCGACTTTCAAAAAGATACAGGCAGCATAATATATAAATATATATATATATACACAGTCCAGTCACATTAATGTGACCACCACGTACTTTCCCTGTCAGAGTTAAATAACCAATCACAGAAGGCAGGTGGCAGCACAGTGCAGTTGAGCGTATATAAAGGGTGTGTGAGGGCTTCGGAAAACATTTCAATCGTTGGCGTAATGCAGAAACGAAGCGATTTATCCAATTCCGCTCGTCGTTTCATATTCCTATGCAAATCCGAAGGTTTTTCGAGAGCCTATTTCCTTTCCAGATAATAACTGACGAATTTCTTGCTGAGATGATTCTCCCGACCGGTTTATTAACTCAGTTTTAAGCTTTGTATAAGAATCGGTTCGGTCTGGTTTCATAAGTAAATCCCGAACTTATGACGTAATATCTGGAGGAAGATGAGCAACCACATAATTATATTTAGTAATTGATTCTGTGATAGGTTTGGGGGTGGCAAAAGCAAATGTACTTTCTCACATAACAAACCGTAAGCTGGGTCTGATCGCTAATAAACCGGAATTTGGACGGCATATACTTCAGACATTGTGCAAGGTTTAAACCAAAACGAAAGTAAAAACTCTACTACAGGAAATAAAATACGAATAATAAGTAGAAAACAAAATGATAAAATGAACTATAATTGCTACTCATCTGTGATTCGGAGGATAAAAACAGATTTAATCTAGAAGGTTTAATCCACCTGGTTTAGAGGTCTCGATATGGCGATTCGTCAAAACCGAAAGTACTTGCGAGCTATTCGCATGGCCAGATTTAGTCCAGATGTCACCAATGAGGTAGTTGTAGATCCTACGGGATTCTAGTTGCCCATATTACATTAATGTTCTCACTGTATTCACTACGAACTTTCAGAAGACATATTACATCATACAGATATATTTACAGACATATTTATCTTTATTTCGAGACTTCAAATATGCATGCTACCACCCGAACAGCCGATCTGTCTACGCTTCTACCTAGGTTTGCCGTATTTATCGGCACACACGCGGAGCCGCAAGGCGCGCTCCTTGTAGGTTGACTAAGATGACCAGTTAAGTTAAAATGAGGCAGGTTATATCATAAGATTGTTTTCAATTAATAATTAGGTCTGGAGTTAAACAGAAGAGCTGTTATCGAAAAAAGAGCTTTTGGGTTTTAGCAGGATGAGGAGTTTAGAGAAAATGGAGGGGGGAAAAGAGAACGATGCGTGGTAATGGAGGAGGAAGATCAGAGTAAGGCGGCTATGATAATTCTCAAGCATGTACGAGATAAAGGAAGACTTGCCGAAGACGTATAGGCCTCCTGCAAGATGATCAGCTGAACTGAATCATTTAGATTATGATAAAAGAGAAGGACATTATTATATAAATATCCGAAATATATATATATACGAATGATGACTTAAAGTTTTAAAGATTACATTAACTCATTTGCACTCCGATTCTCTATGTGTTAATCTTCAGCATTGCGCAAGTTTGTTTTCGATTCCGAATTCCCACAGTCTGCTCATGTCCTTCCCCTCCTCTTCGTTTGTAGAGCTGATTTTGTAAATCTGAAATTTTTAATGTCACATTTGGCGGTTGCGAGATTAAGTTAATTCTTATTTCCCAAATATTTGCGATATGTGTCAGGCATAAGTTTTTAACGGGTGTTCGATTTGTTTACGCCCATTGCATTGCATAATTGGAATGCGAGCTGAGCTCATTGATGGCCATCAAAAGGTTAAGATTTCAGTCCCAAGATTATACAAATAATAAAGCCATTATCTGCGAGTTCATTGTGAATTTAATATTGTTACGTGCGTATGGGTTCGTTATATATTGAATGCACAAGTCGTTAAAAAGTTAACAAAAATTTGTTCTTTCCACAAGAAATAAATTAAAATGCGGAAATATTTCTTCACAGATCTTCGCACAGTGTCACAATATCTCAAACGTTTAGCAAAAACTCAGTTCAAAACAGATAAAATAATTCTATCTCACAGCGAAATCGCTACAATCAATACAGCATTAAGTAAACAAACAGCAAATCGCTTTTTACAGCTACAAGTATAACAGCAACAACAACAACTACTAACTGAGATGAGGTGTTTCACCTCGGCTTTTATACGCTTTTAAATTATCAGTAGAACAATCACGATTTTTCTAGATTTTTCTGGATGGCAACAGTAATTACGAGATATTTATTTATTAATCATTAACTGCGCGCACTCTTTTATTTTTATTGATATTTTTTTTTGACGTAGCTTTTTCTTCAAAAATCGTCTGCGTTGCACGGGGAAATAAAAAGGAATTATAATTACAATTCTAAATAAATAGCCAAATAAATGTGAAATTCGTAACATTGCCCCCTTCCCAAGGACTGCACGTTCCGGGCAGTACAATCCTTGGACAGGAAGCCAAACTTACTTACTTATGGCAAAAAACCTGCTGTGGCTTAAGTTTTGCACACTAGTGTAGATGTGCACTTCCTACTTTGGTTACAATCGGAAGCACCAAAAGTATATAAATTTATATAT
>KK121078.1:76790-118262 GCA_000611955.2 Stegodyphus mimosarum
ATATACTCTGTTACTCGCCTCAGTGAGCTCAGTTTTTTTATTCTTATATGTTGGTAAATTGCGCATTTTTTGCTTTAAAAATGATTAAGTTATGTTGTTCTTATTTTCCAGTTAAGGTTTTTATGCCTTTAATAAGTCGGCATGCAAGATTTATAGAATTACCAATAATTTAAAAGTTCTTTAAGTGCAGCTGAGCCTAATTATTTTTCATATGGCAGCCATATTTGTTTACATTTGAAACTTAGGAGAATGATGGATTTGTTGCCAATCTAGTGAAACTAAGCTTCGTAACAACAAAGAAAACGCCTTCTTTTATTAGTGCGAATTAAATCATCCTTAATCCATTATGGAATTTATTCGAGGAAATAAGTGTTTAAGATTTACTTCGTAATTTTTAATACAGATATTTTGAGTTTTTATGTATTTTTGCCTTGTCGCGAAATGAGAACTGAATTAATTGAAAGAGAAATATTGAGTCGTCTGTGAAAAAGTGTTTTTTTGTTTGTTTGTTTAATTTCTTGTGTACACGGTTTGAAGTTTATCATGGTATTTGAATAGAACACGTGACAACAATTAGATAATTCTTCAAATGATATATATCATTTTTGTGCATTCTGTGTTATAAAATGAATGAGATGTAACACTGTTAAGTGAACCTAGCGCCAGAGTGTCGCTATGATAAACATATAGTGGATTTTAATGAGTGCATTTATTCTATTGTGGCTTATGTACTATCGACGAAGTAGGTTTAATTCAATCCAATAAATTTAAATGAAATGCAAAATGCGTATAATTTAATATTCTGCAGAAGGAAGTCATATGGTGTGTACATCAGATTTTTTTTATGTGAAAAGAAATAATCTTTTCGATTTGACACTTTTTATGACCTTCGTTAAACAGTGAGAAAGTTTTTATGAATCTGATTTTTTTCCATAATCATATCAGCCGGAGCTATTGCTTAACGATTCTTGAATTTTGCAGTTATGGAGAAGATAAATTTTACGAAGTGTTTCTGAAGTTTTTTCCTAGAAATGTATTGAAAATATCTTGTACGGTTAAATTTATTTTTGTTGTAATTGGTTATTTTTTCCCTCAATCAAGTATCAATATTGTATTACTTACCGAAAAATAAATAGGCAAAATATAGGTAATGAAAGTAATATAATTAGGCTTACCATAATATTTTTTGCTCAAATCGGGAAAGTTTAAAAAAAATTCACAACAGAAAACAGAAGTCCTAGGATAAGTACCTATGAATTGGAAGGTAAATGAAGAAATTGTTAAAAACAAAAACAACAATGGTTAAGAAGAAATATTTAATAATTCAACTGATCATACCTTATTATTGTATTTATAATACTAGTAATTATTTCTAAAAGTTATTTAGTATTTATACCCACCGTGAACATTTTTTAAAAATATTTATAATAATGTCCAAAAGTCCAAAAATTCATTGAAATGCGGTTCACTGATAATTTTGCAGCTTCGTTGCAAGCGGAATTCTGTAGTGTATCATAGCCTGTATCATATGAAAGATCTGCGGTAAAAACATACGTGCTAACTTAAACATATGTGCCCATTCGTAATTAAAATTATAATTTTTTTCAGTCATTGCGTAAAACTAATTCTCTTTGACAGTTCCGTTCGTCGAACTTTGTTCCTACAGAAAATTCGCTACAAATTTTCATAAAATTAAAGCAACCTAAAAAAATCTTTGAAAACCGAGAATACCTCTACTGTCTGTTCGAAATACTACCACATTTTTAACTAGTAGTATTTCTTTAAAAGGATTTACTTCCACATCCGTTTCGTTGCATATTACAAATGACGGAAGCATATAACGATAAAAATAGTTACTTTGTACATGGGTTTTTGAAGTTTAGTCACATCAAGATTATGTTTCACAAATAACCGTATATTCTTACTCACGTGGATAAACGTTGCTTCAAAAATGAAATTTCTACGTTTTGATGATATTTATTTCTACGCTTTGGCTACGTAAAAATACGTTTTGATGACATTCATTGCGGTGAAAATAGCCAATAAATGATAAATTTTCTTTAAGAATCGAAAATCTCCTCTCGGACATAAATTTTTGAGAGATTTATAGCATATCTTATTAGCGTCGTTTGGGATATAACGGTCCAACTAAAAGAGCGCTAAAACTTCAGAATTTTATTTCGAGTTTTCCGAAAATTATTAATAAAGCTTCTTCAGTTGGTGAATTGGATTTATTTCAATCTTTAACAAATGTTTATCCTCTTGACAAAAATATATCACATACAGAAAAGTTTTTATCTTATTGAGATAACGACATCAATTCCAATCCAGTCCTTTCTAAAGATTTTAGAATTCCAATATCTTAATTTTTTATGTTTCAATAATTTCAGTTCAACAGTTTTTCAGTATCAATAATTTCAATCTGGAGAAAATATCGCTGCGTTCGGATTCAGTTTGTTCCGTCTACTGCTTCCACATAAATACGATCGTCGCTCATGCCATTTTGAAGAATGTATCGAATGGCTCTCAATATTGATAGATTTTATTCAAAATATATGACGAAACAAGGTTGCTGTTTTGTTTAATTTCATATTTCACACTTCTCTTCCAATCTAAATATTACAAAAATGGCATTAAAATACGTGGTTTTAGCAATCGAATTAGCAAAACACATCCTAACTTACACATACGTACACATACGTACCCATACGTAGAAAAGAGTATTCTTTGTTAAAGCTTTCCAATACTAAAATTAAGGCATTGAATATATTTGCTCAAAAACCTTTTGCCATCAAAAATAAGCAATTCCTTATCTGAGAATGCAGAAACGTCATGGTTGAGTAATCCATCGGCACATATCCCGAACAAACTTTTCCCAAGAGTATTGAAAGTTTTGGAGTGGTTTTCTAGTTTAGGAGGTTTCAAAAATTGTGTTTGAAATATTCGATATTTTGTGTTATTGTCAAACTTGAAATCTTGAAAGCATGGAAAAATCTTTCAGTGTGAAATATTTTGTGACTCGAATAAGGAATTGCACTGTTTCACATTCTGTCCCTTCCAGAAAAGATATGACAAGTTGATAAATAGAGAAATAGAGAAAGGAATATTAAATGAACCGTCACGCAAAACAGCAAATTCGTCAAAGATTTGGTCTAATGCATGCAAAATCAAAACAATCATATCTATGCAATGTATATTAAATATATATATTCAATTAGTTTAACCGTGTTTTGCAGTAAAACGAGGATAATAAACAGAAATTAATACAGAAATTTTTTCTCGAAAAATATTATAAAAAGTGGCAATATTTATTACTAGAGATAAATATTGACAGTCAGTTCAAGTACCAAAATTTTTTAGAGATTCAAGTACTGATGAAATTTCTTCATTTTCGCTTTTTTTTCTAAACAGCTTATTTCACAGATACATTAGTTTAAATTCCTTAATTATGTTTATTTACAATCAAGCGGGCCTTTTTGAACATGCTGGATTCGATAACTCAAAATTGTACTAATTATTTAGTAGCATACGTTAAGCAATAAAATATTTTATAAGATATTTCTCCCGCCTTCTTCGAATGCCTTCGTGGTGTAGTCCCGGCGAGTCCCGGCGAAGACGTTGCTCATTTTTCACTTCTGCTTTCAAAATACCTAATGTTTCTTCAAATTAAGTAACTTTATTTACTACGTTTGTTTTTGAAGCAGTTTAAGGAGGAGAAAGTTATCTAAAATGATTAATCTAATCACTTTAGAATTAATGAGAGCTTGTAGTAAGCAGTGCCGCTTCATCTTTAAAGATATTCAAAGAATTATAGCTCACAGTAATCATATAAGAGCAGTTTACTTAGATTTTGCGAACTCGAATTTTTTTTTCAAAAATAATAAAATGTATTACTCTTACATTAGCAAAAGAAAAATGAAGATAAATTGCAGTAACAGCTATAGAAGTAACCTTGTACCATAAAGAAAAAAATATAAAAACAAAAAAAATGTAAGATGAGAAAGTATTAAGGAAGAAAAAAGATGAATCCAGTTGATCTTTGTAAACCTTAAATCTTATCAATTATAAAATATTTTTAGTACGTGTCTTTTTAAATCTAGTTAATTGTGCGAAATGGTGAATTTATTTCTTGGTCTGAACGTAACTACATGTAGAAAAATATTTTATATTTGCAGTGACAATGACAAAACTTGAAAACAATTTCTCAGTTTTCTGTTCGAGAATAATTCTACAGTTCAGTTCACGAAAAATTCGATCAACTATTTTTTAATTATATTATAATTCCCATGAAATCTGTCATTGCTTAAGAGTAAAGAACAGTTATTCATGCATAGTAGTAATTACCTTGTTACAGCTGCTAAAATACCCTCTGAAAGAAAAATTATTCATTTTGTAACATTTTAAGAAAGGTTTCGTCCAAAATTCACAGAAAGGCAAGATTAGTATAAATTCGCATTTGTATAAATAACAATAATAATTGAATTTCAAGTACGTTTTTCCAGCTAAACTAGCCCAGAAAAGATGAGACCTCTTTCTCTACATTCTAATGTTTAGAAAATATGGAAGTTTTCCGTTTTTCATAATATACTAAACTGATAAATGCCACAACTTTGTTAACACTAAAACTTCTTAAAATTTTATATACTTTAATACATGAAAATTGTATATATTTTCTGTAGATAAAATCTTAATGGAAGATGAAGACAGACTACATGATGAAGGGATTTCAGCAATAAAATCATACGCTGTTAGAATATCTGGAACACAATAAATGATGTAAATTCTCACCCGATAGCACTAATCTATTTAATTGAATTATAGAATATTATAGAGGTACAAATGTATCTATTTTTGTACATGACTGTAAATGTTTTTTGTTTCTTTTTTCTGAATCATAAATTTATGAAAGTGCCAAGCAGTTTCTGACAGATCGCTTCTTTACTAAAACGAAGAAGGAATTTTGAAACCTCCGTCAAATGACATCAAAAATGATTATTTTTTATTATCTACGCAATTCTAGAAAGGCTGAAAAAACTGAAATTAAAACAAAAATTTGAATACCTAACAATATTAAGTCAAGAGCAATCAATGACGTGATAAATAACCATGGCATAATTACTTATAGGCAGTAAAAGGATCATTAGGTGAGTCTTTCCAAAATATTTGGGAACATTAGATTACATTAGTCACCAAGTACTTATTATCTGCTGCCTGATGACTCTTACCACTGCAGCAGCATTGCAATACTAAAACTGGCAACAAAAAATCATGAATCACTCTTGACAGTCACTGCTGATCATAGCTTTGACGGTCACCGCTGTCATCCTTTGCTGTCAACGGTATTCTTCGATTTCATTTAATGTTGACTGTTTGTCTCAATTTACTGATTATCTCGCTAGGGACATTCAGAGTTGAATCTTCAGTAATCATAGGTCAGCAGTAACAAATAGGTCACCAAATTTGATGAGATCAAGTATACATTGCATTAATTTCATTTTTAAATTTATTCACATTTGCTTCAATGCCTTAAATTAGTTTTTGATGGTTTGATCTCCTGTGACCGTATAAGTGTAAATTATTGGCGTCCAGAAGCCTTAATGGACTTCAGTGTCCTCCAATTCCATTTTAATTTAAAAATCTATCTAAATTTTGTGCACTATCCACACTGGAGATTCATCAGCGTCTGATGTGGGTCTCTAGATAAGAAAAGATAGTGGTCGTCATGCTATAAGACACCCATGACCAACAAATTTCTTGGCTAAGTAATACTGTGTTTCCGTAAAATATTAAACTGTAGCTAAATTTACTGCATCGTCCAACATCGGGGAACCCAATTGTTATCTCAATGTGATATTCAACCTCTTCCACCAGTGACTTTGACAAGCGCTTTCAACTAAAAGCTTTAATGAATCAGTATACTAATTTTAATAACTACCTAAATTTACATGCTGCCCCATGTAGGGATCTGCAGTCGCAATTGTCCTTCAACTCGTAGTCACCAATTTTAGGTAATTTAAATTTATACAGCTCTCCGAATTTAGTACACCTGCACACATTAGTAACCCAGTTGTTGACTCGAAGTGATAATCAATTAGTAGTTAACCAATAACTTCGAAAGACACTGGCGGACACAGAGCCAACAATCTTGAGTGGGCATCTATTTATATTTGGATTCTGGATTTAGTCTCAGTACAAGCAACTGTCTAAATTTGCCGGGCAACTTTATAGCTGAGAACCACCACTGGCCATCTTCCAATTTATAAGTTAGTAATTTCAACAGCTTTCACTCGCAGTGATATACTTCGATTTAAATTGAATAAAATATATGTTTGAATTCATTGTATTATCTACACATGTGCCTTCTGATTGTTGATTCCAAATGATTTTTGACCTGTAGGTCACCAATGACCAGTTGCACTTATGAGAATCAGTAGACTTCGATTCAACATTTATTTAAATGTAAATTTTAATTTTCTGACCTTCCGTACACTTGTGACATATTTTTTTACTTCAGGTAATCTTCCACCTACGGGTAACTGTACACCAGCAGTTGTACCAATTATTTGTGTACGGTTACCTATAGATTGCTGTTCTGAATTTCATTTTAAGAATAGAAACGTCGTTTTGTTAATTTTATGATGTCACGTTTCCATGGACATATTACCATTTGCTTTAGAAAGCGTTACCAATACATGATGCATAGGTTATTTAATTTTTATATTCAACACAGCTTGTGATTACCCACGCCCCAGAGTGGTACCATTGAGAGACACATAATGTGTTTAATTTTTCGTTCACTCGTCACGTGCCTAGTAAGTTCTCAGAGAGCTTGAATGACTGTTCGAAGCATAATGTTTTTAATCTCTCTTTCACGCTTCCAATTCTCAGAATATACTCATTAGGCAAAATATGAAACCTTTAATTTCTCCTTCTAACTACGCAATTTAAATAACAATACCATTTCAGAATAGTTTAAATCATTATTTTATTTTAAGTTACATACCTAAGTGATATAAATTAAAATTCATTAAACATTACAGAACTGCAATAAAAAGAGACATTTTAATACCATATATTTTATACTTTGTACAGAATCGTTTAATTTTTGAAAACATAATCAGTTCTGCTTTATGTGACGAAAAATCTTATCGATTACACATATTTGTGTTTGCCCTTGGAAATGAATACTTTCACAGATTATCGATAGCTTCAGATATCTGTGAGATCCAAATCACCGAAGAGGTTAAGTAAGAAACACGATATTAATGGTACCTTTCAAAATTTTCAAGCAACCGAATATGCGCACCAGAGATACTGAGGGTATTTACACATTTTAGAGCGATTTCGGAGAGTTTGGTTAATGTTTAGAGCATTATTTTAAATTTTAGATTTGACAGCCGTTTTTCAGGACTATAAATATGCATCGTCATTTCCAGGATAGAAGGGAATTTCTTAAAATGTGTAACAGTATTAATTTCCATTCCTCTTCCACTGCTTCTCAGAGTCTGTTAATCGTGGTCAGCTTGCGTTTTGAAAAACGCTGTTTTAAAGAGAGAAGGGGCACAGTAATGTCGCTATGTAAAACAAATATAGTGAATTTTAAAAAGTGCATTTATTCTTCTGTGGTTTATGCGCTATCTACGAATTAGATGTAATTCAATCCAATAAATTTAAATGAGATGCAAAATGCGTATAATTTAATATTCCGAACAAGGAAGTCATGTAGTGTATGTATTACTGTGAAAGACCGAAATTGGAGAATATCGACTTTCACCGAAGAATGTCAACATTCACCAAATACGTCGGTGAAAGATCGAATATAACATTGCATTCTTGTACATTCGGACCCTCACCGTTGTATGTCGACAATCACAGATATGCTCTGGTGTAGGTCGAAAAGAGAGGCGACTGGCTGTTTCCCATAAATGCAGTTGTAAAAGCAAAGGCCTCTTGTGCACTTCAAAGTCTCATAATAGTTTAAGTTGTTGCAATTATTCAGATTTGAATCACATAATTTAGTAAGTTTTTTATTACTATTATTTTATTTTCTCATTTACTACGTACTGTATAATTAAGTAAGTTTTTTTTAACTTCTATTATTTTCCTTTCTCATTTTGAATGTATTGTGTGTTTTAAGTACTTGTGTGTTTTTTCGCGACTGAATTACGGAGGAAAAAATATAATATTCTCATATATTCAACATTCACCATTAGTACATGGTGAATGTCGACATTCACTGGTGTAAGTCAGAAATAAGGGTATTTGGAAAATATTTCGGACATACACCAAGCGACTATGTGAATGCTGACATTCACCGGTGAAAGTCGACGTTCTCCAGATTTCGGTGTTTCACCGTAACATATGAATTAGACTTATTTTCTTTATAAATGGAAATATGTCCATGCATTCTAATGCAAAAGACGCAAAGAAAATTTCAGGAAGGCAGTTGCAAAGTTCATACGAACCCAATGTATAACGATAAATGCAAACCTAAAACCGAATAATTAATCTCCAATGAAGGAACCTGTGTTTGATAATTTTTCTCAAATCTGGGTAAAACAAATATTTACATTTACTAAGAGGTATGTTTTAAAAGTCAATAAATTGTCCTCATATACAGATGAACCTTTTAAGTGGAATGTCAGATATTGAATTTTCCCCTTAAAGATATATATTTGTTGTTTACCAAACCATTGTAAATGAATATGCAGAGTCATTAAGATTTTTAAAAGGTGGAAAAATGAGGAATACCCTCGTCGGGACTCGAACCTGGACCTCTCGAATACGCGCCGAGTGTGCTACCGTTACCCCAAGAAGGCATGGAGAAAGAATGGAGAAAATACCTTATAAATATCATAACACAACGCACCAAAGGAATACTAGTTACTGGAAGAAATCTTTAAATGTTCCTTTTTCTAAGTTTCTCAGATGAATCGTATATTATTTGCTACAGGTTTAAACGATCATGGTGAGCTCTTGCTTCCCTTTGGCAGAAGATGAGTCATTATGCTGACGCTATTGAGAAGGATGTAATGGGTAAGCGGATAGCTAAAAACCAATCTTTTTTTATTCGCGTATGAGCAAAGCGCCTATAGGTAGTTATTTCCTTCAGTCTTTTCGTCTATCCTATTTCAAATAATTGTCCTCTTATAAATCAGTTCATGCTTCTTGTCGAGAAGCTTGTAAATCGGCATTACACCTCCAACTACGGACGGAAGGGGAGGCTAAAAGTTAAGGCTGCTTTGAGAAAAGCGTGCAAGTGTCTCATTGATTGCTTTGATAGTAAATGCTACATGCAGTTGCCTTCGCTTCTATGATATCTAAGATTTATTTTTGACTTGTTGCATAATATCAACATGAAACGATCTAGATTTAGGCTGATATCTAAAAAGAGAAGCAAAGTTAGGATTTGGAATGAAACAAAACAAAATGCTCCCAAACACAATTTTCTAGGAACTATAATAAACTTCAATTCCAAACAAATAAATTGCTGAAGTGAAAAGAAATCATTTCGCGTGAATGCAAAATAATCAAAAACAGAAGAGTGTCGTAATAGAAATCGATAGTCATTTTCAGTCTTTTAAAGAAGAGAGTTTGCGATTTTCCGATTAATGGAATTTGAAATCAAATACCGACAGGCAGAAAAATATTACACCTCAAATTTTAAAGCTAACACTGACTGGCTAGGCAGGTGAAAAAAGTATAAAAATAAAATAATTATATAAAATTTTAAGGGCAAAGTACAAAACCCGGAAGGCCGTGTGTTAGTGATGAATTGATATGTTTTTTTAACGTAACATTTCTTTGTTTACTTGCAACTGTCACGAAAATCTTCTTTTGATCTAGGGCAATGTCAAATGGAATTTTAGCGTTTCGTAGAAAAATGTAAGCGATAAAAAATTCCAAACGAGAGAACTTGCAATTATTTTCAAATTCTGAAGAGACGCACAACCTTTCAATTCCTAGAAACTGCTAACTCAAAAATTTGCCATTCGTTGTATTTTACACTGAAGAAATTGGAAAGGAAAATTGTGTTGTGTAAATTTTTCGGGTTATCAAGTTAAACTGGATTAGAAAATACAGTTTCTTACCTGCAAATGCAAAGTTGATTTTACGTGTATGAAGAGATCCTTTCTTTTTTCAGGAAGGGACTACAAACAATGTAATGAAGAACATAATTGTCTTTTTTGAATTTTAATGGTACTGCAACCGTTACTACTGAAGTTTACAATATTAAAAAATATCATGACTACTGAGGTGCATTTAATCAATCAATCATAGAAACTATAGCTTCAGCTGAAAGCCAAAAATTGTTTTCTTAAATCGGGCTACTGTTAGACTTCTTGCCACGTGTTGGTAATTTGGCTTCTTGCCCCGTGTTGGTATTGAATAGACTGGTTGTGGGAAAAATAAAAATTATCTCCCTATGAAGGAATGGCGGAAGAGAACGTTTGGTAAGTCTTCACAGTGAATTAGAGATAGTTTAGAGATATGTATCTGACATTGGAGTCTAAAAGATTAGGTTACAGGATATAGTTCATAATAAAGACGACGGTCGCAGAATACTGAAATCCATTCATCTACAGAAGAGGTTTTCAAACTTTTCAAATTTTGTACAACATAAATATGAAACGAAAATATACGTACCATCGTAAAAGCATCTCGCCATTAAAAATCTATCCATCTAAATGGAGTTTATATAATCAAAGAATAAAACCCTTTAAATTTATATTATTTAATTATATTCGTAAATGAAACTTTGTAACGGGTATATTTACTAATACCTTCTCTTTTGACGCACTTAGAGGGCGCTACAATTTTAGCCAGCTAGCGCCACTCCCATAATCCTCGGGGAGCGCGGTAATAATAATGTAGTGGTAGCAATCAGTCATGTTTTTTTAGTGTAATTTTGTTTCTTTTGTTATGTCCGTGTGTTATAATGTTTTGTAAATGTGGAGCTTCAAATCTAATTAAATATATCTGCTCTTAAGCATGGTTATTTTCATTTGCTGCAATGTTTACCAAGAGTCTCGTCACAACACAACGGGCATAAATGGCGCCCAACTCCTCTACGAACCAAAAGCGAAAGCATGTCAGCAGCCATCCTGGCTTTGTTTCCAGCACTGGATAATGTGCTACTTGTGAGTTCCTTCTCCAATAATTTGAATCTGCAAGCCGCCCTAGCTGATATTCATTCACCCTGCATTGGATATATTCTGCTCGCGTGGAACGTGTCATCCCGACACTTGAAATCCAACGTGTCTTCGCAGCGACAGTGTTGTGTGTGCGTTTATGTTATATCTTCACTTTATCATTGAAAGTTATTTATCCGACGTCTTTCTCCGCTCCATGTGTATTTTATAAAAGTGCTAAGTTACAAGTTTATAATCAACAGTAAAGAAAATTTGAATTTGCGTGCCACGTTCGCAAATGATATATTTATATTTCTTTTTTCTGTTTACATTCAAAAAAATATTTGTGCATTCTTTTGATACATCGTTGTGTTTCAGTTCGAAACTATCAAGTTAAAGAATAATAGAATTATTTCTTTTCACAAAATCCTCAATTGTGAAAAACAAACATGCAGACCTCCAGTCTGTGATACAACGCCATTTCTAAGTGGAATAGAATTTATTGCTTCCTGCCAGTCAATTCAAAAGTACTTTGGATTCATTTTAGTTTCGCTTCTTCGTATGACTCGGTCCAATCAAAATGAAAATATTGTTGGTGATATAAACATACTTAGTGTCGTAAATGAGGAAAGCGATCTTTTGATTATTAATTTTTTTTTGCTGGTTCATCGTTCAGAACGTAAGTGATTAAATGATGTGTTTATTATTGTTCCCTTTCATGTGATTTAAGTAAGTTTATTGAAAGGACAGAGTAACTAATTGATTTCCTTTTGGTTAAAACTATGGTTGGTGAAATTACTTTGATATTTTTCTTTTGTTTATAGAAGTATTTGGTTTCATAATGAAATATATATGCATAAAAGTGTTTAGAATATAAGTAACCATTGCTGCAAGTATATATATTTATATTCTCTATTTCTTTTTGTGTTCTTTAAACAGGTGATTATTATTTCTGTGTATGGTATTTTTTTTTGTTGGATCCAACACATTTAACTTTTATATTACAATAAAATATAAATAAATATACTACGAGTATGCTGGAGTGCCGCTACAATTCTTGGAAATCGTAAAGTCGGAAAATTGTTCGAAGCTCCTGCAAAAGTCGTTATATCAACATCAAAGGAAGAATCGTAGTTCGTAAAGCTCGTAATTGTAAAGTGAAAAACTCGAAAAATATATGTGTTTCCTGAATAATAAAGATTAAAACAAAATGTTAAAAGATGCCCAACTTTACGTTCCTTTTGAAGATTGCTTTAATTTTTTTCTGTAAAAATTGTACCACTAAAAATATTGTAATGTGCCACCAATGGTACATATACCCCATTTTGAGAACCGGTAATCTATAGAAATGAGGAAAGTATGCAACATTTTTACACGCGTTTTAGAATACAAAAACAATGTGGACTTCAGTGAATATTACTGTTATCTGATCTGCCAGGATAATTAGTGGTAAGTTGTGGTGTGATTACCTTTTTTCTTAAGGATGAGTCAAGCTTTTTGATAAATTCTTTTATTGCTACACTAAATATTTACATATATTTATATCATAGTTCAGGAATATTCGTTACCTCTCTCACATTCTCTCGACTCCCGATTCTCGATTACCCTCGTGCTCCCTCTATCGGCGGCTTTTCTACAATGCCATCTATCGGCTGATTGCATTCGGTCATTCAGACAATTATCCCGATTGTTCAGAGTACACAGTAATTTTCTAATACATATATATATATATATATATTTCTACATTAACTCGTATATATTACTGATACACTAAGAAGAGTTCACATTATACTAAAATTTGATACCATAAATTACTTAAATTCACATATTTTTTAAAGTACATTGGCATAATAATGGATTCTAATAATCATTTCTAAATACATGATACATCTGAAATAACACTGATTTATTACCAGTCCTAAAATTATAAGTCCGAATAGTCCAAAAATGCACTAAGTCTTTCAGTTCAAATTCAATCTAATATTCAAAAGTTCAATTTCAATCAAATGTTCAAACATTCAGAGTCTCTATCAGCAAACATACGTAGATAAACATAAAAAAATGGAAATCTCACCTTAATCGCAGGGAAGAGTACCTACATTAATCCTTACGAACAGATCTTCATGGGTTCCGTCGAGGAATCAAGCTTTATAACTGGTCAGTATCTTGATCGTCGTCATTGCTCTCATCACCATCATCATCGTCAGAGCTGGGATCGCACCTCCATGGTTTTAATTGGCTCACATGAGCAGTGGTGGTGAAATAGCGACCTCGATCCTTCGCTTCTAGTTGTGTTATTCTGTAGGTATTACTAGGTAAGACTTCCGTTACCATAAATGGTCCTCGATATTTCGGCTGTGTTTTGGTAGGTTGACCTGTAGCTTTAGGAGCACATCTCATGACAAAGATTTCTCCTTTGTCAAATATTACTGTACGACACCTCTTCCTATCGTATCTTTTTTTCATTTTCACTTGCTGTCGTTCAATTCTTCCTCGCGCTTATTCCTGGATTTCTCACGAGTCGTTCCATGTATCTGAATCTTCAGCTGCTAATTTCCTAAGTATACCATCATTAAATCTGGGCGAATACCCATATAGCACTTCAAATGGAGTCTTATTCGCAGTTTTGTTTACCATGTTGTTAAGATTTCTTTCCGTCTCTTTTATTTTGGAATCCCAATCTCTGTGTTCTTTATTCGTCAAACCTGTCATTATCGTTCCTAAAATTGTTCTGTTGACGCGTTCTACCGTACCATTGGCTTTGGGGGTGTTTGGTAGAATTCAAAGTATGATGTATTCCGTTGTCTGTACAATACTGCTTAAATTGGTGAGAAGTAAAACAAGATCCTCTATCATTTATTATTCTTTCGGGTAGTCCAAAATCATTAACAAAATTCTTCAAAGACTGTAAAACACTTTTAGCACTAGTATTTTTAACTGCAAAAATTCTCACAGATCTAGTCATGTTATGAATTATCACTAACAATTCTTGATTACCTCTCGAACTCTTTACGAAAGGACCCAACTGATCCACATAAACAATAGCAAACGGCTTTTTACCAGGTTTCATGGAGTGTAACAATCCTTGTTGCTTGCCACCTGTCACTTTATTCATAAGGCACTCTGATATGTGTCTTTTTACATATCGTTTCATGCCCGAGAACCAATACAATTCCTTAGTTTTGCTAACTGTTCTATCTACAGAAAAGTGGCCAAATAAATTATGAAATTTCACCAGTACACTTTTCCTCATGCTTTTAGGAATCACATAGAAAAGTCTAACACGTAAGTCCTAATTATTTGTTTTTCCTTGGCAGTTCGTTCTTTTTCTTCTTGAAAATTTCGATAATTCTTTTAAGTTCTTGGTCAGCATGTTGTATCATTAGTATTTGCTCTTCCTCGGTTAGAAACTGGCAAACATCAAAATTTTCAGCTATTCTCGTTATCGTGTCATCAGCTTGCGATACAGGACCTCTACTCAAAGCATTAGCATGGGACAGTCTTTTTCCTGGCCTATGTTTTATCTCAAAATCCTATTCTTGAATTAAACTACACCAACGGGCTATTTGAGGATTTGTAGTCTTCTTTGCATTTACATATATGAGAGCTTGGCAGTCAGTAATGATTGTAAGTCTTTTGCCGATTACGAACTGTCTTAATCTATTCAACATCCATACGATTGCCATTAACTCCAATTTACTGGAATGATACTTTCTCTCTGCTTCTGTTGTTTTCTTGCTGACGCAATAAACAAGATGCCATTTTCCAACTTCATCACGTTGCATTAGCATTCCACTCAAACCTTCTGAGCTTGTATCACAATGGACCTCAGTATCTGCATGCGGTTGATAGTGAGCTAATATGGACTTTTCAGTCAGTTGTTTCTTCAATAGTTCGAACGACTTCTTTTGCTCATGTTGCACTCGAAGTCTCGATTCTTCTTTGTCAATCTGATCAATGGTTCGCTTTTTAACGCATACTTCGGCACAAATCGTCTGAAAAATCCAGTCAGACCCAAAAATTTTCGCACTTCGTGGGCATTCTTTGGTACTGGAAATTCTGTTACGGCTTTTATTTTTCTAGAGCCGGTCTGATACTATTTTCGTTTATAATAAAACACAAGAAACCTACTTTTCTTTTCCCAAATTCGCATTTAGATAATTTTAAGGTTAAATTTGCTTTTCTTAGGCATTCTAATACCCCCTTTAATTTGAAAATGATGTCTTCGCAAGATTTTGCAGGAATAAGTATATCATCCATATAACACAAGACCTTAGTGTTCAACAAGGAGCCCAGGACATACGACATTAGGCGCTGAAAATCAGCAGGAGCATTTACTCACCCAAATGTCATCCTTTCGAACTGTCCTGTTTCATTTTGAGTAATGGACGCTGTCTTCAATTTAGCTTAACTTAACGGTGTTCACTTAACGGTATTTGTAAATAGCCATGGGCTAAATCCAGAGTAGTGAAAATTTTACATCCTCCTAAACATTCCAAAAGATCATCTGTTTTGAGGCAACGGGAACTTATCCTTTATTGTCTGATTATGAAGTCTGCGATAATCAATTACCAGTCTATGTTCCCCTGTTTTTTTCTTTACTAGAAACATTGGACTAGCGTAAGGCGATCTAGTTTCGTAAACTATCCCATTATCTTTCCATTCCTTAACTATTTCTTTTATTACATTACGTTCAGCTGAATTCGTTTTGTACGGGCGAGAAAACACAGGCTTACTCCCGTGAAGTTCATTGATTCATTCATTTTTATTACGTCTGTGCAACCTAATTCTTTTAAATTAAGAGCAAAGCAATCCCTAAATTCAATTAGCAATTTTAAGATATCAGTTCTTTCACTATCTGTAGTTGTCGTTGTCTCATCAAATTTTATATCATCTAACGTAATTGGGTGAATATATTTTGAGAAAAGGAAAATACATGTTTTTGTGCTTCATCTGTGTTTATATTAGGCGCATCTACTTCCTCTAATTCCCAATCTTTTGTTATATCTATTACCCTGCTATACATTGGTTCCTTTTTAATCTGATGTTATTGTGTCCTACGTTCATAACTGCGATTATTATCCTACCATCAGTTACTTCCATTACTAAATCCGGACTTCCATGCTTGTTTTGAAATAAGATCAGTCCATCATTTATATCTTGTGTTACAGAATGCACAAAGTTTATGGTGCTACATTTTATTTCTATTGGTTTCTCAGAATATAACTTAATGTGTTTCGTTTATCATTTGCACGAATGGAATTTTATTAGCATACCATATGTTAAACGAATTCGCTATTTTCCCATAAGCCAACATTTGATCGATTAAAATATCTCTCCCAATAACTAAGTCATACGTCTGTGCCTCATCATTTACGTTAAACAAATTGGCAGTTGTTTGGATTTCGTCGATTGGAATTGAAACATGAACCTTACCCAAGGTCACTGTAGACGCGCGTTTAACATTTCCGATTCCAAACACTTTTTTTTTTGTTTACGATTGTATTGGTAGTTGCAATTTGGAAGATACCGAAGATTTTATAAGACTAACACTGCTTCTAGTATCTATCAAACATTCAATCGGTTCACTGTCATATTATTGCCTTCTTTAAATACACTCACGTTTGTGAAAATTGCAACACCATGAAGGACTTACGCGAGTGAGCTGAAATTTTCAGGAAATGCAAAGTAGCGCATGATATGCAAATGATTAGAATTGCAAATCCGTAGCGCATGCGTATGCTGAGCAGCGCCCTCTGAACGGCTGATGGATCCGAATAAATAGACGGCTGTAGTGAGGCGTATATGGTTATCGGTGGTTATCTGCTAGTGGTAAACGTTAACTCAATCTGTACTTATGCCTCGTCGACGAAAGAGAGCGAGATTTGAACAACTTACAGAGTTTGAACGAGGGAGAATCATCGGCCTTCGTGAAGCTGGATTGTCGTATCGTGCAGTAGCCTCTCGTGTGCAGCGTAACAGCAGCACAGTGATGCGCGTTTGGAAGCAGTGGACGGACGAGTGTCGGACAACTCGGAAATCCGGGAGTGGACCCCGAAATGTGACGTCAGCTCGCGATGATAGACACCTGGTCCGCATGGCGCGGACGGACCGTACAGCTTCCTCTAGACAATTGGCAGCACTGTGGTCAATAGCTACAGGTGTTTCATTGTGTGCTTCATCAATTCGTAGACGTCTGCTGCAGTGTGGACTGCGCGCACGGACTCCTTTATACAGGATCCCCCTAACGCACGACCATCGCCGCCTGCGGCTACAATGGGCCAATCAGCATAGAGACTGGCGTGCTGATTGGCAGCATGTCGTGTTTTCTGACGAATCCCGCTTTAATTTGTGGTACCATGATGGCCGCATTCGTGTCAGACGCTATGCCGGTGAACGCCACCTTCCGGAGTGCATTATCGAACGCCACAGTGGACGAACACCCGGAGTTATGGTCTGGGGCGCCATAGCATATCATAGACGATCTCAATTGCTACGAATTGTGGGCAATCTGAACAGCAACCGGTATATCCGTGAAGTTCTACAGCCCGAAGCTGTTCCCTTCCTTCAAAGCTTGCCAGGCGCTGTATTTCAACAGGACAATGCCCGCCCTCATACTGCTCGGATTGTTAAATCCTTCTTTGCAGCGCAGCAGGTACAGCTTCTTCCTTGGCCTGCGTGTTCCCCGGATATGTCGCCAATTGAACATGTGTGGGATGTCATTGGTCGGCGTCTTGCTCGTGATCCTCGTCCTGTTGCGTCTGCAGACGAACTTTGGGTACGCGTACAAACGATATGGAATGCTCTTCCTCAGTCAGACATTCAAACTTTGTTTGACTCCATGCCACGTCGTGTAGCAGCACTTATTGCGGCGCGTGGTGGCCACACAAAATACTGATTCTGATCTCTTGTTTGTTTGCTTTGAACATTTAATCATTTATTTGTACCACTACCACTCAACTGTGTATTAAATTGCATTCAATTATGACGATTCCTTCTTGGTGTTGCAATTTTCAGAAACGTGACTGTACGTTGAAACGTCAGATAATTCGTCGTGATCCATCGCCAGACTACTTTGATCTTATTTTATAATTCATCAATTCTTTGCGACTCTCTTTCTGCCGCGGGAGGCGCGTCACAAATCAAACTAGAATGTTTACATGTCAAGCAGCGCTCCTTTAATTTACATGAGCGAACCATATGATTTTTTGCAGAACATTTTCCGTTTCGTTTTAAACTTTCTGATTTCTGTTCACGTTCCTTATCTCAATTTTCGGAACTGTGCTCAGAATTATTGCAAAAAATGCAAATTTTCTGAAATGCGCTCAATACGGTTGCGCTAGGAATCAATAAGAAATCCTGAATAAAGAAATTTGCAACTAATTGCACCATGTTCCTTCGAGAGAAATCTGTATTTCATTTATCTAGTATGATAATTAACAACATGATTAATGTATGTTAATGAAATCCGCACCAAATTTCATAAAAAATATATTTAGGGTGATTGCATAATATCTGGAAAGTAGAGAGGATATAAATAAGCAACATTCTTTAACGGGAATATGTGTGCGGAAACGGCACATTAAGTAGTGCTGGTCCGTGAGAAACGCATAAAGAAGAAGAGTAAGAAAGATAGCTAAAGTTAAAAGAAACATTGCAATTAACCTTGTGATAGGCAACTGTAAGCTATCAGCTTTATACTAGTCCCATGGAAAGTAATCCAGTTTTGGTATTTCTTATTTCTATTTATGTCAGTTTCGAATATATAGATTAAAAATACAGAAACACAGATCATTTTATCATATATAAAATGATGTTTTACGCACTGTAAATGTACATTCTTATCTTACAGCTTCTTTTCCCAATCACACATTACAAATTATGCAAAACAATGTCCACATATTTGAGAACACAGTGAAAGAATTGGCATTATATGCTACTAATCTCTTGTTACTAATTAACTTAAAATTAAAAGAACTCATTTTGCACGCTACAAAATTTCCTTAAAACGTAAAACGCAAAATCATATTTTAAGCATTGTAAATACATATTTGCATTTTTTAAATTTCCTTTTTAAACGTTTCTTGTGGTGTCCATTACTGACATAAAGTTTGTCCCATGTTATCCCCATTCATTCTTATTCTTGATGCTAGATTATTTTTACCTTCTTTTGTAGTATTAGAAACAGAAAAGGTATACCGGTGAGTATTTGTAGTGCTTGTTCTATAAGCTCTTGTGAATTGCAAAAGGAATGTTTCTGTGTAGAATCAAGTTGGCGTCTTGCATTAATGTTTAAAACATGACTCCATCCAATGCACGTTTTCTATAACTGCTTGGCGCCAGAGTTTACAAAGTTTAGATGGGATTGATTCTTCACGCAGCAGCATTTGTTCTTAGAAGATGGTTAGGTAAAAACTTTAATTTTTCCTATAAATATTTAAAATGTTGCTGCCATGAGAAGTGGTTGTGAAGTAATATGGCAAAGTATTTTATTTCTTTCACGATTTTAGCTTTTCTCCAGGTAGGTAAGCTATTAGGAGACGAAATCTAAGGTTTGAATGAGAGGCAAAATGAGTTTATGTTTTCGCTGTGGAGATTTTAATTTTCCTTGTTCAGCCATAAACATTTCTAACCTTTAATTTGAGTTTTCTTGTAAAATGTCTTCTGCTTCTGCCGCTTATCACAGTGAGAAAATCGTCCGCACAGACCGGAGCCTGTGTGTGCGACTCCCGTCGAAAATTTCTAAAGTTGTATTAGCTAATAAATTTGAAGTACTGGTCTCAAGAAGAAAATCTCTGGGCAACATCTTGAGACCGCAAAAGTCAGCGCTTCTCAAATTGTGGTCACAAGCGGTTCTCAAAACCAGGTTTTGTTGTCTTTATAGAAATCTTTATAGAATAAAATTTGAAAAAAATCCTGTTATTTGTAAATAAAATTAGCGCAATTTTACATCATTTCTTGCTGATGACAGGTGGCTTCTCAATGCTTACGAAAAATTAAAGAGGTTTGAGAGGAAACTTGGTTTGTGGATTAATTGTGTAAAAAAGAGAGATTTCCCCCATTTACAGCAGTGACGTATGTTCACATGTCCATATTCTGAGGTCACAATTTAAAATATATTTTAAAAATATATTTAAATTTGTTCTTGGTCTTTTTCACTGTCATTTTGGAAATGATAAACTGAAATAGTATAGTTAAGTGAACTCTCAAATTACGCAAGCAGAAAGTATGGTTAAATACTGGACCTCACAACCAGTGAATATTTAATATAGGGACTGTACACTGGTACATTAAAATTATCAATATACTTTAATGAATTTATGCAATAAAGAGTTTTAATCACTAAATCAAGTGAAAGCAAAGGACCTAAATCTACTTTATGTACACCGCGCAAAAAAAAAAAAAAAAAATGGGACAATTCTGTACCTCCCGTTCTAATGGGCCGATTGACGAAATTCAAACTGCGTTTTCCAAGTTTAGAAAGCGCGACTTAGGATATTAGATTTATATATAGCTTTGTTCTAATATAGGTATTTTGACACGAAACCGGACTTTATTTTGAAATAACATACCAATGTTTTTCCATATTTCGATTCTACGAATCAAATTACGCCTAAATATTAAATTTTGTAAAATTTGGTGTGAAATTTACAGAGAAATTCAAAAATTTAACTTCGTGAATTTTTTTCAGTTTGCGCCAAGAATAATTCTTAATACTATTTTCCTATCCCTTTCATCGTGCAGGACGGAAAAAAAGTCGCATCGTTCCTACCTTTCTACATTGTGGATGAGAGGAAAAAAAGACACACTGTTCTTACTTTCATATAATTTTAAGAAAGTGCGTAAAGCACATTTCCGCTATTATCGCTTTCAACAAATAGGCCAAATTTCAAAATGTGCCAATATGTAAATTCACGTATATCTTCAGAAATTTTGAATAAAAAGCTCTAATATTTTGCAGTTATGCCTAGAAATACGTCTACTTTAAGATGATTATAAACATTTTATAAGTTGTAATTCAGAATTTCTTTCGAAAAATATATAAAAATTATTTAAAAATACAAATTTTAAAAATAAATCATAAAAATGGGTACATTTTATTTGGAATGAACCTCAATTTCGAACTGTGTAAGAAGGATTCAAATAAGTTTCATAAAAAAAGAGATATTAATAAATACATACCGAACTGAATTATCAATGAGGAGCTAAGATTTTGAGAGCCAATTATTTAAAAACTACTCATGCGGTTTTTACAAACTTTGGTAAGTTTAGCATAATTTGAGTCGTAGATTCGAAATATGGAAAAATGTAGCATGTCATTTCAGAAAAAGTCCGATTTTGTGTCATAATACCTTTATTAGAACGATGCTATGTATAAATCTAATACATAGCCTAAGTCGCGCTTTCGAGACATGAAAAACGCAATTTGAATTTCGTCAAACGGCCCAGTAGAACGAGGGATATAGAACTGCCTTTTTTTTTCTTTCGCAGTGTACGTTCCGATCTCAGACTTAAGCTTACCAGCGTATATCCAAACACAGTTCATCCATGTCATTAATGTGAGCACCAAAATATATTTAATTTTTGATAAATATTATCCAAACTCTAACAGCCTTAAATTGTTAAAAATAAATATAACTTTCCCTCTTTTAATTTAATCGATTAATAACAATGTAACATTAAATGAATTTTAATAAATTGCATTTTAAAACTACATATCTACTAGTAGTAACATGTGCTTAAAATGCCTTCGAAAGAGATAACAGTTAGGTGATTCGTAAAACATCCTAATTTATAAAAATGGTCAGCACTTGTAAATAGTTTGAGAAAGGCTGGTGACATGCATGTCGGTAAGCTCCGCGTTCAAGTGGTAATGCATACTTCTAAAAATCTGCACTAGGAATGGGATTGACAGTAGTTGGCCCATCTTAAAAACGCTCTTTGCGATCGATCTCAATGCACAATTTAGATGCACAGAAACATTTCATAACAAAATCTGAATTTTTTCGGTCTCACCTTATTTTTTATAATTTTTATATAGAGTTTAGTAAACCCTATATATATATATCAAGTTTTTAAAATTATCTTATGAAAACATACATTTTAGAATTTATATTTAATAATTCATGTACAGCATATAAAAATGAATTTTTTTCCAAATATTTCTAACTTTATTATGAAATTTTATTTCATTAAATTCTCTGTTCTATTTTTAAAATTTTGGAATTCGAAGCCAAGTTTAGGGAATCACTTTTTTTCTGAAGTTTTCGTAGTTCACATTTGTAAAAACACTTCCACAAAACTCTATCGCTATCTGATATGAGCCTGAGTTTGACAAAACAATTCAGAAAACTGGAAATTAACCATTGAGACTAATTAAAGTATCTGATGCAAATATCTCCAAGAAACATGATAATGAATAATATAAGTCTGAACCCACTCTTTGTAGAGTTATTTAAATTATTTAAAGAGTTATTATAAAGGTTTTTTGATAAAGTAGTTACAACGCGTTACCTATGGGGATTATTATTCGAAAGAAACGAAATAAAAAGAAAAATGCAGGAAATAAAAAATATGAAGAATATAAAAGGAACTTTAGCCAAAAGTCAGCTATTTCATATTTGATCATTTACCATTATTTCTTATGTGTCTAAACGACCATTAGTAAGACGGATTAAAGTCACCATGAGATATTAAAGTTATCAGTTACCTTGATACGGTTTAAATTTACGTGCATGAACCACGATTTATTTATGCGAAATATATTAATGATACCTATATTTAAGGAGGAAAATAATGAGAAGATATGTGTGGAACTTAACTCTGATTTGGAAACGGGCAATCTTGGAATTGCGAGTTATAAATAATGTGACAGCTTGTTACTACAGCGAATGTCTTGATCCATAAAGAAATGGATGACATGTGTTAGAAATGTATGCAGTGAGGAGGACGAGATAAGCAGAGCGACTAATACAAAGCGTGCTGCAGGAAGTGTTCCGAAAGGCAGTTGCTTATATAACAGACATTTAATGCGAACAGTGTAACTGCGACATGAATATCATATGCGGTTGGGTGGAGAGTGATATGAGTGACTGACTATTCGGAAACCAGATCCTACAATGTTTCAATAAAGATGCATTCCAAGGGCTCTGTTGGACATTACGTGAAATGGTTTTTCAAAGGCGTAGAAAGATATTTATGATATTCAGAAGCCACTGTTAGAAGAAAAAAATTGATCAGCGAAAGCTTAGCACATTTCAAGACTTATTACGCAAGTAACAATCAACTACCATTCGACATGAACTTTAAATGTGCACATTAGTAGACAAGAACAACTGTACTCTGTCCACTGCAAAGTGTATGTAAGCGTTACCACACCCTTATTATCCACGCTGACAGTATTTGTTTGACAGGGTGGCCGAAATTTTCATTTATCATTGAAATTCTGTTTATTTTAAGTGTATTTTCAGCGGCACACTCACATGAAGCATTCTTAAACGATCATCAGTTTTAGGCTATTGTTCAGAGGCAAAATCAAGCATGCTTCTAGCCGAATGTCTGAAGTGCCACCATCAGTTACGTTTTTGTCGGACCCTGTTCCTTGCAATTAACATGCAGAGGCGTCTAGTATCTAGGGCCTTGGTTCTGTCGAACTATCACTTGTACAAACTGGAAGAATGAAATTTTAGAGAATAATAAAGATTATTTGTATTTAGTTAAATCAAATACGAAATAACGATAAAAGAAAGCATAAAAGGTATAAGTTAAATGGTTTTTAAATTTAATAACAAAAAAAAAACGAAATATTTAAAAATAGATGACAGAAGTATATGAGGAAAATGAGATCTGTAAAATTTAATCGAGAATCTCTTTCCAATATTTCCATAAAAAATAAGAAGCAAAAAAAAAATAGCTTTAAGAAGGTGACAAAATGTACGCTACCGAACCTAATATTTGACGGTGCTGAACCTGATGATTATAAAAACCAGATACAGAAATCGCAGTTTATTTGAGGGATTTGTTTGAGCTTGCAAGGCCAAAATATCATAAACTTTATCTTTGATCTAAGGAATTAAAAGCATTTTAGTGTAAGAAAAAATTTAGATCACCAGATAAGATTTCATATTGCTAGAAAAATATAGAGAGATTTGAGCAGCGTTGAAACGAATTTTTTTGTTCAAGGAATATTTTTGTGATTGTCGAAATTATTTTATTTTTACGATTCCCTCAGATGTTTAAAAACAAATCTCGAAATATTTCCTTTAGAGCTTTTAAGAGTTTACGACTCTTTGTACTCCCTAGGGAAATTAAATGTTCTTTCTATTCTGATTCATGTTCGAAGACATGAATCAATTGTGACGATACGCATTTTACATTCTTTCTTCTTCACATTCAGTAACAGTTTAGCTTTTAAATTATACACGTATAAATATCCTGTATCTTTGGATGATATGCTCATAGTTTCTGATGCAATATATTTTTCTTTCTCGAGTTAAATATTTAACTTGCTATGCGAAATCGAAAGACATGGTAAAAAATTTATTATTTAAAATAAATTAAATTAATATGAAATTAATACATAAATATTTGTAACTTAATTATTTCATGTTTAGAATAAAACTTAGAAGCTAAACAGGACGTAAAGACGAATTTCATGTCTTTCATTCATTTTATTTGAAATAGAAATTCTATTTTGAATATGTATTCTATGAAATAAAACACATATTTCTTCATTTTATTCTAAACATGCATTCTGTTAACGATTATCCTCAGTTTAATCTAAAGAAGAATTCTGAATTTGCTAGATTATACGTACGAATATCTCATTAGATCTGTCGAAGTTTTTAATTTGCAATAGTCCCTTCAATCTTTATATTAATATGGCCATTTCCCGTTTCATCTCAAAAGCACGTTCATCCTAAACGCAAATGTGCTTTTCGAGTTTAGTTTTTCCCCTTCTTTCCCCCTCCCTTTTTTTTGCTTTACTTCAATTTTCCTTCCTTCCTAACTCCATGTCCTTATTTTCCACATAGTATATCATGGCATACTTAATTATTAGTATACTTACAGAAGTCAGAAGACTAACAAAAGCACAATAACACTGCAAAGAGGATAAAAAATTGTAATTTTTTAATTAAATTAAATCAAAATTTAAAATAATAAAATAGAGCTTAGCAATCTAAATTGAGAATAAAATTCTGGAAAATAGAAGTTATCTGTTTAGTTCGTGAAAGTTTAGAAAACAATTGGCGGCCAAGACACAAATATGTGCTGAAGTACCTTCCTCTGCTGGACATCATGGACATACTCAAGGAGAATATGACTGACATCTTCATCTCCTTTACCACGGCTACAGAACGCACTTGGATTAACTTCAGATCGCGTGAAATAGGTTTTAACTCTCTAACCGGCAAGGCCGTATATATACGGCCAAAAATATTTTTTGTGATATCTGTACGAACGTACATATGCGTGCATATTAAAATATGTCAAAGAAATTTAGGCAATATACTAAAAGTACATAAATCCAGGTATAAAATGCCTGAAAACGTTTTACATTAAATCAAGAAAATAAATTTTTCTGGTAGCAGTTTTGGGAAATTTGTGCTTTCTTAGCGAAAACCCTGGCCGGTCAGAGGGTTAAAATTATCATGTTCTGACAAAATTTGAGTTAATTTAAAATCTCTTGAAAACTGATCAACATTTATTCTGTGTAAAAACTACAGGGTAAAAACATTTCTGTCCGTTGTTCTTTTGGTGCAAGATTTTGTCTATTCAAAATATTGTTAGCATCATTTCTTTAAAAGCGTTTCCACTTAGAAACTGAAACACGGGCATTTAAATGTACGTGAAGAGTCGAAGTTAGCTTTTCGGGTTATTGTGACTATGTGAAATTTCGTTGCTACAACGTCGGTCTCATTATTTGCAAAATTTTCGCAGTGTTTAAGAACATAAGCAAAATGAATGTTGATATCTAATGCAAGGTTTCAATAATATCAACAGCAAATTTCTCTGATGCACTAATTATCTGTAGCGAAGAAGACAATCACTACATATTAAAACGCGCATTTATCTGAAACCAGTACAAGAATTTTGAATCCATTTCACAGCAAGGAAACGGCAAATTTCAACAGTAAAAGAAATGTTTAAACCGCCTTGATGGCCGCTACTATATGTATGCATCACCAGCTAATCATACATATATGCATCTATATACATGTAATTACGAAAAATGTTTTAAAAGCAAATATAAACATGCCTAGTATTTTCGTAAGTAGTTCTAAATTTCTTACGTTATGTCTTTACTCATATATATATATATGTGTGTGAGTGTGTGTAAGATATCATAAATAAAAAGCTATGTAATATATATATATATAATAAAATATAAACGTATGTCATAATTTAACGCGTAGTTGTGATGATGTGATAGACGGGAAGAAAATGTCGATACCCAACCAAGTTCAGCTAATTACCATTTTTATTTCTAGTTACATTAAAATAATTCTTCGTAGACAACTTCTAGATCATAAATAATAACAATATTTCCTTATATACACAGATTAAGGAGATTACGACGCCAGTTTAGAATAAGAAGAAAGACAGGTAGAGAAGCATGTACTTGCCAGCGTGGCAAGAGCTAGGAAAAGATTGATGTAACTTCTTGCTAGCGGTATTTATACCGAGTAGACGCGGAAAGTACACTAAGCTATGATTGGTTAATTTTGGGTTTTAGTTTCATTTTTCAAGCAATGTATTTCTATAACAGGGGAAGAATTCGAATTTGGGTGAACAGATGAATTTAGGGGGAGAGCACCAAATTTAGAAGTTTAATTTTGAGGTCGGCAAATATTTTTAAAGCAACTATCGTATTTTGTTATATATAATATATGTATATATAGTAACACACACACACACACATATATATATATATATATATATGTTACTGGGAAAGTTTAAAATCCGGCATTCTATAGAACGCCTAGTTATTGTATATTATGCCTAAATCTAGCCGGCAATGTATGAAACTATTCGTATTTCACACATTTTCTAGGCATTCTATGCCAAATGAGAAACCGGCAAAGTATGAAATACATCTCCGATTCGTTTCGAATATCACGAAATTGTTTCGAATCATGAAATTATAGTCAATGGTGGATAAAACCAACATGATAATGACTTGCTTATCGAAGATATTTCCGTTTCTGCTATCTATTGCATGTGTTTAAAGGAAAAGAGTGAATGGGAAAAGGTGTCATAAAAAATTCATACCTTCTGTGGCTATGCTAGTAAAGATGATGAAATGGATATTTTGTGCACCCTTTGTTTCAAAAGTGAAAATGCTATTGAAGGTAAAATAAATTCTAAAATCAGTCTGAAAATACAGGCCAAAAAATGAAAATAAATTCGATAGAAAATTTAACACTGCTTCTTTGGGAATTACTGGGCGAAATCCTCTTCCTGAATGTCGACAAGGGGCGAGGTGATTGCCGTAATATATTGGCAGTTGTAATGAGTGTAATAGAGAATGGTTTCTACCGACTTGGAACTTCTGAAGGAATTTTAAAACAACTGCATGCGAGATCACAACACAGATTACACAGAAAAAGTCAAATATAATCAAGACATAATAATTAAATCAAAATTCAATTATCAAAAGTGAGTTACTTCATAAAAGGAAATAAACATATTAAAATACAAGCATAAAAGTTTCAAAATACAAAAGCAATTGAATAAAATAAAAATATAAGGTATAAAATATACTGGAAAATTTTATAGTTGTTGTCAAGGAGCGTCCGACGCATTTGCAGCAGAGCCACATTTCTGAATTATATCCAAATTATTGTTAAAACTGGAAACTTTTAAAAAAGAGTACACAAAATACCAATAAGGAAAATTTACTTAAAATTAACATTATTAAAGTTTTTTTTTAAATTGCAGCAAAATACGTTTTAATTTAAAAAAAAATTTTAATTAAGTGAATCATCAAATTATAACTTGTTCGCAGTGCTTAACCTAACGCCTGCAGTGGATGGTATTCAGGCCATCCAGGGCGTCGAAGTAGGCATCCCATTGTCAGAGACATACAAAAACTATCAATTTCGTGTCCTGCAAGTCTGAGGCTCAAGCTTCAATGGGCTCCAGCCAATACGGGGATTAAAGGAAATGAAGTAGCGGATATGATTGTGAAAGGCGCAGCCAATGAACCCCGTGTGAGTAGCATTGTTGTGCCCCTTCCGCACTCATATCTGAAAACTACACTCAAATGTGAACTAACGAAGCAGTGGCAAAACTACTGGGAGGCAAGCACCACAGGCAGAAGACTGTATGATTTCCAACCAGAAGTTAACCAGAATTTAAATAGCAGCTCCTCGCACCTCACACAGTATCTGACAGGGCATGGCCCATATATGTCGTATCTTCACAGATTTCGCCTAAGAGACAGTGACCAATGTATTTGTGGGAGTACTGGTGATCCAGATCACTATCTGTTTGATTGCCCTCATACAGCGAATTCACATTTAAAAAGACCAGCTGCAATCAATATGCTGGCATGGTTTAAGAACAAAATTAAGAACAAATATGCGCTCAGCCGCATTAGAGACTGCACTACCGTTGCTAAAAGCATTGCCGACAGCCTGGAGTGACTTCTTTTCTTGGACACCGTGCCGTCAGAAGCCCGCTCTGTACATATATTAATTTACTTAATGTCTTACTTATTATTATTATTAACATTTCCCTTGTCTTATTCCCAATTATGTTTAATTTTATGATTAATCCAGAACTCTTTTAACGTATCCCACAATTTGTAATGTATTTGTTCATTTTTACATCTGTACCTGATTATATAACATTTCCTTAATATAACTGCATGCCTACCAAGTACCATAATAGTGTATGCCTATTATGTACAATGTATTTGTTCATCTTTGCATCTGTACCTGATTATATAGCATATCTTTAATATAACTGTATGCCTAACATGTACCATAATAGTGTATGCCCAACATGTACCGTAACTGTATAACTGTCTGCCTAACATGCACCATAATAAGTGTTCCCCTTAGTCTCAGCAGTCCCCATCATACACCTTCTTTCCATATTCTGGTCCTTATTTCAATGCTCCTCGTTTAGCGTGGCCAATTGCAGGAGGACACACTACTAAGCTCTCTCTCTCTCTATATATATATATTTTGAATTCCATTGACGGCATGCAACAGGCTGAAAAGCACCTAACCCAGTGGGCCAGCTGTTCCGTCGATGGCGAAAAGAAACAAAAGAAAAGTGGATGGTATTTAAAGCAAATGAACAAAAAATCACTTTTTGAAACTAATGAATCGTAACAGGAAAAAAACATCAAAATGTTAAATAATAATAACAAATATGTTTTGAAGAATCGTAGTTGGAAAAAAAATTAAACTATTCCTTCGTCTAGTTTAGGGGTAGGAAAAGAATTCAATGTATTCTATTTATTTCGAATATTACAAATTGCATATTGTGTTAATCGTTCCAAACGTCAGCAACCGTTGAGAATTTTACAAATCTCTTCATTAGGAATGAAAATTCACAATAAATTTTCATTGCTTCACTTCAGTATTTCTTACTGTATCTGTCAAGTAATATTAATAAATTTAGTCTGTAAATAAATCTTTAAGCAAAACGTAAACAGAGAGAGAGAAAGCATCTTTCTTCTTTTATATTTTAAAGCACCGTCAGTAATACTGACGATGACATAGCATTTTCCTAAAGTAGCGAATATTTAGCTTTGATGAAAACAAGAGTACTTATTCGTCATCGAAATAGTAGAAGTTCTTAACGTATGAAGTATGATAGTGAATTCTTTTAACTAATATATTTCTAGTGACACTTTTCTCTGTGAAGTTAATTAAACGTCTTTCAGTGAATTTTCATTTATATAGCTGTAAAATATTAAAAGAATAGGAAACTTTTATTAAAACAGCTGTCAACAGCACAGTATATTCTTTTCAAACGTTCTGGAATTTTTCTTAATGAAAATGAAAGATTAAAGCTTTTTTAAAACTGTATTTCGAAGGCAAAGGAATCATCCGATTCCTGCATTTTCTTTAAATTTACTTCTGTTAAAAAATGTTACACAATCCATTAAAGACTCGCATACTTGTATTAAATTATTGACATTTTTTTTTTTTTACTTTTTGGCCGTAGTTTAAAATCTCATAATCTTCATGACATAAAAAAACTCCACTTATTTTAGTGTATGGTAATTTTAAATTACACTAATTTCAATGCATTTATTCTGCAGAAAGTTTTAGAGCAACTATTTAAAATTTTCTTAATATCGAAGTTCAATCGAGTAAAATCAATGCTCTGGGTTTTGCTTGCATATTTGACGTAAGTCATGCTTATTTGACATAAAAAAATAAACAGAACCGAGGAAAACTTATCTTTTACTGAAGATTTAAATTAATACAATAAGTTATATCTAAGCTCTATGAAGATATCGGCAAACTCATCCTTGAAATAAGGATCTTTGAAGTACCTGTAAAAGATTCATTCCAAAAATGCATGGGATCATCTGTGTGACAAAATTGCCTTTTGTGAAACAGATGTGTTTTGGTTTGGTTTGGGTTTGGTTTCGAATGGTTTATTTTGGATTGGCAAAGCACGCTAGGGTTATTCGCCTAAGGGAAGGGATATCTTCATGGAGGACTTTCTAAGGGAAACTGGCTCGTATACGCGTTACACATGGGGAAAACCACTAAAGCGGTAAACCACTAAAACACAATGCAGCCAGTCCATTCTTCTGCATTTGAATCCAAGTCGGAAGTACCAGTTTTTAAAGATTTTATGGCTTGACCGCTGGTGAACCCGCTATTTTGGATAGGAGCACTAAAACTAAGGATTCATTCATTGAGATACGGCTAAAAATGTCTTATTCGATTACTTGAATTTAACTCAAGACCAACCACATGGCTTCTAGTGGTTACTCGTTTTGTCTTCTAGTTCTGATACAATTTTGTTAATGGACGTGAAAGATGGGAAGGAAAGCGAATCGCTAGATTTTTACAGAAAACTTCTACAAAATGGGTCATAGATATAAAAAAAATCCTGGCACAAGAAGGAAAACATGTTGAAAAACATCCGAAAAATTGGTGGAACTCAGCGATACTTCTACAAAGGAAAGTTTTAACTAAGGTTTAGTTGTGAATTTGAAAAAGAAATATCTACGGATCCATTAGGCTACTTATAAAAATTCTCTTTTTCATCTGTATTGTTGAAGTAAACTAATAAAAATATAAAATAATTAGGTACCTTCCGAATTATTATATTAAAATTTAAAATAATGGACACGGTAAAGAAATATTGAGAATTCATAATTGAGTAAGCTACAAAATTTATGCAGAGCACAATAAATAAATAAATAAATATACCAAAAAGTGAAACAAATATGCCCTAAATTAAAAACAAATACTTATCCGGGCTCGAGGATCTTAATTCGGTTCCCTTCTAGGCCATATATATTTGGTTTTTTTATAAGGAAGTGAGAAAAGAGAAAGTATTTTTACCTATTACTGTTGTAGGTGTTTTAATTGTTGTCATGCAAATTACTTTAAAATCATCAATTAGTGAAAAAATTATAAGATACTTTCTCCCTCATTCCAGCATGCCTTCGTGGTGTAACAGTAGCACACTCGACGCGCATTCGAGAGACTCAAGTTCGAGTTCCGGCGAGGGCACTGCATATTTTTCAAAAAAAAAATAATAATAATAATGACTCTACAGTGGCGCCCGAACTAAAAGGTAGTGGACAATAAGTGGCCACTGCCAGGATAATCCTACTCCCCAATCATTCTTTAAAAGGCGGATTATATAAGGTGCTGTCTCCCTCCCTCCAGCATGCCTTCGTGATGTAATGGTAGAACACTCGATGAGTATTCGAGAGGTCAAGGTTCTAGTCCTGGCGAGGTCATTGCACATACTTCATCTTTCGTGATTCACAAATAACCTAATGGCTCTACAAAATTAAAATTAAGTAAGCTAGTAACTACGTAAGCAGAAATCAATTCAACACATATGATAGAAATGTTTCTTACTCATCTCATTTGAATAGTTTTGTTCTTTAGCCAAATACAGAAATTCGTGGGAATATAAATGAACGTTTTAGTTTATAGTCTTTAAAATAGATCATTTTGGGCTATTCTAATAATTAATCAATAATGTTTAATACAAAAAATAAAATATTTTTAGTTGTTAACATACTTTATTTTTGAGTTCTTGAAAATACATTCCTGTTTAAATATAACAAGACTATGATATTATATATTCACAGACTGAATGTGATTTCTTAAAGCTAGATGAAATTTTGAATGTCTCTTTAAACAGCACCCAAAATAAAAAAAAATTTAAAAATGTTTAACTGTAGAAAAATAATAAAAAGCCTCTGTAAGCGTCATTTCTGCAATAAAAATACAATATTTTGTCAAAATTGTTAACATGTTTGAACCCATAAAGATATCAAGAGGCACGTTTAGGACCTAAAGCAATGAAAAACAGCAAGCAAAAGGTGTCCGTAACCCAAAGTTTGACGTAATAGAGACTAGAACTATTTAAAATTAGTATTTATTCTTTCATCTTTGAATTTAAAAAATGTCTGATTTGTCATTGGTAACTGTCCCTTTTTTTATTATTTACTTATTTTATGATTTTGAAAAACTGCATTTTTTATAGCAGCTTCAAATTGAAAATTATTTAATGCTTATTTAATTAGACTTGCGAAATATTTAATTTTTGCTGCACTAATTTACTCTTTTTTTGGTGGAAAGATATGCTCATTTTTTTATTTATTTAATGAATTATTCACTATTTAACTCATGCAAGTTATAAGCTGCTTAAGGGATAAAGGAGAAAAAAACATTTTATATAAATACTAGCTTTTACCCGCGGCTTCGCTCGCGTTGATGTCCTTAAGTAAGTTTCAAAGTCTTGAAAAGAAAATAAAATAATTTGATTTTTTTTCTTATTACCTGAGCAGGATAATCAGGTTAAAATTTTAGTTACTAATATTTAAGTTAAAAATACACTCCGCATAAAATTTCAGCAAATACTGTCTTTCTTCATTGAGATAAAAAGAAATTTATATTGATGTCGCTAAGACGCTATTCTGCATAAATTTTTAAATCCGATTTATTACATGTGCAAAAAATTTTTGGGATCGAGCAATTTTTGCTGCCCGGGCCCGAGATAAATTCCTAGACATGTTAGATTTACGTTTGCGTAGCATTTCGAAAACGAAAAAAAAACTGTAAGAAATTAACTGTAAAAAAGGAAATAAATAAATAAACAAAAAGAGATATCTAGCTTTTACCCGCGGCTTCGCTCGCGCTGATGTCCTTAAATAAATTTGAACTCCGCGTGAATTTTAAAACTACACTCCGCGTAAAATTTCAGTAAATACTGCCCTTCTTCAATGCCTATAGGCCGCGGATATTTTGTATTTACGCTGAGTGGATCGCCACGAAATCTAGTAAAACTGCTACATGTATTTCCTAATGATTGAAAAATGTTTGTTAAAGAAGAGCCAAAAGCCAGAAATCTGAAGGATTTTAAATAATAAATTAAATTAAACAAATAAAAATTAATAAACTCTTAATTAATAAATGTTACGCTTTCACGCCTTAATTACTTAACCCATCATCATGAAATTTTCAAGAAATATTTTGATATATTAGAAAAAGTTAAAAATGTACAAAATTTTACATCGTTTAACTTATCGTTATGAAACTTTAAATATTTAATGTTTATATAACGACAATCATTTTAAGCTTTAAAACCTATTATATAGTTTAAGTTTCAACAGATGAGTTACATTTTATAGCCTATAACCTTTTCTAATATATTAAAAATATTTCTTGAAAATTTCATGACGATCGGTTAAGTAATTAAGGCGAGAAAGCATAACAAACAAATAAACAAACACACAAACAAACTCACATTCGCATTTATAATATTAGTTAGGATGATTAAAGAATATTAAGAAAGGATTTCAGCAGATTGTAGTTCTGTTTGAATTGAAAGTTATCAATATTTATTAAAATTGTTTTCTGCTAGTTATTATTATATCCTACATTAAACGATTTATTTAAATTTAGAATGATGAACTCAGTCATAAACTACGTTCTTTGAACTAGTTTATGAATTTGTCAGTATGAAACAGTTGTAATTGATGTCTGAATAATACTAAATTTAATTACACTTACAGATTTTAAAGCTTTTTTATAACTAAGACATCAGCAATTGCATATAGCAATCTGTCTACTAATTTGACTGGATAATAACTTTGTTAAATACAGAGATGTTATTCTGTTTTTGGCAATGATTACGTACCAGTTAGTTACCATTCTGCTTTAGAAGTTTAAAGTCTTAAATATTAGTTTCCATCCAATATATTATCTCAGATAATTTATTACTTTGTAATATCTAGTTATTCAACTTTACAGTGTGACTGCTGAAGTAAGTGCAGGAACCAGACAGGAAAACGGTTAAAAAAAACTTTATTATATTCTTTAAAATTCACAATGCGTCGACTTGACACTAACAAACTACGCCTTTTTCGGGAAGTAACTCAAATAATAAGAACTGAACTTAAAATTCAAAGATATTAACAGAAACTAGACTTTTCCCCGTGAATCAGAGAATCATCTTACCTACAACCGCGTCGAAGTCCAGTGGCAGAAGAATAATAGCACTTAGCCACTTTAACCAGCAATAAATACAAAATCAGAAGCTCAGATATCAGAGAGTACTTTCCCACTCTAACTTTCCTTTCTATTCAAAATTTAAACCTTTTTCTCCTAGTGTTAGAAACTGCATTCCTTCGCGCGCGCTATCAAATTTACATATTCTGGCATTGACAGTCAGAGAAATGAAGGCTTGTAGGAAAGAAAACATAAAATTAACTGGTTAGGCAAAATAAATATAAATCCCCACAGTTGCCCCTGCCAGAATTTAGCAGACTTCAATAAAGGTCCTCAAAGACCTGATTCAAAATGTTGTAGAGACATTAGGTATTGTGTATGCAGGAGTGATGAAAAATGAGCAATGCCTTCGCCAGGAATCGAACCACGGACCGCTCGGTGACGCGTCGAGTGGGCTGGTCACTACACCACGAAGGCATGCGAAGAAGCGTTATAATGTTAAATTCTACATGTAACAGGCCATGAGGCCCGTTCAGACACAAGTACTAAACTGGTTACTCAAAATAAATATAAACCACTATAACTTCATTCAGGTTGCTTTATTTTCAAAATTGCTTTATTTTCCCGTGCAACGCAGACGATTTTTGAAGAGAAAGCTACGTCGGAAAAATAAAAATAAAAAAGCGCGTGCATTTAATGTTTAATAAATAAATATCTCGTAATTACTGTTGCCATCCAGAAAAATCTAGAAAAATCGAGATTGTTCTAGTGATAATTAAAAAGTTTATAAAAGCCGAATTGAAACATCTCATCTCAGTTGTAGCTGTTTAAAGCGAACTGCTGTTTGTTTACCTAATGCTGTAGCGATTTCGCTGTGAGGATATAAATTTTATAATGCGTACATATTGCTATTGACTCTTAGTTAATTTTATCTACGTTATATAATTTGGTGCTATACAATTACATGTGTAATATTATTTATGCTATATTTTATTGTTATACAATTTAAATAGATTGCAACTAACTTAAATTGAATCTTCCTAGCATAGCACCAGTTTAGTTGAACAAAAATAGCTCCTTTCAAACATACGTAGAGGAATACGCATATGTATATATGCAATGTTTTATAAAGTTAATTTAGTATTTAATCACCTTTCTTTAGCTCTGAGTTAAATCAGTATAATAAACAATATTGATTTATTCATTTTCTATTTTGAGCGAGAGTTAGTAATTGAAGACATTTTTCAAGATTTGCCTTTTATGCTACAAATTTAATAAACCTGATGAAAAATAAAAATAGTATTGCAACTAATCATTTCCTTAAACCTAATTCTGATATCCACACAGTGTGGCTATTTTCGATGCATATCCAAAATCCATGTTCATTAATGGAAACGAGATTTGAAGCCCTTTAGCACCGTCTGACATCCGTAACTATTCGCCTCTGGTATTACTTGTGCAAGTATCTCAACTATTACAGACACTGACAAAGGAGCATAGCGTCAGGCAGAGACATGTAATTCCCTGTGAAATCGTAGAATATGATGCCACTTCTCGCATGATATTAAATTTAATTATTTGATACTAGAAACCTAGAGAAATGGCTGTACAATATTAAGTACCAGGTATATTCAAGAGGACACGATTGTCTGCATGTCACGTGTCTCTCTTCTGTAACTGATTAATAAACTAGGCCTGTCTTAAATTAATATAATCTTACTAGACACGAAAGGTCCAATAATCTTTAATGGAAACCTAACATATCTTGAAAATTAGAAGCAGTGAAAGAGTTATTATTTAATATAAAAAACGGAAACAATTTTTTTTGAAAAGATTTAAAACATTCAGTTTTGCAATCCATACAGTTAAACAGCATCTCAGTCAGCTATTGATACTTATTTTTAAATTTCTAAAACTTGTATTAGTTCAGAATGTTCTTAAAGCATTGAAATAGCATCCTTTTTCAATCAAGCTTCGACGAACGCTCATTCTTCCTCTATTTCGTTTTCCTTTTTTAATTTTTAAGAACGCTTTATTTTTCTGTGAAAAAAATGAAATAAATAATTCCAAGACAACAATTTCCAATAGCAAATGTTGAAAATCAAGAAATTTAATATTATTGTTTTAATAATATTGTTACGGATTTCATATTTATTTGGCTATTTATTTAGAATTGTAATTAAAATTGCTTTCTTTTCCCGTGCAACGCAGACGATTTTTGAAGAGAAAGCTACGTCGGAAAATAAAAATAAAAGAACGTGTGCATTTAATGTTTAATAAATAAATATCTCGTAATTACTGTTGCCATCCAGAAAAATCTAGAAAAATTGAGATTGTTCTAGTGATAATTAAGAAGCTTATAAAAGCCGAATTGAAACATCTCATTTCAGTTACGTGGCGAAAGCTTTCGACCGCGTCTGGCATGAGGGGCTCATCTACAAGCTTATCTCCTTAAACATTGAACCGGAAATGATCAAGTTACTTTACTCCTTTCTTACAAATAGAAAATTTTTTGTTTCCATAGAAAATGAACACTCAAGTCTCAGGAATATTAAAGCTTCTGTTCCACAAGGTTCTATTTTAGGACCCCTTCTTTATCTCTTTTATGTGTCAGATTTTCCGCCCCTGGATCTGATTAGCGGCTGCTTTATCGGCTGCTATGCGGACGATACTGCAGTGGCTGTCAGATCCATTAGGGCTGAACATGCAGTATTAAAACTTCAAAAATTTATGCCTTCCATTGAATCGTGGTACACCAAGTGGCGTATTGCTATTAATGCATCAAAGTCTCAACTTTTACTCATCCGGAGAAGATATGCACGCAAAGGATTCTATGGTGAATTGAAATTATTTAATGAAAAAATACCACTTGTCACCAAAGCCAAGTACCTTGGTATCGTGCTGAACACCTCCTTTAAGTGGAATGATCATATTGCAAAAATTAAACAGAAGACCATAGGAGTAATTAACAGCCTCACTCCCTTACTTGGAAAATATTCAAGACTAGACCTTTATAAAAAACGTCACATATACACTGCTATTATTCGTCCAATTATGACATACGCTTCACCCGCATGGGCAGCCTATAAGGCAAAGGATATTAAAATTCTTCAAATTATTCAAAATAGATTCTTAAGATTAATTACCGGAGTTCACTTTTATGTTTCTAACGATATGCTACATAAGGATCTACAAATTGAAACTATGGAAAAATATCTGCACAAATTGAACAAAAATTTCTTCGATAAAGCCATAAATTGTGACCGACTGAAGCACTTCAACACGTTTGATTACATCATCCTTGAAGAGGACGTTGACCTTCGTGCACTTGCAGCATTCCTCACGCGGAGTGCTAACTTCCCCACGTAATAAAAATTCATGACTGGTTTCCGTTCACACAATGTTTAATATCCTGTACATGTTTGGTGCCTACCTTACTTATACTTTTCAATTTACATTAACTGTTTTGTAACTCATGATACTGTATCGTATTTAAACTTGTATATTTTATATTTATTATGCATTGTATATCTTTTCAGTCGTCTTGTATTTGCCACTTGTGGCTTCCCTTTTGACCTTTGCTCTTTTATTTTTTATTTGTCTGGACTTTCAACGTCTTGTGGCCTTTTTAGGCAAATTTTGTCATTGAGCCGGTAAAGTTGCATTATTTGCAATAATTCGGCTATAAAATCACTGACTGACTGACTGACTCATTTCAGTTGTAGCTGTTTAAAGCGAACTGCTGTTTGTTTACCTAATGCTGTAGCGATTTCGCTGTGAGATAGAATTAGTTTATCTGTTTTTAATTGAGTTTCGCTAAACGTTTGAGATATTGTGATATTGCGCGAATATCTCTGAAGAAATATTTCAGCATTTTAATTTATTTCTTGTGGAAAGAATAAATTTTATTAACTTTTTAACGTCTTGTGCATTCAATCCATAATGAACCCGTACACACGCAACAATATTATATTTTATTATACCTTTTTAAGTTTTGTCTTTGATTTTTAGAATAATAATAGATTTCAGTTAATTGAAAAGTTTATGATTCGGTTATATGAAAATTATTGCAGTATTCATCAAATAAAAATATGAAAATTAGTTAGAAAGAAATAGAAATCTAAATACAAGCATTTGAATAATAATTAAAAAAAATGAGTGATTATTCTAATAACAAATTATTAGACTATTTATTAGATTAGTTACATTTATATTTTCTTGCTTTACACATCTCTTTGTTTAATATAATTCTGATGTGACTGCAATCAAACCCACACATTATTTAATCACCTATAAACCACATATCCCTTACTAAAGTCCGGCATAATAATTTATTTAGATTAAAGTTATAACGAATATGCGGTTTAATTTTTGAAAAACCTAGCTTTAATTTTTATCTCATCAAAATTGCATTATTGCTCATTGTTTTACTATTATTAAACCTTCGATTTCCTTTCAAATTATGTTTAATTTTATCAGTGCATCTGCTCAATATGATCCTTTACGTTTAGACGTAAAAAGATTAATGAATTAAATAATTTATTTTCGTCTTGTACGCTAAGCATCATTAATTTACATGAAATATTAAACTTGAGTTTAAAATCAGCCGAGTTGCAAAACTCACTCAAAGAGAAGTAAAAAGATCAATATTTAAGAAAATTAATAAAACGTAATGAAAATGATAACGCCGCATGAGTCGGAATTTAAATTTTATTTTGCTACATGTTTGATCGCATTGTGTATTTAAAGCATTATGGCTATGAGGCGTAGAGTCATAGATATAACTGAACACTCACATTTGAGTTTTCAAGCCAAAATTTAATACAGATCAGTACCAACCAGATTTATTCAAGTGTTTGCTTTCGCGTTCGATCAGAGAACGTTTCCACAGTTACTGGCAGTGTTGTTGCATTGGTGCTATTGCGATTCCTCACAAAAAGGAGTATGTTTCTTTTTCTGGATACATACATTTTCAATAGTTTTTCCTCCACCTTTTTCACAGTCGATGACAACAACATTACGTTACATACAAACTCACCAACCTCTTAATCTCATGATTTAAGCTCGAGTACGAGATAAAATATATGAACGAAATAAACGAGCAAGAAATAAAATTTTTGGAATAAAAAATGAAGTTTCAAGTTTAATATTTCTTTCAGCATTTCATCTGATACTAAATTCATTTCAAATATGCAACCATAATTCTAACTTACCTAGTGCGCGATCAATCTAATTTAACGTTTATGCTCACGCGAGAAGTTTTCTTACCCTATTTATACGGTATCCATAGCTTTCTCAATTCTTCAAAATTGCAAATACTGTTATCAATAAAGTTGTTACTTCGTCGCAACTGAAGTCATACAAGAAAATTCTAAGGGATAAATTTCCAGGGATTAACATATTTAAACCGTTTCATTCCCCAAAGTTATCTTCTATAGGTGAATGTGTATCTGTTCAAAGAGTCTCTGATTAACATTTTTAATGTAAATAATTTCTTTCACGATCTTTCTTCTGCTATTATTTCTTATGAAAATAAATGTGTAGGTTATTATTTAAATTCTTTTAACATCGTTATTTAATGATTTTCTTGACGTTAATTACCGCGATATTTTCTTATTTGATACCTTCAATCTTTTTCTGTATGCAATTCTTATCGGCAATGTTTTCTCAATTGAATCAAAAGTGTTTTCTATGCTTGATTCAGTATGTATTTAACAAGCTATAAAACCAGATATTACTAGATGTACTAGAATTTCTTACTTTAATCGCAAATGTTTGAGAGAAAAAGATATTTCCTCCCACGACTGAGTAATATGTTATTTAGATTTTTTATAGAAGTGCATTTATCTGCTCAATGAGATTTACGTATTTCTGTTATTCTAATTTCTCTCTAAATGTTTAGCATTTTAATTTAAAATTTAAAGATGTATTATTTATTTTGTTTGAATATTATGGAAATAAATAAATGTTCTTTTATATTACTTAATATTTAATTATATACTTAATCTAATGTGCAAGAGGTTTCCTAGTGCAAGTTTTCATAGCTGTATTTTAGATTTCAAGACTCTTAAACATTCTTTATTTCAAGACTCTTTATTGGTTGCAAAATTCTGGATATGATCATACAATGCACTTAGAAGAATAGTTTAACATGCAGTCTACCTAAACTCTGTCTTAAATAGATCTTCTGTAATATTAAATTGCTTTTAAATCTATAGCAGATGATGTAACCCAGAGAAGATTAGCAATGGTAATCAACTAAAGCAATTAAAGATTTTAGTAACAACAAAAATTTAGGTTAATCTTCGGATTATGGTAACTTGGCGGTTTTTTGGCGAAAATTTGGCGAGCAACCTTGCTACAGCAACCTGCCAGTTTTTTTGGGCGGACGCCATTTTGTTTTCACGAAGTAAAGTTTTTTTTTAAAATTTTTTTAATTCAACATTTTTTCCAACAATCTGCTAGCCGAATTACTTTTATGCTAGAATTTTTATGGAACAAAAGTGCTTAATCATGACGAAGATTAGGTGCGAAATTGTTTCCAAGTGCTTATTAGCTAAAATCACGATGGGAATTTTCCGAAAAGTAGTGGAACAAACGTGCACAGAAATTTGTTTTTACAGGGCAAATTTGTATATGAAACATGTAAATAATTTTTCTCGTAA
>KK121078.1:118660-131567 GCA_000611955.2 Stegodyphus mimosarum
TTATCGCTTTACTAAAATGTCGCCAAAAGTCGCCAAGCTACCAGTTACCATATTCCAAAGATTAGCCCAATTTTTTTGTTGTTTCATAGGTGTCTCCTATTACACTAATTCCATCAACAAGGCGTTTAGATTATAGTAACAACAAAAATTTACACTGAAGATAATTTATCGCTGGAATGCTCTTAGTTATTTCAAATAGTTATCACACAGCTTGAAACACACTCCTTGTTTAATAACATTACTTTGTGAATATCATTAACTTCATGAGATATTTGCTTTTACTTCCTTGTACGAAGTAAGTATCGTAATAGCGAAAAATTTCGGGTATCATATTTCAACGATAATTTCCATTTTGACAGTTATGGAATGCAATTTAATGCTGTTTTTGCGTGATATCCGAACGTAAGGACAGAATAAAGGACTATTTTCCCCAAAAAAAGTTATAAAACTGATTTAAAATGGATTCCGAAGAGATTTGTTTTTCTGGCGTCTGTGCATACGTACGTATGTATGTATCTCGCATAACTCAAAAACGAGTAGCCACAGAACGTTGAAATTTTGTATTTACGACTGCTATAACACGTAGATGTGCATCTCCAATATACATATATATAAATATATGTATCAGTGAGCTCAGTTTCTTTAGTCTTATATGTTTGTAAATTGTGCATTTTGTGCTTTAAAATGATTGAAATATGTTGTTCTTATTTTCTAGTTAAATTTGTTATGCCTTTAGTAAATCTGCATGCAATATTTGTGAAGTTATCAACAATTTAAAAGTTATTTTAGTGCATCGAAGCCTAATTATTGTGGCCATAGCGGCCATATTTGTTCACATTTGAAACTTAGGAGAATAATGGATTTGTTGCAATCTGGAGAAACTAAGCTTCCCAACAACAAAGATAACGCTTTCTTTTATAATTGTGAATTAAATCATGCTTAACTCATTCTGGAATTTATTCGAGGAGATAAGTGTTTAAGATGTACTTCGTAACTTTTAATATAGATATTTTGAGTTTTTATGTATTTTTGCCATGTCGTGAAGTGAGATCTAAATTAATTGAATGAGAAATACTGAATCGTCTGCAAAAAACTGTTTCTTCCTTTCTTTCTTTTCTTTTCTTTTTTTTTTTTGTTTGTTTAATTTCTTTTATACATCGTTTCAGATTTATCATGGTATTTGAGTAGAACATGTGGCAACAATTAGATAATTCTTCAGACGACATACAGAATTTTTGTGCATTCTGAGTTATAAAACGCTTTTAAATGAATAGCGCCACAGTGTCACCATGATAAATAAATATAGTTAATTTTAAAAAGTGCATTGTTTATCGATCGTCGATAGCGCATCCACTATTGTGGATGCGCTATCGACGAAGCAGATTTAATTCAATCCGATAAGTTTAAATGAAATGCAAAATGCGTATAATTTAATATTCCGTACAAGTCCGTCTGATGTGGTGTATACATCAGATTTTTTATGGAGTGTAATGCAAGCTGCCTTCATTGAAAGCAATAAGAAGTGTAGTAAATCCTGAACGAAGTCTGCGAAAGCATTTTTTCATTCTTTCATAACTAACAGTCAATAAAATCAGAGTATTAGTCTAAAGAATCGGACTAATAGCACTGACAGAAAAATATGAATGACTCTACACCTAATTTCTTTTTCCTTACTTCCATTTAGATAAGGCAATGACGATGCACAACGGGTCTTGTACGATTTCTTTTAGGTTTTTGATGGGGAAGATTAATGACAATGGCTTCAACGTTCATCTGAAAAATCCATTTTTCATTTCAAACCAACGCTCTATCAGAATTTAATACCGATTTATAGATAAAATATAAATTTTAGATTATCCATCTTCCTAATATTCACCAGAAGTACAATAACAATATGTATATCATTATTGATTAAAACATCTGTCCTCTGAATTACTTGTAGCTATTACTTAAAAGAGAAAATATTGCATATCAATTTGCTTTTTTTACGTATCTGCGAACATAGTTTCAATAAAACGTATTAACAAACATACCTTAAAGGATAGGTTCTAGCACTACAGCAGAAACAAGGTTATTAATTAAGTATGAATATAAACCAATTGTTCTTTTCGTAACTGATACCTAATTTGGAGAATTCATAAATCATTGATCCGCCATTGATTCTTAACATAATTAAAATAAAAAAATACAATAGTTTCTATGCTGACCAGTACAGTGTTTTATATATGATTTCTATGATGGACTAAAATTTAAAATAAAAAAATAAAATCTATGATTTGCACATAAATTTGTATTCACATATACATATTTCAGAATGGTACTTACATCGACGTATATGCCTGGTGCGTGGAATGCCATGTACTGAGGATTGAGCGAAGGAAAGAACCTGTAAAATTCTTGCTCATCCTTGTACCATTTCACAGAGTACAGCTTCTCCCCTCCCATATCGTACAGGCAGGTCAGGTAGGCCGAATCCCCGGGAACGAGCAGGGAGGGGACTTCGAAGCTACTGATCTTCAAGCACACGATGGTCAGAGGCAACGCTAAGGAGAAGAATACAATATTAACGTATTTAAAATATTTATGAGAAAACGTATTTGTTAGCATTACCAATAACTTAATTTATGTGGTTCAAACTTAATTTTCTTCTAAAATTTCCTAAAGAATATACATGAAATTCTTTGTTTCTCTTTTTTCAACCTATAAGCAATTAAGAAACTTTCCAACATGCAAAATTTATTTAGGTTGTGTTTAACACTCTTCTGACGCAATATGTTTCGGAACACATTCGAAGGCTTTGAACCTGAGAGGCACTTCTCGATTTACTAAACGTTTTTATACATAAAAAGTTTTTTTCTTACAAACATCAAATGCTATCCATTATTATTAAATTCCACGAGTTATAATAATACTTAAGGGGAAAAAAAGCAATTTTTACATTCTTAAAGAAAACTATTTGTATTAAATGAATTTTGCAAAATAACTTTTATAAAGTTGTTGTACAAGACTAATTATCTATTTAAATACAATTAAAACTAGAACATAAGTATAATCTCTCATTCACCTGATTTATTAGGAGGTACCTAACCTTCTACTTCTCTCTTATGGCACGGATGACACATAAAAACAGCATATGAAGGGCAGGATCCTGTGTGACACTTTTGGAACTCATATTGTCAGGACTATTGTTCCTTCTAATTAACTTTTCAAAACAGAGCTTACTCAAAGCTATGTTCGTACGTGTGTAGAAAATACAACAAAGATAAGAGGGGTTAAATTTACCCTTTATTTCTCACATAGCGTATAGCCGTTCTCGCACTTCCGGTTATAGAGACCAGCACTTATGGTCTAAAACGTGAAAAATAAGAATTAAACTAACTTAACTAAATAAGATGTAAACTTAGATGCTTTACAGAGAGTAGTAACGCGAAGATTGGCGTTTTAATACTACACATGTAGTGCGTGAAATGAAAAAAAACCTACAATAGGTCTTAAAATATCAACGAGAACTAAGTTCTGGCCTTAAAGGCAGACATTGAAAAGCACGCGCGTGGTAACAAGCAGAAAACAGAGAGACAGCGAGAAACAACGTAAACAGCGAAAAGTCTCTGTCTAAAAGCCATGTCTTAAATACGTCTACAATTTGCAACCTCATTTACATAAAAATTCTCTTTCGTGCTTATTCTGGCCGGAAATGGAAAATAAGAGAGGATAGCAAACTTTTAAAATAAAATAAACGTTAGTGAAACTTAAAATCCTTACAATATTAGCTTAATCTTCTCTTACGAGTCTCCAAATAGTATGTTTCACATTTGAGTCTTTTGGGCGGTATCTGAGGCTCATCGTAATTTTGAGGGTGTTGTTTTTGGTTGGAAGCGTATCTAATTTTTGTTGCAAATGTACTGGCATCTCAACAGACTTCAGACTTCATTGAGCACGTTGTCCAAGCACAAGTTCATTTGACAGTTGTTTTATGAACAACCTTTTTTAGAAACTGTGTACCCATTACTTACATGTATGTTCTGAGAATTGATTGGAGTGTTTAACGCTGTAAAAATAATTACAGTGGGCCACCGTTTTACATTCTGAGACACATCATACGGACTGCACATTTTATTTACAGTATCTACTTGGTTTCAGTGTAGAAACTGATTAGTTTCGGTTTCTGTTTTTCTTAGTAGAAAGATCAATACCTTGGTTATCACGCAATGCTGATACAAGAAGGATATTTTTGTTTTTTCTCGGAACATAGGACACCAAAACATTACCATCACTACTGAAGTCAAAATTATTGGAGTGTTGTGGTGTAAGTATGTGCTAAATAAATGCCAGAAGTATCTACAACGTCGTCTTCTCCACTTGATCTGTCTCTGATCCCTCTTCACGTTCCTGTACACTATCTTCTGAATCAATATAGCTTTTGATATCAAAATCTTTATCTTTGACATCCTTACCTTTTTCATCTGATGCCTCCAATAAACGATGAATTTCTTCAAGGTCTTGACGTTTTCTCAAATCAAACACTTTTGTTTGAGGCTTGAATGACACGAATACTTATAATGTCGTTACGAAAATGCTTTTTTCAAATTTTGTAGTAAGTAATATTTTAAATTATTAAAACATTTTACAATTCATAACATGATCAGGAGCAATGTGTTTGAAAAATCAGAGCTCAAAAACATACACAATTTTGTAGATAATCGTAAAATATTTTATTATCTTAGATTTCTGACCAAAAAATGTGATACAGTATTAAAAAATCACAGAAAACTTACTTGTAAAATTGAAACGTAATAGGGCGCAATGAGCCTATTAGATCATTTTATATGTCAACTGAAGATGAGGAAATATATTCACGGACTAACATTACGACTGTCAGTGGCACTAGAATATGGGAAGCTAACTGGATGGAGAAGGAGTGACGACATTTGAAAGAGGCAGGGGAAATAAAAATGCTGGAGGTGTGCCTAACATATCCAATGTACCGGACGGTATTATTTAAAATTCTTATAAATTTCTGTGATGGCAAAAGCAATTTTCTGCGTCTTACATTGCATTACTATCCAGAAATTACATCTGCGTTTCAAACCCAATAAATGAAAAATGGCTTAAAAGTTTTATAAATGCCGTATTTATTCGTGCAGATTCCCTCTTCCTCTACTAAATTTACCGCTTAAATGTCAAAAGGAGAAAATTACGTTGTTTTTGAAAGGATAGTTTACATGAAAAACACAAGCACATTGAAAAGCATACATAAAGACGCTCCAGTATTATTACATTATGTATTTTAAAAGACAATAATACTGTAGCGAATTTTATGCATATACGGATAATTTTAGTGAATGGGAAATTGTTATACTTTTTTCTGTATAATTCAACGTGAAAATCTACAAGGAGGATATTCAACGGAAAAATAAGAATACAGGGGCAATTATTTTAACATTGAGTATATGGCTATCTCGCTGATTTGGCGAGATATTATAAGTATTTTAAAAATTTAAGTAAATTTGTAAGTATAGCTTCCTGTCCAGGGATTGTAATGCCCGGGACGTGCAAATCTTTGGGAAGGAGGAAATGTTACGAAATTTATACCTAGATAGGTGAATTTAATGCAAATTTATGAGGAATTTTTGTATCTTTCTGTGTAATGTAACGCAAAAAATCTAAAACGAGAAGCTATGCCCGAAAAATAAGAATACAGGAGCAAGTTCATTTAACCGGTAACTTGAAGGCATGCTAAGAAGGCGGGAGAAATACCTTATAAGCAAAAGCTCTTGTCTTCGATAATTGTTGGTTTTAAAACTGTTTTACGAGATTTCAAAGAATTTCACAGTAAAATGTTCGTTATTAAAGCAAATTTCAAAGCAAGTTTTTACTCAATTACATCTGCTGTTTCGGGAAATCAAACCAGAAATCCTCTGTTCATTAAAACGAATTTATTTATAAACTGTGCAATAAAATAAAATATGGATTACTATTAGATGTCAACAAAGTCGAACACGTGAAAATACATTTGTATGCGATTTCTTTCATGTGTGCATTTTAAAGAAAACAGGCAGATAATTTAATCACAGTAATTATTACTGATTAACAGTGCAATTATATCCTGGAAGTGTTTAGAATTTCAGCTCCTATTTTCTCAGTTGTAAGAACATGTGTTTAGTATCTAATCATAGAGAGGTTTTTATTATAATTAAAAAAATATTCACTTACTTAGCTTAAATATTTTATTTTATTTTTTTTTTTTTTGCTGCAGGAAGTTGAATTGTGTACATTTCACATAAAACTAAAGAATAGAACTAAAGTGCTTGCATTTCTTATAAAAATTATTTTCAATTACAGTAATCAAGCACATATGAAATTAAACTCTTAAATGTGACAAGTTTTAATTGCTTCTTGAAAAGCAGAAATCTTTAAACAGTGAAAAAAAAGCATGTGTTTCAACAACACGATAACGTGAGATAAAAATAATTATAGTGCTGCTGTCAATAAATTACCTTTTTTAGTACGCCACAGCAAACAAAAGAATTTAATTCCGGCTCACAGATTTTGAAGCAGGTTTAATTATTTTCCGTTTAGTGTTACTTCTAAACAGCCAGACAATCGTAATACACAAACACAACACCTTCTAACCACGAGCGGTATACGTTTTATTCAAAGTTTCAGAGTTCTCAGACATTTTTGTTCTAAACATGAGTAAAAACGTCAGTCTTAATTAAAGAGTTTTTTTTAACACAAATTGGAACAGTCTTTTCAAACCACTGATCCATGCTCAACATTTGCCGGTAAAGCGTTTGTATTTGCATTACTTTCAAAGCAGTTAAATTTAAAAAACACTGAAAATTTAATAAGCACTGAAAATTTATTCATCCGAAAATCATCTCCTGCGATGACCTTTCATTATAAAATTTTCAGCTGCATTTCTGCATTAGGAAATTTACTCGATGTTCTAATATGTAATTTAAAAGAAAAAAAAACGAAACTATCTAGAAGTACCCGTGAAAAATACATCAGGTGTTTTCTCTTTTGCATTTAGAGTATTACAAAGTTTCGTGGTATTTTCTTGAAGAATATTTGATTTAAAAGTTATCCTTTCTTCGACATATTTTTATTCATATTTTAGAGTCTCCCTTATTTTGGTAACATACACCAAGTCAAGATTCCGAAGCAGAGATAAGCGACTTATCCCTATATTAGGTAAGCAAACGGAGGTATTAAGGGTGTAAAAGATCCTTTTATTATGAACTCAAATACGTTGAACAGGAGGCACGTCTGGTGCTTACAAACTCAGCCAAAATTTCTGGCAAAACGCCAAGGTAAAGAATTAAAATTTAAACTAAATTTAAGTAGAAATTAGACAAAGGCTACATTAAGATATTTAACTCGCAAGTTGGTTCAAAATTACACCTGCGTGGCAGCACTATTATTAAGGTTACAACATTTTATATTATCAGCTGAATTTCAGCTCAAGTTTGGTGATCAGTTTAAAGAAATCTAAGTAATAGTGCAAAGCCCGCACCAAGCATCGAATCTATTAGGCACTTTTATATAAAAGCTAAGCAAATAGAAATGAACGAAATGAAAACTGTCAAGGCAAAAGACATAATATAGTGTGAACCTAGCTTTTACTGTTTCTAATTTTAGTATGCAATTAAAATTTTCTGTAATTCCCATTTTAATTTTCAAACTCTTCTGCAAATAGTGAAAGTGTATGCCTACATTTACACAATATCAGCCACTGTTATCTTGATACTGAATATTTCTTTTTATTAACTTCCCTATCTGCAATATGCATTTTCAGCTCTTTAGCGTATAAGAGAAAAGGTAATAAATGTATTCAGAGAGGTTAAAGGTTAATTGATATTTCAGTATTGTAGTAGGAAACCCTGCATTTTGGTGTCACCACATTCTGCACGTTAATTCACTTACATAAAGCACAAATTTTAGCAGAATACCAATCTCTTAAAGTATGTACTCAGATCCTTGACTGATTAAAAGGCGAATTTAGTCAAAGCATACTAGCTATGCATCTAACCTCTATCATCGTTTGGCAGACGGACCCGGTTCCAGAAAATGGCATCGAAATGTCGTATGCTCCTTTTCGTTTTTGAAAATCTTATCTCAAGAAATGAGTTTGAGCTTAAAAGGTTTTAATTGCTTGAATGACGTAGAGACCCTACAGTGACAAACACCCATGCTATCCAGAAACTGAGGCCGGGTCTAGTGAATTAGAAATGAGCCTTCCTTGAGCTAAGCTTCATACTATCCGAAGTGGACCTTTCTGATGCATTTAAATGCCATAAATGCCTGGACTGTTAATGATTTATTAATCTTGCCGAAATTATCTGATCTCAATGATTTGAGATCTCAGCGAATGCAAGAAACGAACAGGAGAGGTTTTATGATCCGCAGATTGGAATGACAACTACCGTTTCTTAATTAAGAACAATTTCTCTTTAAAACTTTGCCGAATTTATAGGATTTGCAAATACCCGACGTAATTGGAAGCACAAGTTAGACCACGCTATTCATTCCAGTCAACAGGTTAAATGTGAAAACTACACTGACACGCGAGCTGTGTCGTTCATGCACTAGGGGTCCTGGAGTCATGCGTCGACTTCTACATAAGGGTGAAAGCAGTGCACTATTCTCTTTTGTGGATCCTCATTGTTTCCCTTTACTCCATATCAAATGAAAATTTTCGCATGATTTGAAAATTGACACTATGTAATGTACCTAAAAAAGCATACTGAGAAACTTTATAACAAGGCAACAGTCGATAGCACACAACAGTTAAGCACAAAGAATTAAAGAGCCAGACTTGTGTTAGGAAATTCAATCAGAGGCTGAATTGTCTAGGAACTGATGTATGCTTTCTTACATGCCACCTGTGTATTAGAGCTATTCCGTACACACACTTGTGTACAGATTTGAATTAAAATTTACAATCGAAAGATTGAAAAAACTTATTAACTGTGTGTTACTTATAAAAAACCTCGTCATTAACCCTTATGAAACTTATAAATTGGATCAAATGCTTAATTATACTTGCAGGTTTGCTACAGCATGTAAGTGCGCTATTGCAACTATAAAAGCAAACTTCAAAAGGCAGAAAATAAGTTACAAAAGGCATTCTAGTTTATTATTTTATAGGCACTGGAAGATACAAGCAAATAATTTTGTTATTTATAGGGTCATTGCATAAAGTTAAATAATATAAGAAAAGAAGTCTGAAACGTTTACAATAAAGGAAAATTTTGAAATTTCAATGGAGCTACTGAGCAATAATTTTCTAGTTACACGCAAATATTATATAGCTTAACGATGGATTGAGAGAGAATTTGTGATAAACTTTGTAATATTCTCGATAAATGTGTAACCTTTGAAAGATAGAATACATAAGAACTCTGTTTCGAATAATTGCAGAATTCCCATACGTAAATAACAAGTCCAAAGAAGGGTTAAGTTTACCCTTTATTCCAACTCAAAAATGATTCACAGACGGTCCCTTCTCCGGCTTACAGTAAGTCTCCACTTGGAGTTTAACTCAAAATGGGAATAAGAAACTAATCAAATACTAGCTAAACTAAAACCAACCGAAATTGTACAAAAATAACTAACAGAATTGGCCCTTATTAAAGATACTGGCTAATACTAGCAGGCACTAAACAACACAGACGAAAAGTCGTAAGAGTAGACCTTTAGAAACAACGTGGCCAGAAGTAAGACCACGCTCTCCTAGACTCTTCTAAGATCTTCTTGTAAAGTGATCGAGGCTTCAACTTAAATACTGGTTTCTACCTTATTTACATAAAGCGTGATCCTGGAAACTCATTCTGTCTGGTGGGGAATCGTAGGTGCAAAACACGAAGGTAAAGGAAAGGTTTGTTCCAAAATAAAAATAATTATTAGAAAATTTCAACCCCTACGGCTTCATAAGAAACCAACATAAACTGAAACGGAAATGACTGAGACTTTCTTTTTTCTGTCAAAAGTTTTAAAGAAATTCTTACGTGGAAAAATATATGCACGTCCAAAGAAAAAATAAAGAAGACAATTTTATATAGTGTATTTGAACTGTAAATCATACGGTGTTCTAAAAAAGCAAACGGAAGAATAAATTTAATTTTGCGAAATGCATAATGTTGCTTTTCCTGAACATTCGTCATCTGTCTCCGTATGACGGCAGCATCTGTTGCCATAATAGCAAATGCAATGATTCGGAAATGTGTATCACTGAAGCATTATTGTGAAGCTTCTTTCTTTGTAATCATCGTTATCAGTAACGCAATTCTTTATGGATTTCTCAACGAATCATCAATAGCATGTGCAAAAAATGTGTCTTCTCGACTGCATCGAAGTCAGCAATCTGGGCTTAGGAAATTATTTTTAAAAAAATGGGAAGAGAATATATCCATAGAAAAGGGCATGTACAGAAAAAAAAGCCTGCCAGAAATTTATATAATTTTATAGGATGAGTAAGTTAGAAGAAATATTAATGAAATGTACTTAAGTAAATTCAACTCAGCTTTTTTATAATGTTTCTGAGTTGGTTGGTATAAAGTTGTATGTTTTATTCCTATGTTATCGCTTATTGATCCTCTAAAAATGCTTATTTATTGATTATTTATTTCAGATTTCTTTTTCCTTATGTTTAGCTAGTTTGTCATAATAAAACTGCTATTAATATTTGAGAACAGCATTGTTTATTCATATTTCTCCATCATTTTCTATGACCTAAATAGAATTACAGCCATGAAATTGCTAGTATTAAATAGGTAAAAGCTGATTATTTCCTAAATCAGAGGTTTTTATATTTTGCCTTCTGTTTTGTTCAAGATCTTGTATTTAAAAGTCATATATATATATATAGTTTATATATATATATATATATATGCGTTTCACATACATATAATTTTCATATTTAAAAGTATGAATATTGACATAAAGGCAAACTTACCAAGCTGTCTTGAGATATTTTTATCATAAGATAAAGTTTGGGTACACTTATCTTAAGGCAACTTTTCTAAAAGTCTTGGACAAAAAAAATTTAAAAACGCTCTTTCCTAAAGCAGCATTTCATCCGAAATGGAATCTAAAGGAAATAAATAAAAATCTAAAGCAAACGAATCCCAATAGATGATATGAAACAGATTTTTTTCTCTTATTCGGGACAATATGAAATTAATTTGAAGGCCAAATTTCCTCCTGGTTTCGATTCCCATCGATGGGAGGTGTTAGCTGAATGGCACTCTCTACGTTTTTCTCAAGTGTATCATAAAAAAGTAAGATTTCCTTTAGGAAGTTGGTAAGTAGCCTTAGTGGACTTTGTAACTGTGATAAGCTTCAAATTAATCATTGATAAACAGGGGTAATTTTTATGTAACGTTTGCAAGTTTTTTTGGTAGAGTATCTGCAAGAAAGTTACGCATTACGTTGGCCGCGTTTTAAGATTGAGTTCATGAAAATTCTATATTCTAAGGGAGAAATTATTACGTTCACCCTAATGAAGCTATAGAAATCACAAAGTGTTTGTAAAACTTTTGAATGGTTCTAGAGAAATAAACTCTTTTAATAATTACGTCACTTTACTTTAAATTATAAAAATGCTCCCAATATAATACCCCTCAAGAATAAATTTTAATTTGAAGTACATAAAACAGTTCCCGAGGGTCAAACCTGGGAAGAAATTTCGAAACCTAAAGACAGTTATCCTTTTTATTGTAACCAACTGGTCTAGGATAAAATTGTTAGAAGAACCGCTACCTTTTCTCTTTATTCTGTCTTGGAATCCATGACAGCATATATGTACTATATATGATCAAGCAAAGAAACGCTATTTAGAATTCCTCCCGTAAACAAGGGGTACGGTAATTTAGAGAAATCAAGTTAAGACATGTTAGTAATAGAGATTATCATATGCAGATGATAACTGATGTTGATGATTAGATGTAACTGACGATTTTTTAACAGTTTTGATAAAAACTGATAAAACGTTTAGGCCTGAAATTTTATAGTTGCAATGTGTATTGAATATTTCTTTGTACTTAATATTACTATAGTATATAGCTACTGAAGAATTTCTTAACATTATGCTGGGTATTAAGACTCAGATATTAATTAAATGGTCAGGAGTTAATTTCTTATTATTCTGCATTTAGAATGTTTTGAAAGGAACACAGTCCAACTTCACCTAGGAATTCTCAATATACAGAAATATGAAACTAAGTTTATATTAATAAAAAAAAATTTGAAGAAGAAGGTTATAGGAATGAAGCTATGCATCTTCATAACATCCCTATAACTTATAACAGCTTAGCTATTACCCAAATAACTAGCACTATCATATTTGTCTATACATTAAAAGTCGATATTTTCCGGATAGATTTTAAAAAAAACATAGCTTTCGAAAATTTTCCCTTCTGGAATCTTTCAAAACAGCGTTTCAATTTAAATGCCCCATTTGTTAAATTATTTTACAACAGGGTATACTACTTATCCTAACATATTGTTGCGTTATACGGATTCGTGGATTTGAGAGTATCCGATGAAAACACGATGCAGAACAGTAAAAAGCCCAATTTATTTACAAGAATCACTATTTACAGCACAGTTCCAAAATTACCTTTAAAATCGTCGAAAATCTACAATAAATACGCTGAAACAATCAGCAACACAGCTTCAGGCTGTAACTGTACAGGTAGCTTCACGGCAACACTAAACTTATAATAAACACCGTGGAACAATCACCAATACACTGTCAAGCTATACTGTAAAGATAGCTTCACGGCAAAGCACTATCTCGATTGCTTTCCGTTCACAAAACTCTCGCGTAGCTTAGCAGCTATTCTCACAATAATCACAACGCTCACAGTACTTCACAATACTTCACAATCTCTTCGCCACT
>KK121078.1:146187-203349 GCA_000611955.2 Stegodyphus mimosarum
CAGAATTGCGTGCTGTCGCTATGTATTTCTTTAATGTATCAATTTCTTGGGCGACGACAGCAGATACGCTATCTTCGATTTGTTGTGAGATATGTCCTTGGATGGCAGAAACTATTTCTTCAATTTGTTGCTCGATTTGTTGTTGGACGGTAGAAGCGCTTCCTTCGATTCGTTACTCTGCAGCAGGAAACTCTCTCTCCCCTTTGTTCTTTCACAGAAGAAACTGTTTCTACATTGTGTCCAACTTTATTTTCAACAGTGTCTATTTTGCCTTCTATAACCTCTAATTTATTTTCTGTTATGCAGGTAATTTCTTCTTTTATTTCCTATTGACCAGCTTCAATCTTTTCTTGAATGGCTTTCATCTCTTCTTTAACGGATTCTTTTGTCTTTTCCTGAACGGATCTCATCTCTTCTTTAACGGATTCTTTCATCTTTTCTTGAATAGCTTTTATCTCTTCTTAACAGATAATTGACCAGCTTCCATCTTTTCTTGAACGGCTTTCATTTCTTCTTTAACGGATTCTTGACCCGCTTTCACCTCTTCTTTGAACGCAGCAAATGTTGCCACCAATTGCCTTAATTGTTCTTCCATCGCTCTTGGCCCTGGCCTTCAACCCCACTCCTGACACAAAAACTTGTTGCGTGCGTACGGGTTCATAATAGATTGAATGCACAAGTCCGATAAAAGATTAATAAAATTTATTCTTATTAAAAGAAATATAACAGAAAGCTGGAATTTTGCTCAGAGATATTTGTACAAATGTTCACAACATCACGCAATTTAATCAATAGTTATACTTCAAACTACTAAAAACGTTAAAATACAACTCAATGCAAAGCATTACCGAAACAGAAAACTAATTCAGATATCTCAGTTCATGCGAAACTACATAAATCGCAATAACAATAACTAAGCAATTAACTACAAAGCTGAAATGAGACGCTCTTTCTTCGGGCTTAAATAGTTTTTAAACGGCCTCATTAGATCTTTCTAGTAATTTTTGCATCTCGAGATTTCTGGAGAGCAAAAAGAGTGGTATTACGGTTACAGCTAACATAGTGTTCAATTACAGTTTTTCACTTTAAATATAAATTACCGAATAAACTTTTTACTCAATGTTTCGTATTTTTACTTTTCCGGTATAGCTTTCTCTTAAAATTCATCTCGCGCTGTAATGCACGGGGAAATACAACAATTTTAATTATAATTCTACTAAAATTAGCTATCTGAATAGAAAATTCATAACAATATATTGACCAAAATTTATCTTCATTTGCCGATGCTGTAGTTCTTTTTTCTAAAAAGACTCTTCTGTCGCCGGACCTTTGTTCTCTTTTAAAGGGGGGATTTGTGAGATATAAAATATGAACGAAACTACTGACTTTAATTTAACAACAGTCCTTTTAGTTCCTCGTTTTATTTTGGCTACATCCCCTTCCTAGTGTCTCAAGTATGTATTTGAAAATAAATTCGCATTGCTCCATTTTGTAAGAGTAGCGTTGCGGAACTTTTTTACCCACTTGCAGTCCAGCATTTAAGCAAAGAAAACAGACTCTACAGATATCCTTTGCGGAAGTGAGAACTTACTTTTCCTGCCTTGCTCACGCTGTGAAATGTGTGCTGCTGATTTCTCCGCGTCATCCATTGTGTAAGGATGCGAAAAAATATTTAAAATTCTGGAATTCTAATAGCAACTATAATAATGATGTCTGAGAATACGTGTGAGAATTCTTTATCAATAAATGAAACTATGCGCTAAGCAGCTCTATAATTATATAAACACACATCATATTAAAACAAAAGTATCAGTACCTCGGTATTTCCTCCCGTCCTGCAGCCTGTCTTCGTGGTATAGCGGTAGCATACTCCGCGCGTATTCAAGAGGTCCAGGTTCGAGTCCTGGCGAGGGCATTGCACATTTTTCCGAACTCCAGCATAAAAAAACCCTCAAGACTCTACATAGGGCTCCCGAACTAAAAAGTGGCTGACAATTACTTCTTCACCACCAGGATTTGGCGATTAGGTCCTCTAATACACAGTCGACCTTTAAAAAGAGGAGTACATAAGGTATTTTCTCCTTCCTTCTAGTACGTCTTTGTGGTATAACGGTAGCACACTTGGCATGTATTCGAGAGGTCCAGGTTCAAGTAACAGCGAGGGCAAAGCATATATTTTCCGTGTCAAGCATTAAAAAATAATGGCTAACAAACTCAAATAAAGTATTTCTTAATTCGTTTCAGAGTACTATCTTCTTTTGTAATAACCTTTCTTTATATTTTCCCTATAACTATTTATTTCCTTCGTGTAATTACTTTCCAATGAAGTCTTATGCGCTTATGCACATGCATTTTTCTTTTAAAAGCTTTCTTTTCAAGAAAGTTTGTTATGACTTAAAACCAATGTTTTGTCAAAACTGATCAGGAAAAAAATAAATCGTATTTTCGTTTCAAATTCTGTTTCTCATCATTCACCAGGAAATTAAAGGCTTCGAAGAAAGCAAAATGCTGAGAAAGCATTATCAAATAATAGGAATTTTCAGTGTTAACAAATAAACAATTGAGTTACATACAAATATGCGCATGCTATGTAATATACTACTAATGTCTTTAACCGGTGGTTATGCCTTGAATTTTCTCACAGCTGGGAAGCTCAACTCGAGATAGATTATGGTAAAAGGGCTACCTGCACGGAAATTTTCTTATTTTGTAACATGAATACTAGCTAGATTCCCTTATTTGATAATCCTTAGCGATAAGCAGGACTATTGCAGGTAATCTTCGTGAGCTTTGCTTTAATCAGTTAACCTAACCTATTATTATAACTACCAGAGTGAGAGAGAGAAAGCAACAGTTTTGGAACTGAATATACGTAATTTACAATAAAGGTGAAAACATTTGTCTTTATTTAACTCTATAATATTTACTTAAGAATGTAGTTTCTTTCTAAGAAACGTTACTTATTTTGTATATCAGTTTTAGGGTTTTAGTAAAAGCATTCAAATTCAAACAAACAGAAGTAACTAATAGCAATTGCCGGTTCTGTAAATATATAAATACAGCGCTATATATTTTACATTGTCATACATTGCTTCCAAAATAATTGTCTGAATAACATTTAACAGCAAATAGTCCAGTCTTTCAAAGGTGTTGGAAGAAAGTGATTGAAACTACACTTACTTAAATACCAAACCTAAACATATTCCGCCCTCGGTTATACAGAGGCTGTTCGCACATTTTTTAGACGATTTTTGTAAGCGGTAATAAAAACTCGTTTGCTGCAAAAGATGTAATTGCAATGGTACTATGTTTTTGAAAGTGAAAATTATCGTCAGTGACTTGAAAGTTTTGTTTTTATTCAAAATGACGAATTTTTAAGCAGTGGTTCGAAGGCTACACTTACGCTCTTTCCGAAGAGAAATATGCATACTCCGTTATCCAAAAACGATGTGAGAGTGATGGTTTTGTGATATCTAAAGCCTCGATAGGTAATATCATCAACAAGAAAGGAAAAAAACGTCAAATTGGAGCCTCAAGTGAAAACAAAAATTCCAAACAAATATCCAAGGAAAAAACGGACATCTTCGACTATTGCAAAGGTACGTTGTTTAATGTTAAAAGAAAATCCCCTTAGTCAAAGGACAGTTGCAAAATCATTAAAATGCTTGGTGTGCACTGTAAGCAAAATGATAAACGTCGATTTAAATCTTAAGAAAGCGAAACAACGCAACGTGCATCGTCTTCTTCCAAAACATATCGCTCAACGTAGGACACGATGCAGAATTCTATATGAGAAACACTTATCCAAAGAAAAATGGAAAACAATTGTCACAATAGATGAAGCATGGGTGCATTTAAATGATTATAACAAAAAAAGAGCCATTTATTATCATAAAAGGGGAGAAAGAAATTTAAGTACATGGTTCAAAGAATCGAAGGAAAGTTTTTCTAAGGGATTCATGATTGTTGCTGGTTTTTCTTATAATGGCAAGTTAAAAATAAAGAGAGTGCAAAAAAATGTCAAGATTAACTCCAAATAGTAACAGGAACATATTTTATCGCCAATTTTTCTGAATGAAATACCATCGCTTTACCCACAGTGCCATCAATCTGTAAGACTCCATCAGGACAAAGCTAGCAGTCACACATCAAAATCCACTGTAAATTTCCTAAAAGAAATGGAACAAAAAACTGGTATCAAGGCCATACCCTTCACTGATATCCCTACTAAATCTCCCGATGTGTCACCTATGGATTTTTGTGCTTTCGGACTTTTAAAAGCTGCATTATCCGAACGTTGTTCCAAACCCCTAACAGGACTCTGGAAAGCTGTTCCGGAGGAATGGGATAAAATATCTCTTCTGACACTTCAAAAGGCATTATTATCCTGGAAATTGCGGTGTCGAAAGATAGTTCAGAATAAAGGATGTCAAATAGAACATTTAAAACACAAGAATTTTATGTAACTTAGTTTTGTGAATACAATATACATCGTCTAAAAAATGTGCGAACAGCCTCTGTATTCTTAAAATAAAATAGAGAATGTTATAAAACATTTTAAGCTTTGTGGGTCAGAAGATTTTGAGAATTCATATTTGACTTTTTACTTGGACCTAATGGAAAAAACAGTCTGATCACTGAAAATTATTGTAGTGCATTAAGAAATAAAATATTTTTTTAATTTAACGTGTGAAATTCTTTTAAAAGAAATGTATTGAGTTAAAAAACTTTTTATGACTTTTAACTAAAATAATTGTCACTAATCGAATTATCTATCGCCAAAATAAATTGCTTTTTTACTGTCTCTAATTAAATTTAATTAGCCACAGTAAGAAAGCAAATAATTTTGCGGCAAATGGTCCACTTTCAGTATAATGATATTCCATATTAAACTGTAACTGGGTCCTTGAAAATGTTACTAATACTGTCATCGTAATGCATATAAAGATACTCAGCGTTTTATTTTGTAAGAACTAAAGCAAAAGGAGTCAGTTATTAACTCAAATTTTTCTTCGGACTGCATAAGAGGTTCGATTTTCGTTTTCATTTATAACTGTCGGAACTATTTTTTAGTTCTCTACCTTGCTTTGAGAAACTCTGATATTGAATTTCGTGCGCAGAATCGATACTAAAAAAAATCTTCTATAACTAACCCTATTTGAATGCCCTGCTTACCTTAAAATGAAGACAAATATATCTTTGGAGAAATATCCTCGAAGTTTTTAAAACAAAAAGTAAAGATAAACAGGTTATCAAAATATGTATTTTTATGGTTTTTTTCCCCGTAATTTCAATAAAGTCTATATTTATGAAGCACTTTCGTTTAATGCGCGCAGCTAATTATGGTCTCTTTCTCAAAGTTTGTCAGAAAACAACGAGATTCGCAAGTAGTTTGGAACTAATTTGCGATCAATACAGAAAAGTAAAGTTTCAGTCTTCTTACAATAGGAACAACGGATACTCGCTGGTTCTTTGTTCTCATAACGAATCAACAATCCTTTCAGTTGCGTACAATTGCACAGCAAACCCGTTATCCATGAAGCAGATCAAGATTAATCGTTATTTTTCATCAAGATCTATCAGTGTCGTTTTAGACTCAACGTATAAAAAATACCGACAATGTTTCTTTTAACAAAAATCTATTCTGACTTCAATTCAAGTAAAACAGCATTTCTGATAATGAAACAAACTTCTTCCACACTGTAATTGTTTAGTTTTTAATCGACGTTTATAATATGAAGCTTATAAGTTGAAAAAATTGAAACTGAAATCTGCATACTCATCATGGATCAATTGTACTGGTTTATATATTTAACCTTTTGATTCAAAAGTAAGCGTTTGCCTCTTAATAATGTCGATAAATTTTTATACCAAATAGAGAAACTAATGTCATGATCATTATCAATCTGTTATTGGTTATTTAGAAGTCAGGTTCTGCTGTTACCTCCTTTGGAGATCAACACTATTTTATTTCCCACATAAAACATAAAATTGTAATTCGTACGGAATTCTTTTCCTTATATCACCAAAAACGTTTTGTTCAAAGGTAATATTTTATTAGCATAATTTTCTTTTATTCCGATGAGAAGGTAATGTGTTCCAATTCGAGCACTTTTATTATAACTATACTTTTTATTTACCTATCATGCGATTCTCATTTTATTTTCACACTAAACCTTTTATCATTTTTCAACTAATTAAGAGTTGAAACATAACTAACAGAGTGAAAATATATATATATATATGGAATGGGATAATAATTAGCTAGCATATTAAATTAAAATATTGAATGAGAATTTATTTCATTTAATTACATGGTTTATCCAACAAAATTAATTTCATAATTTTTAGGGTTTCCCTTAGTTCAGTTAACCGATTATCCAAAGTTTTGTTATCTTTCCTGAACTCCTCATATTCTCATTGCATTTCCCCGCCAGTATGTAAATTTAAAATTATGTGAAGTGAGTATTTAAACGGGTGAATCTAGGAATTTATTCAGAGCGTGTTTTCCCTAGCCAGCGCACGTTACGTTTTTGACCTTGCTGTTACGCGGAGTTGCTGATACGCCTTTTGGCCATTTGAATAATTATCAAGCCGGATAGGTTGTCGAGACAACCTAGTTAGCCGTTACTTAAAGTGCTAGTTGAGCACTAGTCTTTTGCACTTGTATTTATTGTGTTACAATTCTTAAGTTCACCGCAAGTTGTCGGTGTTATTGTAAAGCATGATTTTGTCGGTGTTAATGTAAAGTCCGTGTTATTGTAAAGCACGTGCTTTTAAAGTTGAGAATAATAAAGGGTTATTTTCACCTTTCTTCCGTGCTGGTATTATTTCACGCCTGTGCGAGAAGTCGCCAGGTTCTTTGGTAGGATCTAGCAGTTTATGTGACCAAAGTAAGAGCCTATAAATTAAATAACTGAATTCATTTCAGAAATATTTTCATTTTTATGTTAGATTTCGCTTTCTTTGATAATAAAAAGTTATATGAAAAATTTATTCTGTATTCACGACTCGCCTTTTTGCTTGATGTAGTGTAGCCCTTTTGAAAAATTTTTGCCCGGGTCTATCTTTGTTGAATGTTATTTTATATTTTCTGCCATTACCTACTTATAATTTGTCAGATATTTTGTTAATCATTTTATTGTAGTTTTTGTTTTATATGACAAATTTTAGAATAATGTTTCCACACACAAATTATGGAATCTGACAGCAGTAATGTGGATTATCACTACACCGTTAGAGATGAAATTTAGTAGCACCAAAGCCGGAGCAAGAGGTTATAATACAACTTTTAAATGCATTATAAGAATTTCTGAATTATGAACTGTTTTCTTAACTTGATAACTAAAAAAAGTCTGATGCGGACACTATATGGTATAAAAACTCAAAACATCTTGATTAAAATTTTAAAATGCAGAAAAACCTAAAACAGGAAATACAGTTAAAACAGTTAAAAATATTTACAACCAAAATTAAAGTTTCTACGCGAAAACAGGCAAGAGACAGGAAGATAAAATTTTCGGTGCACAAAATTGAATGTTAACTTTTGGTCCCAGCGAAAAAAAAAAAAAAACTCGGGGCAGCAACAGTTATAATTCACTATTTTACTAAGAGTTTCAAATGTAAACAAATGGCGGTCTTGCTAGGCCTAGCACTACTTTAAATTATTAATTAACTGATATTAAGTTGTTGATAATTCTCCAACTATTTCAGATTACGGAAAAGCATAAAAACCTTAATCGGGACATAAAAACAACATAATTCAACCATTTTTAGCAAAACATTATCCGTCTCAATAGACGGGTAACAGAATAGAAATATATATATATACTATATACGTTTGGTGCAGCCTGTTACATTTAAAATGAAAAGTGCACAGCTACATGTTACAACAATCCCATACACAAAATTTCAAGTTTTTACGGCTAATCATTTTTGAGTTGCGCGGGAATCCTACCCTCGTGTGTATGTACAGACGTCACAAAAAATCTCTTCTGAATTCATTTTACAATCCTTTTGTAAAAAAAGGGTCCTTTATTCTGTCCGTACATACAGATATCACGCAAAAACTTTGTTCATATGGATTTGAGAATGGTCAAAATGGACAGTTTCGTTGAAATATGATCGCCGAAGTTTTTTGCAATTACGCTACTTATTTTACTTTTAATACAAAGAAGTAAAAGATAAGTTGTTTTCGCAAGACACCTCCATTTTCGATATACAAATATCTTACCGTCAGCTGAAATGCACATCTGGACACTTGTCAGAACTTCCTTTTGTACACTTTGTAGCATAGCATCTGTAATACGTCGTTGGAAGTTTTTCAGTATTGCGGAAGGAGTCTTATACATCTGCTGTTTAAGATCACCACAGGAAAACTTCAACTGGAGTTAGATAAGGTAGACATAAAGCAATACTTTGAAATCACGCTTCGACACTAGTATTCCTTCTCCGAATTCCTCCATCAGGTACTTCTTCGCTGGTGATGTTTTTATGCGCAGGGGCGGCGTCATATTGGAACCATTCGTTCCGAATTTGAAGCAACGGTATGTTCTCAATTAAGTCGGGTATTACGTCTTGCATAAGTTCTAAATAACGTGCGGCCCTGGTAAAATAATGGGTCCATTAGCCTGTTATTGTAAATTCCACACCAAACATTAATCAAAAACGCTTTTGATGTCGAATGTCGAATCTCGCAGCCGATAAAACAAAACTACTGTATATCCCAGACGCCCCTGTTTGGACATCTGAACTCACTTTAAAAATTCAATAAACTCCCGGTGCGGCCTCTTGGGGCTCCAGGAAGTGCTACTTCTGGCATAGCAGAGGACGCGGTACATATGCCTGTTTACCTCTGTTAAACACGAGACGTCTCTCGTCCTCCGTCACCTGTCACCTGTCGAACGTCGGCAGAACATGATGAATTTTCTAATGCCCAGTAATGGGTGTTCTATTTTACATTTCATTCTACGAAAAGCATGCCTTATCTGTCCATATTTTATCTGCCAAGGATTTTCGCTAGACCTCTTTCTGGTTCTCGACGAAGTTGCAGCATACGAAACGTCTCTTGGCAACCCCGTCCAGTCCTGCGTCTCAGAACCATGTAGCAGAACTTATGTGTACCTTAAAAGTCCCCCTGCACCTCTAACTACTTCGACTTCCGCAATTGTTTTTATGCTGAATGTACTAACGGCATGTAACAAGTATCTCCATATACCATACAAAATCTCGCAGCCGTAAAAATGATCAGAAAAGTATTAGCATTATGGATCAGAACAATGAAATGCAGTACTGCCCTTAAAATAAATACTAAATATGACTCCATGTGTATTTGAACCTCACGTTTGACAAAGTCATAAAGCACAAATGGTCCCAACACTCAAAATGCACCGCTTTTATGGACGATGTAGCTTTTGTCGTGAGTGGTAGCTCCAGAGACGAATTACAACGAAATGTAAACAACCCGCTAGAAATTTTCAACTCTCTTTGCAAACAACAAAAACTAATAATTTGCAAGGAAAATCACGTGCCTTAATTATCCACAAACCTTCATAAATCGAAACAAAAGGAATTAAAATTAATATAGTTAACTTCCTAAAATATCTGGATGTCATCATTGATAAAAAACTTAACTTTATACACTGCCTAGACTCTTTCAAAAACAAGACTTGCAAAACATCAACCAATCTAAAGCGAATGAACGGAATAGGATGAGGGACGAGCAGACTAGTTCACAACCTCATCTACTATACGGGAAGATTGCCTTACACGGGGCAGCAACAGTGACAAAAAGAAAGAAAAAAAACCTTCATACAATCCAGAGAACCTTCCTTCTCAACTACACACGAAGCTACAGAACAACATCAAATGCGGCCCTCTTCCAAATCGCTAACAGCACACCCCTTTTTATACGCGCTGAACAAGAATTCCATAAGACAACAGTACTACAACTACGACAGATTACAAATCATTAGAACTTTTAGCAGAGAAATAAGAGACACCGCACACCCATATGAGCACCACCCAGCAAAGAAAGGTAATATAAGCATGAGAAAAGAAGTAAACGAAAAGAAATAATCCCAACTCTATACAGACGGTTCCGGCCTAGAAGAAGGTAAAGGAAGCGCAAACAAAACCTACCTAGATCCCAACTCGACAACAGAACAAAAGTTCCACCTAATTCAACAAAATAGTGTATTCGAAGCGGAATCGGTAGCGCTCCTACAAGCAATAAAATACACTATTACAAACTCTTTAAAAACAGCATATATCTTTACAAACAATCTTTCTGCAATGCATGCCATCGCAAACCCGCACCACCGATCAAAATTAATCCAAGAGATTACTGAAAGAACTTCAGCATCACAAAATCAACATTTCTTTGTCACTTGGCTGAAGGCCCATGCAGGGACAAAAGGCAACAAGGAGGCTGACATCCTAGCCAAAGTAGCAGTTAAGGGTCAAAAGGCACAAAACTTATCATCAGTACCATGGCCTGGTTCTTACTTTAAAAAATCATAAGCAACAAATCTAAAACTGAATTACAGAACTGATGGGACAATGTCGAACAAGGAAGAAGGACTTAGCAATTGTTCCCAAATGTAGGCACTGCAACCAGTTTAATAACTAGAGAAATAGCATGGTTCTTATCAGGACATGGCCCTTTTCCCACGTACTTTTATGCAAGGAACTTAACTACATCAGGCCAGTGTGTATTTATTTAGATGGTCCCTCACATCTGAACATCATTAGAACCCAAATTTGGAAGTCCCGAAATCAGAAAGTGAAATGACTCTTTTTATAAGATATGCTACCAAGTACAGCCATCTCAGAAAACAAAATTATAAATATAATAAAATTCCTGTTCACAAGAGGCACTGAGTTAAGCAACACAGCATAGATTAACATAACATAAATATTATTTAAACATTATATGTAAGCAGACCTGGAGCTGTCCTCCATAGCATGTGAGTACAAAAGGCACCAACTGTGAAAACATCAATGTATATTTAATGGAAAAAGGAAAGCACTGCTCGCGGTGTGATACCAATACAAAGCATTGCAAGCAACGCCTGGCAAGTTTCCTGTGAGTCCTGTGGGGTGTAATTATATGGATAATTAGTGTGCCTGGACAACACATTGCCAATGGTTAAATAATGGGTGTTCACCACACTTCACCATATCCATGTTTATTGGAAATCTTCTATTATTCCTGCTTGTCCCATTGTACTCAGTTGCTGGGTTGTAGTCTGATGGAAAGTATCTCCACTGGTCTGAAAGGACAGTGGAGAAGTGGCCTTTCCAGGAAACTAAGGTGTAACTCAGCGCGGAAAGACAGAACAGTTAGTAGATCGGGCGAATGGTATATGGTGGGTGACCTCTTTACACGGCATATGACACCTAAATGCGAATGACACAATCAGTGGATTTATTCACTCAAATCCTTTTCTCAGCAGATAGCAAGAAATAGGCCGCAAGCATGGATAGTAATAATTATGATGCCATTTACAGTTCGATATAAGAATGACCGCTTGACATAGGATTAGAATCATTGCACATGGACATATTAATGATATGCGATGTTCGCCACAGATATATCTCGCTTTTACCTGTGGCATACCGATGCCTTGTATAATTTTGAAGATATTCGAAAAAACTCTGAGCAGGAGACTTCCCAGAGAGTCTCACTGGCCTACCTGGCATGCTTTTGCGAAACTACTATTATCAACTTCCTTATCATCATTATATTATTATTGTTATCATCCTCTGTACTATCATCCTGGATTATTATCTTTTCTTGTACATTAACTTCGCCTAATTTCTTCCCAACCTGACATGTTTAAGATCTCACTGCAAGTAATGTACATTGCCCGCGAGCAATTCTTCAGACTTTCGCCCGGCACAGATGCGAATTAGCGATTGATGATGACGGAATTAATGCCTAATGATAACGGAATAATTAATGCTAATGTAGCGTTCTGTATGGCTGCCCTTAAAGAACGTACTAGATACAGAAAACCATTATATATCACATACCTTTTGCCATTTTTCTGGTCATCTGGAAATCACTGACATCTCTATTGGACGTATGATTTTGTCATCGTCTTCTTCGTAGCTTTGCGATTTTACTTTTTTGAGTGTAATATAGCCACAGTAGTAATGACATTTTCGTAAAATATAACGAATTTTCACAGTTTAAGTGTTAGCTTAAAGTGCATTGTCTTGTATTGTTATATAGTGGTTTCCCACACTCAGATTTATATTTCCTAAGCTTTTACTCAGCTAATACTGCACATCACGTATTATTAAATCGTAGCTGTCATGTGCGAAATTTCCTTTATTAAAGTTTAAATGCGAAGCACGTATGCACTATTGAAAGTTTCTGAATCACATTATCATTCATGCACGTAAATTTAACTCAGTTCCCCTCAGATAACAAAATAAGAATATTCTCGTGAAGAAATTATATTGTTTTAGAAAATCCCTTGTGTCTTCACAGTGAAATTGAAAACACTGTCTGACTAGATTTGCTAAACTGGGTATGAAGCAATTCTTTTTCTCTTTGTGTAACTTTATCTGAAGAAAACGTGTGTGTGGATAACAACGAGATTTAATTTTATCTGAATTAAAAAGGCTTAAGAGCAAAAGAAATTAAAATTTTGCAAAATTCAAATGCTAAATGTTTCAGTCTAATACATCTTTCAATATTTATAAATGCTCAGAATTTTAGCTGCAATAAACCCAGTGAAAAATAATAACACTACAAAAACTACTAAAAAACAACGTGTTTTTTTAGCTTTATAGAGTATTTTCTCCTTCCTTCCAGCGTGTCTTCGTGGTGTAACGGTAGCACACTCGAGAGTTCCAGGTATTCGAGACTTCCAGGTTCGACTCCCGGCAAGGGCATTGCGCATGTTTCACATCTGTTGCTTAAAAAAAATTCCTGTCGACTCTGCAATTTGTACAATATCGCTTAGAATGAAGCGAAGTACTTTTAATATTTCATCGTAAAAGAAACTTGTGACAAATATGCTTTTTCCACTGAGTTTTAATAATTTAGGCAGATAAATATCAGCAAGAACTCAATGCAGTAATTAATAATTTTTCTGCTCTATGATACCAGAATTTGATATATTAAAGAGATCTTAAGTAAATTTAATTCAAAGAATAACGTTAAATACAGGAATAATTTATTAAAAATGTAACAATCAAATACTTAATGGGGAAATGTATTAAAAAATATATACGCAAATGAATAAATTTTCTATGTAAGTCAGAGAATAATAAATGAGTCAAAGGATAATTACTTGCATACTCGTGGACGAATTGCAAGATGGGAATGCTAATATTTTTTCCGTCAATATAATTCCGAAGTGGATCATCAAATCGAACATCTCATTGACTTTCATATATTTGAAATGAGCATGTTCATATTTTCAACTATGGTTTTGCATCGTATCATAGTTTATGGATATTAGACATGTTGGAACATAGTAACTGCTTGCTAATTTATACAGTAAAAGGTTTCTGTGAAAATGAGATTTCAAAGCAGTTGAGAATTAGAATAACACCTCTTTAAAGAAACAAATGGAAGACACACGAAAATTATATATTTGAAGAATCTTAACTACTCACATTTAGATGCAATATATATTTCAAGCGTTTAAAAATAACAATTCAGACATTGCATTGTGCAGCAGATGGAATATATAAAAAAGGTTAATTTTACATATATCGATCAGACCCTCACAGTAGCTCACAGTTACACTAAACATAAAAAATGAACAAAACATTCCGATAAATCGTGACAACATTTTTTCCGGGCCTTCAGTGAAAACAAAATGTTGCCGAATTATGCTCATTAAATCTTGATATAAACCAGACCTCAGTATGTCAACCTACATTGTTTTATATCTCTCTCAGGAGAAGATTTCAGTAGCGTCCTTTCTGAATCATTTTGTTATAACGTTTACTAACTTTTCGTTCCTGTGTAAGAAAAGTAGTCTGAGTAACAATGCATCATGTAGTACTGAGTAGACAGGCAAGATTTAAGAAAGAGACACGTGATATTAGAACGCGCATATTCGACATTAAATAAGGTATTGCTCAATAATTAAGTTAACCAGAATAGATCTGATCGATGGAACGTGCAGTACGTGCTACATATTTATCTAAAACATTGATAATCCTCTATGAAAATCCTGGATTCAAAATCATGACAGCAGTGAATTACCTGATCATGACAACAAGTTTTGTGTAATTATTTAATTTGCTGCGCACTACTCATCCTCTAAAAGTATAAACATTAAAAAATCATTTATAGGTACAGTAGTTCCATATGCAATGTATTCTGTTAAAACATACGACGATAGTTTGCATGCCAAATATGATCATAAATAAAATTAAATTTCTAATTTTGATAGTTTAAAAAAAAGTTGTAGTAATAATTCATTGGCTTTTGATTGTATTTCCATTCATTCAAGATTCTATAACACTTGAAATAAATCAAGTTTAAAATTTGTATAAATTGTAAATACTGCAAGTACTTGACTGAACTCGTTGACTAATTAATCATAGCAATTATCTGCGGCATTTAAAATTTTTAGTTCAATGTTTAATTATATAGTTTATATACTTTAATGAGACTACTCATATTAATTTTAAGAATAGCATCAAAAAGTACAAATATGTAAAACAGGCATATTACTTTTAAAAAGCTTTGTTTCTCAACCATAATTTTCATAATCACAAATCACTATCTATCTGTAAGGTTGTATTTTAAAATTTAATGGCATGTTTAAATTGCACGTTCCTTTGTCTTTTAGCTTTTATTTTCGGTATTATATGTTTTACCGATACAGTATCAAAGTTAAATAAGCACAAAAGACCAAAGCTGGGTAAAAAGCATATAACGGCTAGTTTTACGTCCAATTTCTTAGCAATAATCATCGTCTACTGACAAGCTAATTGGTCTTAGTTTATCTCAGCATAAATAAATTCAATTAAACTATTTCCTTCATTTTAATTGGTATGTACATTTAAGTAATATTTGTAACTGTGAGGCATCTAGTACCAATTAAGTTTTATTCGAGTACAGCTCCCGCATTTTCTTAGGAGATCTATAAATCGACGTTTCATATTAATTTACTGTAACAATAATTCAAAGTAAAATATTCAACTATTTTATTGTCACTTGGGAAGAAAAATTTGTTGGCTGCCTCCGAAAAGTGGAAGCGTCCGCGACTGCTTGGAGACGACCTTCGTTAAATTAAACTTTTCGGTAGTTACCCGTACCTCCAACATCTCTGGCGGAGACAAGAAGACCGATGAACACTGGTAGTTAGTCCGATAGCAAATTCCGGTGAATCGAGTACAGGCATTTATGCACTTTTCCCAATTAGTGTAACATGAATACGAGTCAGTTGCTCTTAGAACTCCTCTACAAAGGTTTCCCTTACTTGGTAGAAAGCTCTGGCGTTTTTTGCTTTAATTAAAATCAGTCACCATTCGGGTTGGCTCTTATTAAAAAAATTAGAAGTATTCTAGTTGTAATTAGTTTTAACATTTAATAACTAGCTACTGAATCACCAACAAACATTTAACTAATTTTACACTCATTTATGTAGTCATTTGCTTGAATTTGATACTTAAAGCTATTTGACAGCCTCATCTAATAAGTTAGGTATTTTAGTATGGCCAAAAGCTATCTGCGAAAAAACAGGGATACCTTTATGGATGACTTTCAAAGGAAAGTCGTTGTTTTCAGGTTACGCGTGGGGAAAACCACGAAACCCAACCATGCAACCAACCCCATTCGTCTGGAAAGAAAGCCGAGTCTAACTCCCAATACACATCAATCGTAATTACTCGGCCGCTGATGGGACTCTCACTTGACAGAGTGAGAGATTAATTGCAGCAGCAACATAGTTGAGAAACAAGATTTATAATTACATCTCGAGTGCTTTCTAATGTCAAGTATAAGTAAATTGAGAACGTATTACTTTATGATACGATATTGAGATTTCAAATTACAATTCAGTAATAGGGAGATATTATTGTTTCTACTACATCCACTGAAATTAAGAAAAAAATGTCTTTATGCACACACTAAATGTATTGTAATTATGAGACTCATATGTGATTGGAAAACTGAGTAAAGTTAAATTGCAATACTAATTAAATTTATGCAATTATTCTGATGGTATATATCATAAGAATAATGCTTTATAACTTATTTAAGAAAATTCCTTTCCTGAGATTAGCAGATATCAGAATGTTAAAAGAGATGAACGTGATTACATTTTAGATGTATCCAGATCTGCATAGTTATCAGAAGTGCCTGGAATTTAATCTTTTCAAATTCCAGTTTCAGTTATACGATCAGTTAAGATATTACACTGAAATATGTTTCTAAAATGTCTTCTATCAATCGAAATGCAGGAAAAATTTGCATTGAAACGAACCTTGCGTACGTTTTAAAACTGTTATGCTAATTCTAAATTGCAAGGGGCTCTGATTAAGCTTCACATTACGGAAATTTCAAAATACTGATTTATCATATTATTTAATGACCAGAAATATGTTACTAGCAGATTTCCCGCAAATAATAAAGAGCAATTAAAACACAGAAACAAACACATTTCCAATGTACAACAGAACATACAATAAAAAAGAGATATAATGTGTGAAGCATTTATCAATGTCTGCCTGGGACACTTAGAAACTTTTTATTTCTTTTCTGCTCGTTGGATGATAAAAGGGAACTCCTCTTCATTTCTCAACCAAAGTCGTTACAGTCTTATGTGGTAAGAAAAAAATCTAATTCATGATGTTTAATGATGTTTTTCACGCAACTGAATCAGAGAAGGGAAATTAATTGTGTATCTGAAAATAAGTGCAATTATATATACATTCATCAAAACAGACTTCATTTATATTTCAGAGGGATTCCTTGCCTCTTTCACGTTGTTACAAAATTTGTCAATTAAGAAATTTCATTACAGCTTTCACTTTAGCTGTTCAAACCACTTTCTGGTTCCAGTTCTATTACTATTCACTTTCTGGTTCCAAGTTTTCTGAATAGACATGATGGGTTTTCTATGAATTGTAAGCATCTTATAAAAGTGCTTTTACGCATCTACATGAGACATTTTAAAAACTGCTATAGTTTAGCAATGTCAGGCATTCATCAGGCGTTGTTTTCCCCCTTCAAAAAATTGCATTACTGAAAATTTCTTAAATACATTTATTGCTCCAACTTAGAAATGAATAAGAAAATGTAAGCTTTTTAATTACGAGCATACTGGTCAATGAAAATATGTACGAAACTATGGTATTTAGCCCTTTGAAGGGCAAACTCCCAAGACATCATTTCATTCAAACAAACACAGCCGTTCAAAACGGCCAAGACTGCGATGATGCTTTCTTCCCTCCCTCAAAGGTGTGCAGTAGCAGTTTCCCCAAATACATTGAATCAGTTTATTGCAGACAGTTTTCTCTGAAAGACTAATGGCAGCTTCTTTGTCAGGAAATAGAAAGGATGTCATTTGAAATCTTCTCAACTCTTTGTGCGTTAACGGAAGGGGAGGAGAGGAAACGGACAGGACAGGACGAAAAGCTTCGGTTTTCTAAGGGCTACGTCTGATTACCCACACGCAATAGAAAAAGAAACTCCATCACGTATGTTATGATGATAGATTTTATGCATGTTAATTTTTCTGATACAAATTTCTAAAGTTTTTAGCGTCAGAAAACTAACGTACAAAGGATGTCTTTTTATAAACATGGTTTTAAATTACCCATTAATAAAATTGCTCATATTCGAAGTTTAATAGGTCGTACGAGGAAGTCTCGTAGTGTCCACATTAAATTTTGTTATTCCCTGTCCATTTGTAAGACGCGGCGTCTCAGATGTGGAATTTGAAAATGATGGACAGATTCTGAATAGGGATCAATGAAACATGTTGGATCTATTAAATAATTTTAAATCCGAACCATTGACAAATTCGGGCGTTTTATTATTAACACTGTGCTTGAACAGTCCAACTGAAATTTAACAACTGAAAATTGCTTATCCTTAGCCACAAAGAATTGGATAAAGAGGAGAGTTTAATACATCGATCATCATAATTGTCGGAACACGAATGCGAACTGAAAGCGATTGTCTATAAAAAATTTTCTTTCACTAAAGCGAATGGTCTTGACGTTATATTAAATTGAAACATCCGGTGGTATATACTTACTTAGAAAAATAGATAGTTGCCTTCTCATGAGGCTTTCCACTGTAAAGATTGGTAAATGCTTGTTTGTAAATAAATTCCCAGATTGCATCCCATGTGGATGTGTGGGTGGATGAATCAATATGTGAAGCGACACATTGCTTTCAATATTCCTCTGAAACGAACAAACAAACAAACAAAATAAATAAATAAGCAGTTTTATTAAAGACTAATTTAGTATTTTAACATTTTTATAGTTAAATACCAAAAAACGACATCTTTTCTATAGCTACTACTCCTGGTTAATAGAAATATAAAAATTTCATTTGTTGTGAATACAAATAATTTTTAAGATGCCCGTTTTTAAATCACAGTTTTGATAGTTCAAAACTATACTTCGTCAAGGTAGCATTAAACTTATTTAGAATAATGTGATAATTAACAGAAGAAATAGGTGAATTTATTATGAGCATCCTTTAGTTGAAAGTATACAGTTTTAGCACCGTTATATCAATTTTACCTCACTCCTCCTGGGTTGCGTTACAGAATTCATTCAGTGTATTCGAGTACGGTTTTCTTAAGGCTCGTTTTAGCAAAGTGGAAGCACTAAAGTCTATAAGAGACGCATTGGTGATTTTATGGGTATTTCTTTAAATAGGATGCATTTTATTCCTGTTTCTGATGCTTTCTTTACTAAATAAGCGACAGTTGAATTGGACAAGTCACTAGAAGCTTTGTCCGTATAAAGTTCAAATTTATTTATTTTTTTCCATATAATGCAGAAATTTCTTTTAAAAAAATTGATTTAAAAATATTTTGTTGATGGTACAGAGAATTAATTTTAACTTTCTTTGAGACTTTTTTTGAGTTAATTTATGGATGTAAGAAAATCCTGTAACTATCATGAATCCAGTTGGGAATTTTATTGTACGTTAAGCCATTTTGCATGATTATTTTCATCAGCTGACCCACAGAAAATTAATTTTTTAATATAGTTTGCTAAATATACCCATGCCCCATCAAGTGTGTTACTACAAATTTCCATTTATCAGTAGCTAATGCTTTTCATACAGTTTTCTACAAGTTTCCGCAATATGCTTTGGCAAAGTAGATGAACATTTGGGTGTGAAAATTTTTTCTAACTTCAAATCTTAATGAATGATTATTCTTACAGTGCCTGAATATATTCCCAGTTCCGGTGCAATGTAGTTTTTGAGTCGGTGAATTTCCTTTCAGGATCAGAGACTTCACTTTCTTGATATTTATTCGTATTTGAAAAGTCTTAGGATGTGAATTTGAAGATATTTTTTTCATTTTTGCTTTCAGCTAGACGCTTTTTTCCCTTTCATATATAATATACTGAATGTACGTTTCTTCGAAATGCAATAATCTGGATTTATGCCCAGATCTACAATTTATTGATGGGAAGATTTTTCCCCGGAAAGTGCATTTACATAACCTTCGAACCATCTGTCAATTTGTGGAGAGGTTTCTAAAATAAATCTCTTATTCTGCATGCTAATCAAAACAAAACAGTAGCGGACAATTATATTGAAAATACCAAATCTTTTTCTCAAAAATGCTTATAAGAAAATTTAAACAAATCGTTTCTATAAAGTGCGAACGCCCATAAAGCTTTTTCTATGCTATAGTATTTTTTCAGCTTTAATTTATAAAAATGCATTAAAATGTATTACAGACTTCGGCAGAAATTTGTCATTATCTTAAATGTAGTAAAAATATATTGCTCGTACATTTACTTTAGTTACCACTAGGAAGATATCATTTTTCCATCTATCTTTCCCATTGTCTCTTTCTTTTCTCTCCACGTGTATCTTAATGCATTACTCATACTCATGCAAATAAATCTAAAGAGAACGGTTTTCTACATATCCATCAAAAACGTCTTCTATCGTCTCTCCGTCTTTTAAGAAGTATTTGCTAAGACTTCATCGATCTTTCTAAAATGCCACGTCTTAGAGATTTTTCTTGTTAAATATTCTACTAGTTTCTTATTAACATTCAATCTTGGTTTGCGTTTGCATTTTTAAAAGGTAAATAAAATACTATTAGATACTTTGATGCCATTACTGACTTTTACCTCCCTTGTTAAGACTTGAAGCAGAACACTGGTAACATTAATTTAATGTACTGAATCATTTAACGACAGCATATTTAAGTAACAACCTGATTTCTTGTTTAAAGAAAACTTTTAACTTGAACATTTAGTTCTGTATTTCTCCTAACTTTTCTAAAAGCCTCTACAAAAGCTGCGTAATTCTTTTTTAGTGGAGCTATTCTGAATAGGAAACTTGTTCCATACTTTTTTACTTCGGCATATACACAGTCCAGTCACATTAATGTGACCATCTGTCAAAAGCCAGAATAACCACCTTTCGCAGAGCGGACTGCTGCGAGACGTGCAGGAAGAGAGTCACATAGGTCCCTGAAGGTGTTCTCTGGGATGTTGAGCCATGCCGACTCTAATGCCGTGGCCAGCTGCGCTAGATTACGCGGTTGAGGATCCATGGCGCGAACAACTCGATCGAGATGGTCCAAAAGATGCTCGATTGGGTTTAAGTCAGGTGAGTTTGCTGGCCAGGGGAGGACGGTAAACTCATCCTGGTGCTCTTCGAACCACGCACGTACACTGGCAGCTGTATGGCACCTCGCATTGTCCTGCTGGAAGATGCCATCATCCTGAGGAAAAACAATGCGCATGTAGGGGTGAACATGGTCCGCAAGGACAGATGCGTACTTGTATTGATCCATTGTGCCTTCCACAATGATCAGTGAACCTAGAGAATGCCAGGAAAACATTCCCCAGACCATAATGCTCCCGCCTCCAGCTTGGACCGTTCCGGCAATGGTTGCAGGGTGGTTCCTTTCAGAGGTTTCACGCCTTATACGCCAACGTCCATCTGTCCGATGGAGCATAAAACGCGATTCATCCGAAAACGCAACCTGTCGCCACTCAGTGGACGTCCAGCTGCTGTACTGGCGTGCAAATTCTAGCCTTCGCCGTCGATGAACAGCAGTCAGCATAGGTGCACGAACCAGGCGTCTGCTTCGGAGGCCCAGACGCAGCAATGTTCGCTGAATAGTACTTTGGGAGACACTTTTGGTAGCCCCTTGGTTCATTTTGGTGGTCAGTTGCTCAACGGTAGCCCGTCTATCTGCCCGAACGCATCTCCGCAACCGTCGTTCGCCTCTGTCATCTATGGCCCGTGGTGCACCACATTTGCCACGTCGCTGATTTTGGACAGTCCCATTTTGCCATGCACGGTACACTTTTACCACGGCGGCACGCGAACAGTTCACAAACTCAGCCGTTTCGGAAATGCTTCCACCCTTGGCCCGAAAGCCAATGATCATGCCCTTTTGGAAGTCGGATAAATCGCTTCGTTTCTGCATTACGCCAACGATTGAAATGTTTTCCGAAGCCCTCACACACCCTTTATATACGCTCAACTGCACTGTGCTGCCACCTGCCTTCTGTGATTGGTTATTTAACTCTGACATGGAAAGTACGTGATGGTCACATTAATGTGACTGGACTGTGTATGTGTTGAATGATCATGGATGAGTAGCAAAAAAAAAATAAATAAAAAGAAAACCATTCATTTGTTTTAAAGTATAAAATTAAATGTATGGAGTTAATTTTCAATTCCGTGAAATACTCTTTCCTAATTATTCTTTTTGTTACCAGAAACGGGAAAGCTACATATATTTTTATGGAAAAAAATAAAGTTCGAACAAAATTCCATTTAATGTATTAGTGGTCCTGGTTACTGTTTCAGATTAACAAAATAACTTTGTAGTGACAAAAGGCGAAAATACAATCAACGTTCCAGATTTAGAAATATTTGAATTTATAATTTTTTGAAATACTAATAATAATTATGATATACAATATAATTTCGACATATTTTTATAATTTAATGATATAATTTTTATAGTACATTAATATTGTACAAAATTTAAGTTATTTTTGCATTATCTTGAAATTTATTCTATAACTGGCTACATGCAGTTTAATTTTGATTCACAGAATTCCAGACATTAACCAAAATGCGCTATCGTTTTCCTTATATAATCTAATTATACTGATATATGTTAGGCGTTCCTTAGAAGTAGTTAGACTTGATTCTTTAAAATATGTATAGCAAGTGTGGCAAATTTTATTTCAGTGGAAAATTCAAATTCGAAAAATTTAATATTCGTAATTAAATATTTTAAAAGCCGCAACTAAATTTTCTACCAACAGCAATTGAATATTTATATCTTTTTGCAGGTAATAAAACTATTTTTGAAGAGAAAGGACATTTTAAAATAAATTAACAATTTGTAGGGATTTATATTTATTTTAAATAACCAGTTAAATTTAATTTGAGGTTACTTTGAAGCCTTCATTCCCATAATTGCCAGTATATATTGGTACCGTGCGTAAGGAATGCAAATTCTACCAGTGGGAGAAAAAGTTTAAATATCGATGTTCTAGTATGGAAAGTTAGAGAGTCTGGGAAACCTCTGTGCCTGCTTGTAACGCAAGCTTCGGCTGAGCATTTATTGCTGGTTAGACGTGGCTTAACAGCTATTATTTCGCTGACACTTACTTCACTTACTTCCAGTAGGCAAAGTTAGAGAGAGTGTGTGGGAAATCTCTGTGCGTGTTTGTACGCAAGCTTCCGCTTAGCAAATATTCCTGGTTAGACATGGCTTAATAGCTATTAATCTTTTTGTCACTAGACTCATCTACGCGCTGTAGGATACAGGATTGTATGAACCTTGTATTTTAATTCTACTACTTGTGAATATCTCCAGTTTTCAGTTATGATTCTACTGTTTCAGTTACCGCCCAGTTGAGGCGTAGTATGTTAACATCAAGTTGACGCATTGTAAATAATATAAAGAATTTGATAAAGGGTAGTTTTAACCCTTCTTAGGTGCTATCACTATTTCTCCAGATTCTGCACAACAGATACACAGTAGAATGTTACAAATTATATCGCGTTTTGTAGCTAATTCGGTTATTTTACAGATATAAATAAGATCTTGTACAATATACGACAGTATATTCAGTGCTCTGAAAAGAGAACTTACAAAATTCAGTCTATCTTATGTGCTCAATATCTTTCTCTCAGTTAGCGAAATCAAAAGCTTTTTCCTAGTTTGCAATTTTTAGGAGTTATTCTCAGTTGGTTTTAATAGCGTTAAACTAAAAGGGACAAAAATATATGATATTCAAAATAATGTAAAAAACTTCCAATTTCGAGTGAAAAGTAACGCGTTATTTTGAAGACTAGAATTAGTAAATGTTTCTTTGCTCTTAATCGGTATGCACTAATGTGAAAATAACAAAACAGATGAAATGGGATGTATCGCACTATAGAGAAAGTGACTTAAAAAAATGAAAATTATTTTAAAACAGACTTACTAAACGTTAGCGTACATAGTTTACCACCCAACTCTTTATAAAATTAGTAACACAACAATCTTGAGTTTGGCGTAGATTTAAGGCAAGATCTCAGTCGATTTCGAGGGTAAATACAGGTCTCTCTCTGTTCATCAGGAGCCAAGAAATCTTCAAAACTGAAAAGCAGTGATGGGCGTAAGGTTTATATTTATACTTCACACTAAAATGAAACGAGAAGGTAGCGCTATCTATCGGTAAATATATTGACGAAATTAGAATTTTAAAAGCATCAGAAAGGACTGGATTGTACTTAAGTCATTAACTAAACAAGATAAACTAACTAAACAAATCTTTGTGGATGTGAAAAGCCTCGAGGAAATACAATTTAGCAATTAAAGAAGCTTTTTGAATGATTTTTTCAGTAAAGAATCGCTAAAAGTTGTGAAAGCTCTCTAAGACGATCTCATGAAGATCGTTAAAGGCTTTTGATATGTTAAAAGGTGACATTACTGAACACGTTATTACTTTTGCAATATCAGAACATGTCGTCTCACACCCCGTAGCAGATCGAAAATTGTGGCGAGATGACCGCACAGATGAATTTCTTATCTTTTTGCGGTCCGGGCGCAGTTTTAATCTTATGACTAATTTTTACCGTTCCATCTTTAACTATGCCAGAATTTAAAAGACAACTGGTTTGGGAGTTGACATTTCAAGAAATCTGCTTGTATTAAACTATTTTGTTTTTTAAGTTTTTCGTCGCTGATTTAACATTTTCCAGAAATATCTGTCAAACAGACTTTTAAACGCCAGAGTTTGGCATTTATAGTTTAATTGTATTCCAAATAGTTTATTTGTTTGCATATAGTAACGGAAAATAATACCTCAAGAAACACAAGTTTAGAGTATTAAATAAAACAAGAATGCCTCTTTGTTAAGGCAAAACGTTTAGGGCATCTGGCATAAAGAAAGATCCTTTGTGAAAATAGTTTTTAAGAGGAACTGGTTCGTATTTGTGTCACACCTACGGAAATCAATATTACCCCAAAAATAATTGAAGCCAGATCTCTTATATAGCTTAAGTGTATAAAGTGAAATTCGTAGGACCTACATTAGTTTTCATACAGGGTATAGATAAAACTTTGCAGCCAAATTTTATCCCATTTATAATAATACACAATCTGCTTTTGCTCCTGTAAAAATTATTAATTTTCTTGAAATTCTTATTCAAATAATAAAAGTACTTTATGTTCTGGATTCTGTATTTTTCGTTTTTGCAATGCAATAAACAACAAAAGCTTATCCTAATAGCGGAAAGTCAGAATATAAAAAATAGAAGGTATTGGGGAAAATGATAGTCTTATTACATTGTGTGATTAATCTATTCTCATTCGTTTTGTTTCCACGACTCCTTCTTTGAAATGCGAATTCCCACTACTTTAGTAAATATTTAATTCTTCCCTTCTTTACGCATATCACTCTGATTACTATGTATGAATTTTATTTTAAACTAAATTGACACTCCGAGAAATAACTGTGCGTACAAAGTACACATGAGGCATTATTGGGAGATAATGAATTTAATTCTTTCATTTATTTATTTATTTATTTTTTGCGGGAAAAAGAAGAAATATTATGTAGACTGCGCAATAAAAAAGGACAGCGAGACAGTTCTATATCTCCTGTTCTACTGCGCCGATTGACGAAATTCGTTTTTCATATGTCGAAAGCGTGACTTAGGATATGTATTAGATTGATATATAGCATTGATCTAATGTAAGTATTTTGACACAAAATCGGACTTTTTATGAAATGACATGCCAATTGTTTTCCATATTTTCATTCTACAACTCAAATTGTGCCAAACTGCTATGTTTTGTAAAAATGGCACCCGTAGTTTTTAAAAAATTAGCTCTCAAAATTTTAGCTCTTCAGTGTTAATTGAATTTGGTATATATTTATTAATCTCTCTTTTTTTTACTAAACTTATTTGATTCTTTCTTTCATATTTCTAAATTTATGTTCATTCTAATAAATTCGTCCATTTTTATGATTTATTTTTTAAGTAATTTTTATAAATTTTTCGAAACAAATTTTGTATTTTAATCTGTAAAATTTTTACCAGCGCTTAAAGTAGATGTATTTCTATTCACACCCGCAAAAAAATAGGGCTTTTTATTCCAAGTTTTCGAAGATATACGTGAACTTATTATATATTGGCGCGTATTGAAATTTGGCATATTTGTTACAAGCAATAATAACCTCAAATGTGGTTTAGGCACTTAGTTAAAATTATTGGAAAGTAGGAATGATATGACTTTTTTCCGCTCATGCACAATGTAAAAAGGGAAAAAAAAATAGGTTGCCACATATTAAAAAGTTCGCCAAGTGAATTATTCTTATCGCAAGCTGAAAAAAAAAGCGCGAAGGCAAATTTTTGAATTTCTCCTTAAATTTCGCACCAAATTTTACAAAATTAAATATTTAGGCATAACTTGAGTCTTCGAATCGAAATATGGAAAAAAATTGGAATGTCATTTCAGAAAAAGTCCGGTTTTATGTCCAAATACCTATATTAGAACAATACTATATATAAATCTAATATATATCCAAAGTCACGCTTTTGAGACATGAAAAACGCAATTTGAATTTTGTTAATCGGCCCAGTAGAACGGGAGATATAGAACTGTGTTTTTTTCCGCCATGTACAACAAATATCTAAATATAAGGAAAATGGCATATTAGATTATTTTAAAGATATATTTTTGCAAAATTTCATTACTTTGTGTGGCACTTAAGCTGAAAAGGTTTGAGATTTTTTTTTCCAACCTTAGCTTAAAATACTTTTAGCCAATGGGTAAAAAACTCAAATATCTAAAAAATAAAAAGAAAATAAAGACACCAATAATAGTTACAAAAGAACCGACGATAGGGCTCTTGCTACCGAGTGAAGATTAAAAACAACTTCCCAGGAGCGCATTATAAAATAAAACGTGATTGCCATTCATAATCAATCCATCAGTCCAGAGAGCATAGACAGATTATTCAGTATTCCACTTTGGTTTGGATTTGTATTAAAAAAAGGGGGGTGATCTGTATGCACCTTACGCGCGATACCGGTTTTGATTCTTAATAACGATAAAAATGGAACTGTTAGTTTAAACGTAAATAAACCTTAAACCGCAACACAGACGGTATAGTAGTCAGGGAAGCCTATTGCAGTGCCAAAGGGACAGGGTTCGAAGCCCGGAGAATGCATGTATGTTTGTAAATGTATAGTGTCTTAGGAGCATGGGGGCACTCTAAATATATGAAGAGCCGAAAGTCCTTTCGAGTAGTTGCTGGTAAGGGAAGAGGGGTGGGAGGTCCTCGAACCTGTTCCCCGGCGGTGCTGTCCATCAAAATTGAGGGTGGCATTGAGCGAAGTCGTAGTGTCAGCTGTATGGTGCTCAATACCTTGCCAACGACAGGCGCAGTCTTGCTCTCCTTGCCACGATGAATTTCGTGGGCATGTTTTGATGTTACTGTCAAAGATAAGATAAGTCACAAAAACAGCATATGTTTAGAGCCATGGATTCCTAAAGGCATAATTTATTCCACCGAATTGCTATCCCAAGATATTATTGGAAGTTTGTGACTCCAGGATAGCTAACTTCAGTATTTAAATCACTCTTGAACATTAAATCTCTTTTAGCGCAACAAAATTTCTATTTCTGCCCAATGAGGTGGAGTAAGTTGAAACAAAACTTCTATACATAGAAATTAAGATTTTGCCTTTTATAAAACATACACAGCTAACAAATATTTTGATTCAGATAAACTTGTACGATTATTTGTTGCTTCATAGGCTTTTCTAGCTCGTTTATTCTACTTCCTGAATAAAATATTGCCAACGAACGGCCATTACCGAGAAAGAAGAACAAGAACTTACAGACCTAAGCAAACAAGTGGGATATTTGCCCAGAGTAGCAAAATAACTCTTGACGTATGGGGCAAGATAAAAAAAGAAATAAAAAAAGTGCTTTATAAAAATAGCTATACCCTGCGAGAAATCAGGCATAAAGATAAGTTCTATCAGATCCAATTTGCCCGAAATTAACAGAACGAATTTTAAATGTATTTAAACAAAATAAAGAAACTTGAGTGCTAAAGTGAAGTTTTTACCTTTCTAAATTAAAATATTATAACCAGTATAACGAAAATTTTTTAAAATTTCAAAAATTTAGATACACTTAAATTTTAAATTGCGTTGTAAAGACGCTTACATACGCCCAATGTAATTAACACGAAATTATTCAAATTCTTAATATCCGTAATAGCAAATTCTGAAGCGTTTAAGCGTTTTTAGATAACAAATTTAACTTAAATTACCCAAAGCATATATATTCACTGAAAGAAAATATAATGCTAGTTTATTCGCAAATAGAAAATTACATATTTTCAACATAGTGTTAGGTAGGTATGTCATTTTTTTGTTTAAAACTAGATTATTTCTAGTTTAGTAAATCTTCTTTACACCAGTCGTTTTGTCCGGACCCATTTTTGTTTTTACTTTCCCACATTTTTGTGCTTTTATTATGTAAAGAAGTACTATTTACTAAATAAAACCACAGTCAAAAGTAATTATTCCTTTTTACAGATATATTTTCAACCGAAAATTAAATAATCAGATGAAGTAAATGAATAGCTTTAATTTCACTAAAGTGTTAGAGAGGCAAGAGATAACAAAATTTAACAGAGAACATTAATTTCATCTTATTTTCGTTCTCATTTTTATTACCGTAAATAAGGGCCAACAACGTGTATTGGAATAAATTCATTCTACGTGTTCAAGTTACCGTGGTTTATACTTTTGTACATTATCGGAAAAATACTGTCATTTAGCAAAATAAAACAATTTTTATTTCCGCAAATTAAATATATTTCATCGTATGGACCGTGTATAGTGAAACGTTTGACTTTATTCCCGTGTTCTAAAACAGCTTCGGTGGAAGTAATGTAAAGATCCTTGTTTAAAACTACATATAGAATACGGAAGTTTCTGCAAAGTATGATATTATTTTGCTCAAAGTTAACGAACAGTTCTTCAAAGTGCCTTTAAAAACATTAAAATAAAATTTTAATTTAAAATTACATTACAAAATATCCTTTCTTTCTTCTGAATATTTGCCAGATACGAAAAAGCATAAAGAATTCAAAATTTTAGAATCATGGTAATAAACTCTGAACACGATTTATCATTACTGGCCATTCATTGGATCATCATTATGTTAAAATATTTTAGTTTTAATTATTCTTAACATTATTAAAAACTTATTTTTTTGGCTGTTGCTCTTAAAGCTAAAGCTTTAATTTGAGTATTTGCAGTAAATTAAGTAGCGATCTTCTTCGGATAGCATATGCATCGAGGAATCCAAAGTATTGTCTCCTAGACAATATAGTGGTCAGGGAAGCCTGCTGCGGTACCGAAGTGCCCGGGTTCAAATCCCGGAGAAGACGTGGATGTTTGTATAGTGTCTATGCGGCATGGGGCACTCTAAATATGAGGCGAACCGAAAGTCTTCTCGTGTGGTTTGGTTGAGGGGGAAAGGGGTGGAGACCCCCCGGAACCACCATTCCGGAATGCTCTCCCTCAAAATTGGGGTGGAAAGTGGTAGTCCAAGCTCTCTTTGACTCTGTCAACCATTCTTCCGTACACTATGGACACGACAACAACAACAGCAACAATCCGAAGTATTAAAAGCAATTAAAGTCACATAGATCCCCTTTTTGTAGCTGAGTCTGGTCAGACAAGATTTAAGCTACAGCTAACTGCTTTTATGCCTGCAGCAGATACGATACTTTATGCAAATAACGTATCGAGGTAACAATGCTCGCAGTTGCTTCTCAAACTGAAGCGAAAACTGATGCGATGTGGAAACTGCAATAACAAATAAGTTTCCCGTTTTTTCCTTGGAAATATTCCCAAGCTTTTTTGTTGTCTAATATGAAGTACTTCTAACTTGTTGGTAAACGCCATAACCGACAGTAAAAACAGTCCGTTAAGAAGGAATGTATTCCGTGATTTACAGTGTTTATTCAGATATGAGTTGTATGCGGAATATTGCTCTCCGATAAAATATTTAACAGACCTTTCGATACCTTTCGCTCCTCTGGGAAAATGTCACAGCTTATGAACTAAGAAATGTTTTCAAGCAATAGTTCTACAGAATTTTTATTTACTTATTGAGTTAAATAAGGTATAATGAATCATTAAGTGGGAAAACATTTCATTATTTTTGTAAAACTTGCAAGTGTCTTGAGATAATATTTATAGCCCAGTGTAGTGTAACAATATAAAAATGTTGAATCTATTATTTTATTAAATACTAACCGATTGACTTACATCGAATAATCTGGCTTTAAATAGGCAGTTAAATATTTAGAATCTAATCTGCTATTATTGCCAGTGTTCTAAAATGGCATTTAGATCTGGAGATATTTGCTTATATATTTAGAGAAACAAAATCCGAATGCTATCTTCTCTGTACTACACTCTGATGTAATGTCCATGAATTCAAGTCCATCGCCCATTGTGAATGAGGTACGTTTGCTTATAATGTCAAACTCTTCATACGAAAGAGTCTGATGCTGAGAAGCATATATCCAAACGCGTGCGGTTGCCTGATTTTCGATTACTTATCACGACTGAAATCGGTACGTCTTCTAGAATTTTCGCCTTTGGTTTGAGGACATGACCAAATAATCTAAATCAAGGGTAAGGACAAGACCAGGCAGCTATAAACTGCTTTAAAGATCCTTTTCAATGAGATACATGACATAACGAATCGAAAGTTATCGAAATCAGGTAAATTTTCTATCATTTCCACATTGTACTAACTTTGAGGAACTGGTTAATGCAATTATTAAGTGCTGTACATTGGCTTATGTAGGTGGTTTTAGATATTTAACTCGATGACGCATATAATTATGCCTTTCTCACAACTATATAATTTATTGCTTGTTGAAGGAGTCTAAATATTCAGTGCAATATAACAGGAAATTTAATTACCTTCTTTTTGATTTGATATAAATATCATAATATATAAATAATTTCAGGTGCACCTGCAATAGTTAGGTAACCAAAAAATCGTTTTTTTATATCATCGAGATGCTTAAAGACATAAATAATAATATTAATCGGATGATTCTGGTGTAAAACACATTCGATTTTATTTTAACGGAAAATACTGTACTTATCATAAAATCTTTGAAAACAATTTTTTTTTCGCAAAATTTATGTTTTGGGAATTTATGTGACTTCTTTTCCTAGAAATCCAATGGAAACTGACACTTTTCATCTTACGCGAATGACAAGAATGATTTATACTATGTTTTATTTCTTTTGAATCCTTTTAACGACCACAATTTTTGTTTTATTTGTTCCTCTAAAAGTCGATATTTCTTGAGCTTTTACTGTTTCCTTGTTCATTTCACGTATCATTGACAATGAACACATTCAAGTCAGATTTTGCACGTAGCATTATTAAGGAAAAATGTTCTTATTAATGTTATTATATAACTTCAGTTTATTATTTGCATAATAATAAATGCATATATGTTGTAATAAGTAAAATTCAATTTATATACTGCGCGTGAACTCTATTTTTGTCTGTTCAGCATAGTACAATAACATTAATTGCAAACATTAATATTTAAAACAACACGCTGAATTTATCAGTTTCTTCTGAAATAGAATATGCTTGCGCTTTCTGAAAACAACTGCAAATTGTTGTTTTTAGGAAGATGAAAAAACTAAAAACTGTATTTCGAATACTGTTTCTTCTTTGCCCGTACTTCTATTATTAATAAAAATGATTTTAAACATACTTAAGCACGTATTGGGATATGTAAGATAAAAATACATAAATCGACTTCTAATTTAAATTCGAAATAGCCTTTTAATACCTCTTTTCTAATTTGGTTATTTCCTCTTTATTCTAAAAATAATAATAACATTTCTCGATTGCGTCATTTCTAAATTAATCTATGGCACAAAGCTTGGGAAATGCTGATGATGTAGTTATTTCGGAACCTAAACTGAAACCTTTCTAACGTAAACCAAAACCTTACTCTTTGGCAATCTTCCATATTGGATAAATGCGCCCTTTTAGCTTGAACCTTTGTGTTGTTAGGACGCTAGCTCTCTTCATAACGCAGCTGTGTCAAAAATGTAAATGTTCGGGAAATAGGAACGATCAGAGTGGCAAGTGAATTGTGGCGACAAATGTGAATTTAAACAACTGCCAAGTTTCCTATTATTAGCATTCTTTGCAATCAAAGTTCTTCCTCTTCAGCATGGATCTACGTTCTATCCCAATCAACATTTGCTACTACGTCTTTTTCTCTTTTCATCACACACACATAGACACATATATATCTATAAAGTATGTTTGTGATTAATCAATGATGTGGCAATTAGAATTTTTATTTATTCAACAAGTTAAGTAAAGTATAACTAATTTTTAAATGTGAAAAAATTTTATTATTTTTGTAAAAATTACAAGTGTCTTGATAATATTTATAGCCCGACGTAGTGAAACTATATAGATATAATTGTTGAATTTCGTATTTTATTAAATACTTACCAATTAACTTATATTGAATAATCTGGCATTAAATAGGCAGTTAAATATTTAGAATCTAATTTGTTATTATTGTCAGTGTGTTCTAAAATGACATTTAGTCTATGTAGCGTTTAGACTTGGAGATATTTGACTGTAATATAAGACTACTGAGGATTAATATCATTTGCGGACTATATAACATATTGCTATGATCTATATAACATTTGTAAATATGTAATTAAACCAGTGTTTCTTTTTAATATCAATATAGAATTCTTACCCATTATTGGTAAAACTAAATGCGGAACACGCCATAGGAAATGTAACAGAATAGCTTACTAACTTACTATAACCGAATTAATTACTAATTTTTTACTAAGACTCTTAGTGAAGTGTATAACATCGGAATGACTTGATGCGTTTGGTCTAAATAAAGACCTCAAATCATATGTCATTCGGATGGGGAGAACAGTGACTTCTAGACTGCTAGTAGCTACGAATTTGAATTGATGCTTCGAAAATAGAGTAACTTTGCGCAGTTAATTTACTGAACGAAATTGCGGCTTTATAAAAACTGAACACCGTGCCTTTTAACAAGGGAATACAGAAATGATCTGTTAGTTCGCCACATTAATTTACTACTCCCGTGATGTGTAATATATACTACCTTTTTATATAAATTAAGGGATGATCCCCATGTACGCACTTTCTATAGAGCACTTACGAAATACAGACATCTTTCCGTAGCCTTGTCAAACATTATGGTTATCTGGATCAATGTATGCAACATCAATTAGTACTTGCTCTACATTTCCTGACTGTACATTCTGCAATTGCATATTGATTGCATGAAATACACACTCCATTAGATTATACTAGTAAATAGGCGAAGCAAGGAAACCAGATTAATGCAGATATATTCTGAACTCTAGACGTGTGATAAACACAGCCGATACAGCTGTTGAGAAGATTTTATGGTAAATTAATGCAATTCAGTTGCAACATATCAAAAGTCTATTTACATTTTATGAAATGTGTTTGAGACTCGTCGCATTCATTATCAGCAGGATTGTTTCAAAGTTCTTTTTTATTTTTACTTCTATTAGCTAAAATTACCATTCAGGTTAGAGCAGGAATATTAATGTTGTATGTAAGCTTTGATTTTATCTCTTAATTTCCCAACCTCTTTTCGTTTACCGCCTCGTTCTCGCTTGTCAGCGATTCTTCCGAGTTTATTCAACTCAGACTCAGGTAGGTTATCACATTTTTAGGCCTTACTTTTTAAATGTAAGGGAGAACTTTTTCCCTTACACTAGAATAAAGAAATTCTATATAACTTGAACTAACATACGCAAAGTATCTACTGACATGATGTAGTCTAAATTTCGTAAAAATTTGTGTCTTTAATTTTTTTATAATCAAGTGAAAGTTTAACTGTTTGTTCTAAAAGTTTTTAGGAAGTCTGTTCTTTACTGAACACTTGCTTTCCGAAGCTACTTTATTGCTCCTCGGGTAGTAAAACTTCTAGGTAGCGCTCGCTGGTAGACGGTAACGCTTATGTTGAGAAACTATGATTTAATCTAAATGTTATAACATAAATCAATTAAAATTTTGATTTTTGTGTTCCCATTAAATCTTTTTAGAGCACACAAATGTTCGAAGTATTCTAATTAATCCTTTTAGTATTAAAAATGTCAAAACTTGAAATTACAAAAGTTGGAAAGGATAATAATTTGGAAACTGTAGATAATTTAAAAGTTATTATTAAGCATTAATGTTTTAGAAAACAGAAATTTTTAGATTGCTGTTCATAAGCAATTTATGTTTTAACGTGTCCCCAATGTGCTAGAAAAATAATAATAATATTTTACCTTCGAACCTGCTTACGCCTGATTTCTTTTATAAACAAATAAACATTAATGCTTTTATCGGTTTAAGAATTGTAATTAAAACGTTTTTAAAGATGACTAGCAGATTAACAAATTAAATAGTATTCTATTAATTTAAAATAAAATACTGAAATGCGGGTTGTAATAAATAATTTCTGTCATGACTATACGTTAAATATAAAACTACAAAATCATATCATTTCAAAACTTTACTTTTTATTATGTGTTAAGACAAAAAAAGAACAATCATTACTGTAAATTTTAACCATAAATTTTTGATGGTGGTTGAACAAAAATTTTGTTGGCTTCACACAGGTAAAATAGTTTTAAATCTAGACATTGAGAAACTTATTTAAAGCTCTGTTGAACAATTTAAGTTAGCGATTAATCCTCTTGATGCTTGATTTATTAGGTACTCTGTATAATGTGTATCGGTTACTTTGGTAATTGATTTAAAGATACTGGTTTTTTCGAAAATTTTATATCATTGCAATAGAAAAAGCAGCAATATACAGACAAATTTATTCCAATTTACACTTAGAAATAAACGTTATATAATAATTATTGTCAATCTGATTTTAATTTGACAAATTGTATCCTACAGGCTTGTGATATAGAGGCTACTTTAATGCAAAAACCAATTTGGAAAATATTGTCAGATTATTACAACCTTTACTATTTCTCATATTTCCGAATGATGTTTCGTTCAGAATAGATAATATTAGGTACTGTTAGCGAAATATAGCGATAATTCGTTTCCCAAATTGATTTATTGTTTCTTTATTATTTCTTTAAATGAAAAAAGCGATATATTTTATTACCCTATAAGGTTACTAATACGGCCTTTACTTCTACTTTTCGTTTCCGCACCAGAAATGTAAATGAGTTACAGAGTATTTGTTGAGGTTTGGGGATTGCAAGGCAGAGCGTGCTTGTGCCTCTAGAGGCCACGTTACTTAGTTTTGCCAGTTCTAAGCGGCCACCACTTGAGAAGTTTTGAGCAAACTTAGGCTTAAAAATCTTTGACTAATGTGTTAAAAATTTTAAATTTTGAATTTGAATGTTACTTTAAGTTGCATCTCCACAAATGGTGACTGATCCTGTGAGCATAAAAATGCGTTTATGTTCTAAACTCTGTTAAATAAAGAATGTTTGCTTAAAATCTTTTAAATGCTGTATAATTGATTCAGAGCCAGAGATAAATCTCTTAACCTCTGTTAGGAATTTAATACCAGCTTATTGTTACGTACAATTTCTGACATCAAGGTCATTTTTAATGTCATGAAACCCGACAGAAAACAGGGATCGAGCGGTAGGCGCCAGTGAAATTAAAGGTTGTGAATAAAGAGTCTCTTTCGCTTTCGGTGTTTATTACAGATAAAGCGACGATTGTTTCTTTTACCTTATAGGGAAATCAGCCATTGGGGCCGGCAGCGGAATTGCGTTGTGAAAAATACTTGTTACGTATGATATTGTCAAAAGGCCTAGGTATTGTAGGCGGTAAATGGATGCGGCGGCTTGTGAAAAAAGTAAAATAGAATAATTGGAATAATAACACTTTAATAGAATAAAAAAATTGATTTGAAACAGGGGCTGTATTTTTTGTTCACTTGTTCCTTGAATTGAGATGAAACAGAAGAGTAAACATACTGTTTTCGTAACAGGCATTTTCTCGGGGTTTGATGTATCTCGGAGAATTTTCCAAGGGGGAATCGACAAAAAAAAAATCCCTACTCGTCTTTCCTGAGGTGCTGTAGGAAATATGCACTTAATTTCAAATCCATTGTTGCTGTAATCGGTTCGGGAAAGGCTGTACTAGTCTGCGATGGACCAATTATGTTCAAGTGAGGCGTGGTTATTTCAGAAGAAGCCGTTTAATTAGTAATTAGGTTGGAGTTAAATAGAAAGTTCTGGTTGGAAAAGGAGCTTTTTGTTCTCTTAGGATTAGTTTTGGACTTGCTTTAAGTTGGATGAGGAGTTAGCGAAAATAAATTAGGAAAAAAAAAGAAATATAGGAAGCGAAGAGAGAGAATGCGGGTGATAACTTGTAGAAAGTGTGCAGGATTTTCCAGAGACGGAGAAACAACGTTTTATTGGTAATAACTAGTGAAACGGTGTGATACTGGAGAATAGAAAGCAGGGTAGTGGGATGATGACGCTCGTATGAGACAGAAGAAAACTTGAGAAACATGTCTCGGCTATTTGGAAAATGATCAACTGAATGATTAAGGGTATGATGTAGGAAAAATGCATGAACTTATAAATTCTCTGAGAAGAACATGCGATGATCTGTGCGATGTTCCCGGCGTGTCTTCCTGTTGCCGAAGTATAAACAGAGTATTCCGGACTCATAAAATATCGGCAACTGGTGGAACTGATATTTAGCCTGATAAAGAAAACGGCTCCACTTTGCGAACAATATCGAAGTGTGATAAAGGTTACAAACGACAACATCGCGGCAAAAACATAGCGGGCGAAAACGTCGCGAAGAAAACACCGCAAGGCGACTCGTCATGGTTGAAAACATCGTGGGAGAAAAGAAAGCAAAGAGAAAACATCGCAGTTCAAAAACATCGTAGTACAAAATATAGTCTTCGAAAATAGAGCAGTTCAAAAACTTCGCAGTTTAGAAACATCGTGGTAAAATTAAAGCACCTACAAATCATCGCATGACGATATCATCGCACACATGCGTTTCTCTTTTAAAAGTTGTAAATACATGTTCGCATAAAGATTTGGAAGCGCAAGAAATGGTAACGGCACTTTAAGAATAAACGGAAACAAAACAAGATATAATTTTCACCAAAATAATATCAGATTAGAAATCGTAAAAGAAAGAAATTTCATAATTAACTAAGCAATTTTTATAGATGTAACTTCATTTAGTTATTTATCTTCCTTCTTCTAAACAATTTCAGGCTGTATTTTTCATGAAACATTATGAGTAAAACTTTATAAAAAAGATTAATTTATTAACGCCTTTTGCTAATAAACTATAAAAATTTAAATTCCTATTAAGAGTTATAAGTTACATTAATTTTCTTGTCATTTTCAGTTTTTAAATGCTTAAGTTCCTTATTGCTTTTCAACAAAAATGTATTTGTTCATTCAGAAATATGAAAAGTAAAAATACCCCTCTTTCCTTTTTGCCCTCCCAAATCATTATGCGAAAATGCATTGATAGCTTTTAAAACCTGAAAATCTCATGTGTCGTCGTGCAATGATTTGTAGGTATTTTTAACACGATATTTTCGAGGATGATGTTTTTAAACTGAGAAGTTTTTGAAACCACCTTATTTTCGACGACGATATTTTGTACTATGATGTTTTAGAACTGCGATGTTTCCTCACGCGATGTTTTGTACCACGACGTTTTCATCTTGCGTTGTTTTCTCCGCGATGCGCGGACACCGTGATAAATTGTGTAAGTGACTATATTATGGACAGGTTTCATGAATACATTTGCAATCTAACAACCGGAAAGTTAACCTCCAAAATAGCGTAATTTTGTTCTAGCTTACGGGTTCCCGTAGTCTACTTTGTGTAAGTACACCACTTATTTGTATGTAGTGATGGTTATGTAAAACTAAGTGACCCCTTTTTTGAATTTTTATATTTAGTGCGGTACTTATGATCCTATATTTAAAATGTAAATATTTATTCAGGAAATTATTCCAGAGACCAGGATAAGTTGTTATTTGTATGTTTATTTTGAACTTTCTGTGTTATTGTGATACTTAGGAAATGTATAAAAAATATAAATGCCTTTGTAGTTAAGGATATGTGTTAACTTAGGAATAAGTTTTCTGTTCGCCACAGTACAGTAGCAGAACTGCAAACTGTGTATGCTAAACGAACATTGTATAAACGAATTGAGCAATTAACCATATAATTACTTCTTAGTATTTTTGTCTACACAATATTATGCTCCCAAAGAAAGTCAAACTCTGTAACCTTCACATCTAAATCACACCTAATATCTGATTTTTATTGCATATTCACGAATTTCATGAATATTTTTAAGTCATCTGACCAGTGCATCAAGTCATCAGTAACCAGAAAAGGTCAATGAAGTTCTCTTCTACTGTGACAGTAGTATCTAAAAATACACTCATGTCCAAAATTATGTTTACATGCATAAATTCACGGATTTCTCAGAGATTATGACTTATAATTTAATGAAATTTCATGGAATCATACATAACATGATGACACATAAATGCAAAAGAAAAAATTGAAGATCACCTCATACGATATAAAATTGTAGCATGAAACAATAAAAATGGTAATAAAGTGTGACAAAGAGAGTTAAGAAAAAAGGAATGATTCAGAAAAAGAATTAAGTCTTACGAATTTGATATGGAATATGATCTCCCCTGACTTGTACACACATATCACAACGTGTTTTAAGGCTGGAAATAACGTTGCGAACCACAGTTTGGGGAATTAATCTCCACTCTTCCAACAATGCCGTCTTCAGAGCATTTACATCTCTAGGAGGAAGATGTATACGTGCAATTGCTCTTCCAAGGTAGTCCCATAAGTTCTCTATCGGGTTAAGGTCAGGAGAGTTTGGTGGCCAAGGTATTCGCTTAATGTCTTCACTTTCAGGGAATTCATCAACGAGGTTTGCTCGACGTGGACGGGCATTATCATCCATAAATAAAAAGTCAGGTCCATATGCACCCCTGAAAAGTCTTACATAAGGATCTAAGACCTCATCCCGATATATCTGGCCTGTCACAGATCCGCTGCTGAACACGTGTAGGGGCGTACGTCCATCGATCATTATTCCACCCCATACCATCACACCTCCACTACCGAAACGGTCACGTTCCACAATGTTCGAGGGATCATTTCGTGTTCCTGACTCCCTCCAGATGTAAACACGTTTAGAATCACCAGTTAAACTAAACCGCGACTCATCAGTAAAGAGAACATGGGACCATTGATGTTCAGTCCAGTTTTGATGTTCTTTACACCAATTAAAGCGATCCCTCTTTTTCTGTGAAGACAGTAAAACACATACCCTTGGCTTTCTGGCATAAAGGCCTTTTTCATTAAGCCTTCTGTATATTGTTTGCCGTGATGCAACAGTTCCAGTGGCGGCTGCAAGCTCTGAACTTAACTGGCGAGCAGTAGCCTTTCTGTTACGACGGGCAGTTAATGCCAGATACCGATCTTCAGAAGCAGTTGTCATTCGTTTCCGACCTTGTCCAGGCCTCCTTACAACACTTCCATCATTTTGAAACTGTTTCCATAGCTTAGAGACTGTCTGTCTTGAAATATTCAGACATGTGGCTGTTTCCATGATTGACTGCCCTGCTTCTAAACGGCCGATAATTCGCCACTTTACAGATTCTTCCAAATGATACTTCGAAGCCATAACAAACCGCTTTGAGTCCCTACACACTGAAATCAAACGCTATGTTGCAGAAATTCACTCAAATATTCAGTTTGCGCAAAGCGCTTGATTCACCCTTGGATGACGTAACGCCTAGATTTGCATATCACAAACCGTTTGATTACTTTTGATTGGATAATGCTAATTAGGCTTGGTTTTCATACATTCCCTGCAAATACGGATCACATTGATTCGATATTTCATTGAATATCATCCTTTTAAGGTATGTAAAGATAATTTTGGACATGAGTGTATTAACATGAACTAAATATAAATTTTTCAATATAAAGTAAATAACATGAAAAACATTCCCAACCGCAGTATTTTTTTCTGGTCATCCCGAATTTTGTTAGTTTTTTTTTTGTTTTGTTTATTTGTTATGTTACAAAATAAATCTGATCGAACAAAATTTAATCCTTCTGCCGAACTATAAGGAAAACAACACAGTTTGAAACAACACACGCGTTCATTGTGTTATTGAAACTCAGTTTCAGATTTTTTTTTTAAAAAGAGGCAGAAAAATTAGGCGTTTTTTTAAAAATATATGCTACGTATTGATTTTTTGTGTAAGAAGCAAACATCAATGAAGAAGCATTACCTAATAAAGTTATTAAATCTCTTTATATTCAAAAACAGAATACGTTCACAATTAATTTTCTTAATTCTATTTTCTGACAAAATTCTCCACGTTTCTTAAAAATACTTTTTGTAAAGCTTTACCGAACAAACTTTGTCAACGTTACTTGACAGCCGGTCTCGCTCATTAATCATTCCATTTTAAAATTTAAAAAGAAGCCTGGATACGCTTCAGTTTACAGTGTTTTCCTTAACTTGTTACAATGTCCCCTTGAGCTTGCCTTTTTTTATGCTTTAAATCTTTCTTGATAAGAACAAAGTGCATCGAACTGAAGAAATGTCTCTCTATCATAAAAGTGTGCTACGAAAGTGACGGAAGACATTAATTCACGATGACTTCAGCACTGAGTGATGACGTACACAAATACATGTGTAAATGATGTGTACACAAATACAAACTTCCTTCAATTCAGCGTTTTATTTTTGGTACATAATTGAATATTTGGAAGCACAACACTTGTAGAGGCATTAGAATTTTTCCATGCAGGAAAGTGAACAAATTCGCAACGCCCTAGGCGGGATTCGAACTCCAGACGTCCCGAATATGCGTGAAACGTGTTTCCTTTTGCAAAGGCATGCAGAAAGCAGGGAGAAAACACCTTATATGCTTCCTTTTTTAAAGGGTGACTGAGATTTAAGAAACCCAACTGCCCAATCCTAGTGGTAGCGAATTGTCGTCCACCATTTTTTGGTTCGGGCGCCATTTGTAGAGGCATTAGAAGTTTTCAATGACAAAAAACTGAAGAAATCGGTTGCGCCCACGCCGGGATTTGAATTTCAGTCCTCCTGAATGCAAGTTGATTGTGCTTCCAGTTGCTCTAGAAACGCATGTAGAAAGGAAAGTGAAAATACCTTATACAATTCTTAGGCTACCAGAAATTTCTACACCAAATTTCATAAAAGACTTAAGTTGTGTTTTGGATTTACGACAGGTGCAGATTTCGATTCTGAGGTCAGAATTAAATTAGCGTGCATGTTGAGAAAATGTCTTTTACACTTCATTATTATCTCCAGGACTAATTCTTAGGTTTTAAATAGCTCCAAATTCGATTTTGATGTCATATTTGTACGCAGAAGCAGGTTGTTTTACTTTGGAGAACTGGGTGTCTGTCACAAGTACTGAAGTATTATCTGAATGATTAATATTACAGCTGATATTTAAGTACTACTCATTTTTAGGAAATACCTGTTTGTAATGTATAATTTAATTCTACTTAATTTAACGCTACTTATTTGTTCCTATGGATAACACATTATATCTTGTTCTACACTGCGAAGAAAAAGAAGGGGACAGTTCTATATCTCCCGTTCTAATGGGCGGTTTGACGAAATTCAAACTGCGTTTTCCATGTCTCGAAAGCGCGACTCGAGTGTGCTACTGTTACACCACGAAGGCATGCTCGGAGGAGGGAGAAAATATCTTATAAATTATTAACTATTTGACGATTTTTAAGTAATTTACATGACAACAATTGAAACAAGTACAGCAACAAGATGTAAAAACACTTTCTCTTTCTCATTTCCCTATAAAAATAAATCCAAATAGATATGGCTTAGAAATGAACCGAATTAAGGTTTTACAGTCCGGTAGGTATTTGTTTTTAATTTGGGACATATTTGTTTCACTTTTTGGTATACTTATTCATTTATTGTACTCTATATAAATTTTGCAGCTTGCTCAATTACCAATTTTCAATATTTCTTTACTGCTTCGCATTATTTTTAAATTTAATATAATAATTCGGAATGTACACTGCGGGGGGGGAGGAAAGGACATTTCTACATCTCCCTACTATTTGGCCGATTGACGATCGCGCTTTCAAGACATGAAAAACGCAATTTGAATTTCCTCAATCGGCCTAACAGAACGGGAGATAGAGAAATGTCCACCCCCCTTTTATTTTCGCAGTGTTGTTGCTATTCAGGTGAAATGCAAGACTTTATTAATTAGCTCAAATTTTTTATTCGAATTTAATTCAAGAAGTGTAATAAACTATCTACAGATGTGATGTTTTGGACTCTATTATCTGAGACTGCGGCATACTTATTCTGGTACACATTTAAAAAACCGTTTATAATGCTTTGTAATAAATTTGCAAAATCTTGTCTAAAGTTAACAATACTTTGTGACTAAACCAGCTGAAATATGTAAGACATATTCATTTATTCTCATAACCTCATTTCCTAATATGATCTTCTGAGATCTCTTAATTTTGTTTACAAATAAGTATGCATTCTTACTTGAACAGGATTGTTCTGCTTTTCGATGATACGTTATTTCGATCAGTCTCATCTGTATTCCATTCAGACATTTCCAGATGCGGCTTTATTGAAAATCGATACATTTCAGTGTTTTCATTCAGGGATCACATAAAGCGGAAATGCAACGGAACTTGATTGATATGTGCGCAGAATGACGTCATAAAGTGCTTCAGCCATTTGAACGTCAGACACATTATTGTTCCTGTCATTGGTATATTATTCAATAAAGAAGAAAAATAATTTTGAGACTCCTGGACAACTGAATGGTATCGTTTCATTCAACTTGTTTCTTCGAGCAAGTGTTGCTCGTCAAACGTCCGTATTCCAGCTAATGAAGAGGATAAATTTAGTAAAGACTGAAATAGTACAATTTTAGTTGCCATCTCCAGAACCTGAAGTGAGAAGTCGTGAAAACGGATGTCACGTTAATAGCCAAAGCTATTTGTCTCGTAAAAGCTGTTCCATATTGTACTTTGTTATGCTTGTACACTCAAATTAAGCGCTTGTAATTTCACACCTTTCTACGAATGCGTAAACTGTGTTATTTAACTTTGGTACGTATTCAGAAGCAGTGATTCGAAATGCACATGCTTTTTTTGCTCCAGTAAACATACATAGAGCAGACTGCTGATAAACCGGGTAATACTGGAGAAAGAAATTCATAACTCCGCATTCATTTCGCCATCGTTGTTAGAGATGATCAATAATCTTTAACTACTAAATTCCTTCATACGAAATTAAGAGAATGTTTGAAAGTTTTCCAGATATAAGCTGTGAGGTGTCTCCTCCCTCCTTAGAGCATGCTTTCGCGGTGCAATTAGAAGCGCGTCTAACTAAAATAATGAAGTCCGAAGTTCGAACCTCGGCAAGATTGCACATTTTTCATGTTTTCTTTTTCCAAAATTCTAAATAGCTGTAAATATGGTCCCCGTTCTAAAGTGTGGTGGATAATAATACGTCATCAGCAGGATTTGACGACTGGGTCCCTGTCTTCCCAAACGCTTTGAAATGGATGCGAATGTAAGGTATTTTCTGTCTTCCTACTGCGTGGCTTCGTGCTGTAATTAGAAGCACGTTCGGCTAGCAATCAGGGAGATTTGAATTTTGAATCTCATCAGATACTGCACATTTTTCAAGTTTCTTGCCTCCGCAATTTTAAATCCCTCTACAAAGTAATTTGCTTCTAAATATCACTCATGAATTCTACTATAAACATGACTTTTAATTAAAATTTATGGGTCGAATTTCGGCTGAATAGTTTTAGGGGAACTCGATTATTTTACACGCATGCACTTTATACTTAACTCAATTATTTTACACACATACAGTGTATACTAAACTTTATCATGATAATAGCGAAACCTATTCTTTGCTGGAGGGGATTTTTGACGCTTGAAATGAGGTGTTGTTTCTGCTGTTATTTAAAACTTTGCGCCCTTGAAAAATAAAACTGTTAATATCTCATATGCATAAAATATTTGTTCCAAACACCCATGCAAATAAAATTTGTTTTCTTATTTGTATACCGCAAAATATATGAATGCTGTTTGTCTAAATACACGGATGCTTCTGCATAAATCTTCTAGTTGAAATCGGCTCGTTTCAAAAAAAGAATGAACACGTCTTGCAGTTCTTGAAATCGTTCCTCATGCTTATTTTGTTAGATCTATTTTATTATTTTTACTACGGGAACTCAAGGCGAGGACGTTCTACTTAAGAGGAGAAATGCCTTCGTGGATGAACTAGCTGGTATTCCCGTTGTACATGAAGTAAATCAAAAAACCGCCCATGCAGCTATTATTGTCGTAATTCAGGCCAAGTAAAATTCCCAGCGTTCAGATGTATTAACCATTCCATTACTGGTAACTATGCAGAGTGAAAACGCGCACAGCTACATCATAAATAATTATTTATTTTTTGTTTTAAATAAGTGCAATAGCCTCCTTATAGTACTTTAGTTCATTTAAGGTCGAGTATTCAAGCATTTTCTTCCTACCATTTGGGATTCTTTTAACAGATCGCTTTAAATAAGTAATTTTACATTCTATATCTCTGATTTCTGTGCATTCGTTTTGAAGCTAATAGACTTAACCGAACTAAAGATGTTTGTGGAATTAAATTGGGCCTGTATACAATGATTTAATGGCACCTGCTTTAATTACATTAGATTATAAATAATATTCACTTATTAAAAAAATTTAAAAAGGTTTCTGTTATCTTTCCGGACGATGCGAAAACGACTTTTTTATAATAATAACTAAAGAAGCAGTGTAATCCTTTTTTACGCATTCTGTTTAAAAATTAATAATCTGATAAAATGAAAAAGACTTTCTTTTCTATTTCTTTTCTTTTTACACAGTGACGTGGAAAATAACTTTTTTTTGGTCTCATACCCATTGATAGATCTTCCATTCGTTTACGACTCCAATCTGCATATTGAATAAAATGTCAGAATAAAAGAGAACATGCTCAGCTTTAAGATCATTCAGCCCACGAAGAAACTTGTAATTGTGTTCTCTGAATTATTGAATGTCACTGAATTATAATTCGTAGTTAATAAGACCCAAGTAATATAAACTAAAAGAAAAAGAAAGAAAGAAAAGGAAGAGTAAGAAAGTAAAATACAAAATGCACAAACGGAGAGTAAGCGATGATAACATCTTCGTATCTCCAAATATAACTGAAAACTGATATCCAATGCAAAAATTAATGCTAACATTATATTATAAAAAGTAGTTTAATCTGTATAATGTATCTATCCACAAAATGAAATTGAAACACAAAATTTTGATATTTTGTTATATTTAAATTTCACTGCTGTAATTTATACTATAGTTATGCACATAAAATGCCCAAAATATGACATTGTTAATGACAATAAAGGAATGAAATTATTGATTTAGGAGAGTGAGCTTTTGCGATTTTTCTATTGGATTAAATATAGTTCCATTTGCATATTAAATATTTGAAGTTTTGTGTTAAATATTAACCTCCAAGAGCATGAATAAATGTTTTTAATTATTCATATGAGCATTAGTCGTTTGAAACGTATTTATAATTTCTGAAATTTATTTTGAGTATGGTTTCATACTTCAGACTCAAGAAGAGTAAAAAAAAATTTATTGGATGCAAAAGTTTTACTGCATGAACAAAAACGTTTATGATTATCTACACATAGAATTTCTTCATCAGATAATTAAAGCATTACTATTTAAATTGATGGATTAAAACATATTTAATGCAACAAAACAAAACGCTTTTCCATCTTCTAAGCAAATATAAATCTGTTGAAAGATCAACTTTTCTATTTATCCATTTAAATGAATTTGGGACATAGTTAGCAACTAGTATTTTATAATCACGTGCGCTTAAAAACAGGCTTTACATGATATTTTTTAATATGTAAAATAAATTATATATGCTTTTAGTTTTAATAATAAGGATTTCTCAATTCCTCTTAAAAAAGAGAGGGAGAAAATAAAAATTCATTTGCAGAAAATTTGCAAGCAAGCGAACATTGCACAGATACTAAAGACAGCTAGGCATGCTGAATTCTTGAAGACGAAAGCAAATTTACAAAAGTTTCTTTTACCTTCACGAACTTATTTGTTTCAGAGCATCGGTTTTAAATTACATCTGGTAAAAATGCAGGAGTTCTAAATTCTGTATTTAATTAAAATGATTTTTACGCAAATCCCCAAACCGATGTTCCTTTATTTGACTTAAAATTTGTTTAGATTATGGCCTTTATGTTTACGTTTTACAAAAGAATGTTATTTAATTTAGGTCTTTTCTTTCTGAATCGTTTTTCTGCGAGATTCGCTCATTCTAGAATTTAGTAGATTTGAATGGTAAGCAGTTTTATTATAAAGTTTAGGGATTTACAAATACGAGCATGAGAGTTTGGCTTGCAGTTCACTGCCTTGACCATTAAAACAAAACAAAGTCTGTTATAAACACTGAGCTGATCTTGGATGCGAATTTCGTAGAATGAGGTGAGATCTTGTTTAGGTTAAGTGTGCGTTTGAATTTCTATCGTGGTCTAGGTAACGTCTGTAGTCACTGCACAGATTAGATTGGATTGGAATTGTTGAAATGATAAAAATTGTGGCAAAACAGACTATGTTCAAGTTGGTTGGTAATTTTTATGTTTGCGTATATTAATTTAATCACAAATAAGTAGTGAGGTAGAATAACTTTAAGTGTTCTGTGCCTGCTGATTGGTGGTTAGATACTCTGAATGATTAGATAATTCACCTCACAAACTATAAGTAAAACTTTGTTGCTATTATTTGGTCTCTTTAAGATATCTGCAACCCACAACAAGTGTTATAAATTTATTTTGGACCTTTTTTAAACATCTTTACCAAGCAACGTAACACTAAACAAACGTCTTCATAGAAATTTCATATAAAAATTTTGTTTCATGGAGGAATAATTGTCAGAGTCTGAAGCCTGCTCCCCTTCATATGATTCATTTCTTGACTTGAGGCCATTTCCTTAAAATGCGTTAATCGGTAAAAATTAATTTCATTTTAATGCTCCCAAAGGGTTTAACAGAAGTGTAATATTATTATGCACTTTAATAAATAAGTTAATCTCAACTCATCCGCATCGCATGTTTCTTAAGCGTTTGGTGGAAGAAAGTACAGCTAAAAGTTACTTCAGTTCGTATTTACAATGCAGATATTACCTGTGAAATTTTAGCTCCTTCCGGTTTAACCTAAAATACTGCTTAAAAATTAGATTGCTTAACGGATTTCAAGATATTAATGATACTATACGTCATTTTCAAAATAACCTATTCTGTATAATGAAAACAGCTTCAGGGCCAATCGTTGATTTGCTATCTCTCAAAATGTTCATTCATCCATTTCAAACCCAGGGCATAAAGAGAGAGAACGTTCAAAGGTAGATGTAGGGTGCAGTTCCTATAACTACTATTCTGAAAAATTAAGTCCTTCTCAAAAGTACTTGTTAGTCTTTACTACTAAACAAACAAAATTATCTTATGCCCTGGATTAAATAAATATTCCTTCCTAAACGTGGCGTGTTAGGTTTGTATTATCTATACCAAAATGAAGTATGAAATTACCAATATAATATTTTGCAATTATCTTATTTATTAAACTGCATAGTAATGTTACACTTCTGTAAACGAAGTGGCTTATGAGTCTCTATCATAAGTATTTTTCAAATACATCTTATTAGTAAAATTTGCGTATTTCTTGAAAATGGACGTGCAAAAGAAATATCATGGAGAAAAATGAGCATTTTATTCAACGATATTAGCGGAAACTTTTATTTCAACATTAAAGACAGGAAGGAAACAAGATAATGTCAACAAAACCTCCATCCAATTTCCTCAACAGTTGTTAATGCTAACAGAAATAAAAGTTGTGCTCGAATAAATAAAGCAAAGAGCAAAGATGATATCTCCTTGTGGTGGCCCAGATAACAGAGTGTATAGTTTTCGGCAAGACTGCATAGAATGATAATGATTTGAGTGAAGATAGTACTAAAACAAGAGACTATCTAATTTTCAAGTAGGATATCCTTCTTAAGGGAGTTCTTGAAGAGAAGAATTAGTCTAGAAAGTCTCTTTTTCGTTTAGTCGATACTGCGCTTAGTAAAAATCACAAAAATGAGACTTGTGTTCCTTCTATACGGATTTCTACTTTAAGTGAATGCTTTGCGCCTTCTGAAATCTTGTTTGAGAATAAACAGCGATGTATGCCATTTGCATGATAATCGTTTGATCATATTAGAAAAGCGTCATATTCCTTGCTGATTTAAGTATCATAAGTAAAGGCACAACTATCTAATCGTATTAAGAAACATTATTACTTTTTTTTCAAAATTTTCAGTAACACACAATAAAATATCATCGCTTGCAAATGTATAACCATATTAGCATAATGACGTTTAGATATAAATCCAGTTTACTAAAAGTAACAGACTATGGTTTTAGTGGCCCACGTCTCAAAAGTCTGTTTTCTGTCACAATTTCACATCTGAAAAAATACAATAGCTTTTTATGTATTATCTTTCAACATACATCGAAATATTGCCATGGTAATATTTTGAGTTTACAAACCTAGCTCAAAGTGGTTACATGGCGAACGTAAATATCTTTGGTGATAATTTTAGTTATTGGTGTTTTATTTAATACTATGCCATTGCTTTAAAGTTATAATAAAGTTAAACCGATAATTACCTTTTTGGAATTGAAATATTTCACATAATATTAATTGATAATGTTGATTTATCTAAATATAATGTGTAACACATTTTTGTTTTTCCTTTTACACCCGAATTAAACTATTACTTTGACAATATTCATATAGCTAAATTCAAAGTATAATCGTACCTTTCTTATCACGGAAAGGTTTTTATAAATAAAATTACCATTTTAATTGAATATATTAATTTACATGGGTATGGAACACTGAAAACACCATCTAAAAGGTGAGAATTATTCATCAATCTATTATTTGCAACTTTTACCCTATAAGAAACTAAAAAAGGTAATATATTCAGCTTATGCTAATATCAGAATATGTTATGCTTTGAACAATTATATTTAATAATCTGATCTAAAGGCATGATGAATTGCAGTAAAGAAATATTCAGCTTGGGAAACAAAATTTCCTATGTACTTCTCTATACTAGCAGTAACAGGAACTATTCAAATTGTAAAAGAAAAAAACTATCCTTTTAATCCAATTATTAGATTCAATAAACTCTATTTTTTCTCCAAACTTTTAGGAATAAATTTCTATTCATTTTTATGCTAACTGGACGTTTCTAAAACATCAACTTCAGTAACGCTCGTAAGGAAATCCATCCAAAAGTTTGAAATTTCGATTACATTCCTAGTTGGCTCACAACAGGGCCCTTATAAAATAAAGAAATTATTTGTGCATTAAAATCTTTGGAGTAAAGAACTCATTTCCATTGTTTCTGTGTAAAGTTGCTGAAAACAAAGCATTTCTTTTGTTCTCTGCTATCTTTGCAGGAGTGTCTGCGAACATTTGTCACTTCGCATCGATTTATAAAACTTTCTGTAAAATAAGAGCCATTACGATAATATTGGAATTCTCTACCGTTAATCTGTTTTGGAAGTTTTCATGCATAATGTATTCAAATATTTTAAAGCTTCATATTTTTTATAAGACACTGACTCTGTTTCTTATCTGAAATCACACATGGATTATTTCCTATTAGCAAACTCTCGTTGTCTGTATAGAGGTCAGAAATGAGCTTCCATTTGTACACTCCGTATTTCATAAAATTCAACATTTTTATTAACAAAATTAATAAGGTACATAATTTTCAGAATTTAACAATAAGATATTTCTTTCCATTTACAGAAATAAATAAATCGAGAAATTTACAGAAATAAATAATCGAGAGAGGAAAATACAGGAAAGGCGATGTCTAGAAACCAGACTTCCTGAATTTCATTTCTCTTGCATAGAAATTGATGAGCTAATTTCCCTTTCTCGATTCTGTTTGAAACAAACACATTTTGTTTTCCAAAATAAGTATTACAAGCAAACTGAGATATTAGCCATGGGGCCTCAGTCTTGGATAGCCTCAGTCCCATCCTGGCTGATATCGACATGCATTATTATGTATGAAAATTATTTGAAACTTTAAACTTCCTTAAGCTTTCGTTACGTAGACGATACTTTCACCCTGTTTGATGGTAATAAAGATGATTTAAGCAAAGTTCTTTCAACAATGAATTTCATTGATCCTGCTATTCAGTTTTGAACTTGAGACATCTCTTCAGTTCCTCGGCATTTTGGTCACACGTAACACAGCCAATTTCAGTACTAAGGTTTACCGTAAACCTTCATCGGTTTGCCTTCCAACACACTTTAAACCAGTCATCCGACTAAACAAAAGTTAGCTTCATTTTATTCCTATGCTTTCCATGCACATCAAGTTTGCTCCTCCAAACTGGCTTTTGGTCAAGAACTAAATTATTTAAAAGCAGTAGCTATGACAGGGGATTTTCACGCAACATTATTAATCCAGCAGTTAAAAAATTCTCATCTCAACACACCAAAAGGCATACTCTTCTTTTAGGAGATTATAAGAATTCTGTTGTCATTCCTTTCTTTCCAGAGTTCCATACTCCAACACCCCATTGCGGATATGAATTCATGGAGTATTTACAGGATTAATTGCCAGTGTTGTTTAATTTACACTGGTCAAACTAAGACAGCCTTAAAATTTCGCGTTAAGGAACATGAGGCATATGCTAGGAAAAAGGAAACTCAGAAATCCTCTGTTGCCCAGCATAGTTGGTCCGAAAATCACACTTTCAATTTATCTGTAGGTTAGATTTTTTAGAGTCCTTTCACATTCAAAAAATCTTTCTGTTCTAGTTAACGGCCTTAATTCCAATCCATCTTTACCTTCAGCCTTTTAAGGAAATTATGCTTTAGTTCTCGTTTCATCAATAGATGGCGCCAGTAGCTTAACTCCTGCCAAGCCATTCTTAGCTTATGTTATCTAATCACTATATCATGTCTCGTTCATTTGCGCTTTGGCAGCTGAGGTTGACGGTTCGGTAAAACATCGAAGCTAGTTCTGTGGAAATTTGCAAATATGACGCTGAGTTTTGTTGTTTGACTTCTAAATTAATACAGGATAAAGATGTTTTAAACTAAAAATAACTATTGGGAAATTAAAATAAACCTCTACAGCTTATTTAAATGAAATCATTGAATTCCAGGTTACATTTTTCAAAATGATACAACTACACTTATATACTGATCCCGTGGAATTTTTTACCCTTGCACATTATTCATGATTTTGTTATACCGCAAAACACGTGACTTTGGGTTGTAGTTAAAATTAATTTTTATAAATTATAAATTCTGATTTTACAAAGATAAATTTTATAAAAAGAAAGTTAGTTATGCCGAAAAGATAATTATAATCTATTAACTTCCTAAAACATGAAATTTTACAGGTGAAATTTGAAAATCCCGATGATACAGCATTAATGTGCACATTTTCTCAAAGAATCTAAACATACCTCACAATTAACAAGCGAAATGGTTAGGCATAAGCTATTAATAGCAAACTCACCTGATAGTTATAATAGCATTATAAGTGAGTTTATAAAATGAATTGTTATTTTGTAACTATTAAACTTTCTGTTCCAACATAGTATTATTTTCCTTTTTCAATTATAACATGCTTTAAGATAACATTTTGTAATTAGATTACTTCCATTTTAATTTAACTATAACGGAACAGATATATTTGACAAACTGTAAGTAATTTTTTCGAACATATTGCCAACGGTAATATAAACAGGTGTAACGAACGCTAGCAAACAGCCCTATGTGTTGCAGCGCCACCTTATCGGACAGGTTCCAAAACACCTACAACCGAACTAGTTAGTTCGATTTTCGGTAGAGGACTATAAACATGTACTTTTTATTTTCATTTGAGCAATATTTCTTAGTGTTACTTCTTGCTAGTTTTGTCGTGTAACTTTCTTTATGTAGTGTTTGTGTGTAATTAAATTCTTTTGTTAAATGTTAAAGTTTGTCTGTGTTAAATTTTACCTGTTTTGTGTAACAACTTTACAGCTAGCCGGGTCACAACGCTACATAAAAGAAAATGGCTGCCCAACGGTGGTCTTCGAAATTTTAAATTATTCTAAAATAAAAGCCGTACTCTTGCCGAGATTCGAGCTCAATTTCTTCTTCTAGCTTTTCTGGTGATATGAACAATTTCGAATATCCATTTCTAAATATGAAGGATTAATCCAGTGTCCTTGGTTTTTGTGTGAAGCAGTTGCATAGTAGGTAAACTTATTTTGTGTAAAATTTCATTCATTGTGATGGTTTATAATAGAGTTGAAGTCTGTATTATTTTATAAATGTTTAAGTATTAACAAAAAAAAAATACTTAACTGAGATTGTATTTTGATCATTCGGAAGTTAGAAGCTGTTAAATTATATTTTCACAACCCGTGATATTTCAGTTGTGAGAAAATAATATAAGTATCTTCAATTATATGGTACATCTACTTTATTAATTTTTTTTAAAGAAAAAGAGCAAAATTAATTCTTTGTTAATGTTATTAAAATTTGTAGAAATGATTTTAATATTGTTTACAAGTGTTTAAAGCTCGATTCTTGTTTGTTAAATGGTTATATATATATATATAACTGAAAACAAAACTTACTTTTCAAATAAGTGTTACGTATTTTATTCCATCTGAGAGATTGTTGCGAAATGAAGGTTTGTTCTTGAAGAAAAAGAATCACTCGTAAATAATGATTCTTTAGCATGATTCATAACCTGAATTAGAGAGAGTATGCTTATCGTAATGAATAATTTATTGAGATAAGCAGTGTCTGTTATTGCAAAATACATTGCTTTTTCCCTTCTGATTTATAATAACTCTTATTTAGAATTTATGTCATATTAATCTACTTTCATGTTTATTATTGCAAGAGTGAAAGATTAATGATCTTAGGAGCTCAATAAAGCTAGTTTGGTAAATAAAAAAAATACTTTTATACGAATGTGTAAAGAGTAATATATGATTAGAATTCTGTGAATTTTGTTATTGCTTATGTGAAATTTTTGAAAGTATATTCTATTGCTATTAAATAAAACCCTCATTGCTTAAGCTTACATATAATTAATGCTAAGGGTTGAATTTTAGTCTTATATTCGGCCATACCGTATTACATTTTAAATAATTAGTTTTGAAATTATTTCTGATTTCTCAACATATATGTACACAAAAGCAATTCTATTTAAGAAACTTCTGATTGCAAAGGTGTTGTTATTGTGCATTTTGTGTTCAAAATATATTTAAGAAATATTGATATTTCTTTGTTCTAAGTTGTTAATGAAGATATTCGAAATCAAAAGGGTATAGTAAATTTTAATAATTTCCCTTATTCTTATAATTTCTGCCAGTGAGCAATATTAGATTAGAGACGTTTTCAATTATTTAAAGAAAAAAAACTTTACATAAATCCCCTTCGACATGGCGTATTTAGGCAAAGGCCGTAAAGAGGACCTTAAATTATTAGCTTTAGAGCTTGGATTACAAGTTGCAGATAACTTAAAAGTTGTGCAATTGCGAGACCTGATAACGAGTTCTAAAACCTATGACGAAGAATTTACAAAAAATATGTTAAGTAACGTAATCGATGAACGCGTAAAAGCCGAAAAAGAAGCTAAAGTTATTGCTGAAAAAGAAGCTGAAGTTATTGCTGAAAAAGAAGCTGAAGTTATTGCTGAAAAAGAAGCAGTAGAAGGAAGATTAGCCAAGGAACGCGAGATTGAATTTGAAAAGTTTAAACTCCAACTTGAAATTAATAAAAATATGCCTAAGGAATCTGTTTCTCAAGTAGATCAGCTTAAATTTGATTCGAGTAGCATTCTTCCAAAGTTTAACCCAAAGGAAGATGAGATAGGATTTTATCTGATTATGTTTGAGCGTCAGTTGAAGTTTGTAAATCTACCTGAAACTGATTGGATCCCATACTTGGTTGGATCATTACCATCTGAAATAAATCAATTAGTTGCTAGAGAAAACGAAGAGGATTCTAAAGATTATGCAAAAGTAAAAGCTATGCTTTTGAAGCGATATAGACTAACAGCTGATAGGTTTCGACAAATGTTTTGTCAGCATAGAAAATCTGCAGAAATTACATGGAAGGACTTTGCTTTTGAATTGAAATCTTATTTTGAAGGATGAATTAAAGAACTGAACATCTGTAGTTTCAAGGAGCTACTACAAAACTTGATCATTGTAGACCAAATAAAGAAACGAACACCTCCCGAGGTAAGAGAACATTTTGTGGACAGTTTATCAGAAATGAACAATCCGTTGGAGCTCGCAGAAAAGCTCGATGTGGTCACAACACTACACATGTATTTTTCTTAATTCGTAATGAAGATTTTATAGAAATTATACCGAACGGTCATTTTATATTACATTTTTTTTAAAAAAGCAATTGATGAATTAGTAACAAAATTAATTGCTTAACTACAAATTTAACTAAACGATTTTACCTAGAGGGAATAAAGAAACTAGATGGTTACTTGAATGAATGGAATTACGTTTCGAATTTAAACTACTATTATAGCTTATGCTTAACTTTGTCTTCCCCAAAACTGCAGTTCTTATTTTAGCTTTTTTGAAAACATGCTATATTAAGCAAAAGGTGAAAGGAAAGTGCTTTAAATTAGATAAAAGTTCAAGAAAATACAGCTGCGAATATTTTCACGTACCTCGGTTTTAAATTTGAAAGGGAAAAAATTGCACTGCACGTGCTAGAAGCAGTATTACCCATTGAGGATCTAAGGTGTGAGAATGAAGTTTCAAACACTCTTAAGTTATAAACCTTTAAATTTTCTTTCTCACAATTTGGTCCTCTAAAACTTCTGTAAAATTTATTTTTCTTTGCATCTCACGATACTAAAAGGGGTTGTTTCGTTGGATCTAATTAGATTTTATAAGATCTACCGAGACTTCTGAGATGTTTGTAAGTAAATCTTGAATAAAATATGCATGATATAAACGGATTATTATCCGAAGTATGTTCATTCTTTCTGGATGTATATTTCTTTTGCAAAAGTAACCAAAACACATATTTCAAGAAATTATTTTTAATACTTGTCACTCGTATTTTGTTACGTATTTTAAATCTTCCTGTTTGTTTTCTTTTTATGATGTATTCCATGTGGAGGAGTAAATGATGAAAAAATATTAATACACTCCCTTCTTCGAATGATTTCATTTACTGCAAACAAAAATGAGGGGCATGTCATGGAATTCCAAATATTTTTACTTAGTATTTAATCTGATAAATGCATATTAAGAATGCTTTTAATGCTGAAGAAATCATAATCATCAGAATGTACGCCTCAAGGTAAACTTGAGGCCTACATTCGTTAAAGTATTTGTAAAAATGAAGTGACAAAAGTAATTATTCTAATTCTAAATTACTGAATTAAACTTCAAACATTTTTTTTTAATGCAATACCCTTTAAATGGAATACTTTTATTTTTTTTGTCCAAATGGGCAATTTGCCCAGAAGGGCTATTAATTTCGTTTTGGCATTTTGCGTCGTCCACTACAAAATGGCGTTTCACTTTTCAAATTGTTGCCACCAAATATTAGAGCCCATCATTATACTTAAAGAAATTAAGCAGTGAAGAATCTGCATGAATGCATGTATGCTTTTTGCACTGTGAAAAACAACTGTACCTAGAGATATCAAATTTTGAGCAACATAGTCTTCCAATCGAAAATGGTCATCTGGAAGGCCACATAAGGAATTTATTTTATTATTATCTCTTTTATATTTTGTAAAACTTTAACGAATTTTTTATTAATAAACTCAGCGATTTCAAAGCGAGCAATGGCAAGACTGTACGGAAAAATTTTTTAAAAAAATCTCCAGCGCGCGAGACTGCGTATCAGAAAGCTATGCCGTTTATAAATATTTTGTGATATTGTTGTTGAATTGCATTTTATGGCTTAAGTGCCAAGAACAGGATATTTAATAAAAAAGATAGCACATTAAATGTTAAACGAACGTCCCTTTGGGTGTAATATAAAATCTAAAAGCTTTCAGATTAATTTTATTTAAATTTTTATTGTTTATTTATTTATTAAAATATGAGTATACGAGGTGGTATCAAACGTTCCGAGACTAATTCCGTAACACCCCAACACAGCGCATCGCAAGCTTACAAGCTCGGGCACAGAGAATAACTATCTTTCTAAGTCAAGTGTGGTAAGACCAATCGTCGTGTTTACAACAGGAGCTGCGCAATTGGTGCTATTCTGACCATATACTTTACGACGTAATCATGGACAAGGAAGTTAGAAAAACGTGCGAACGCAAAATTTTGAGTAAAATTGGGCAAATCTGCCACAGAGACGCTTGACATGATTCGGAAAGTGCGCAGCGGTGCTGCAAAAAGTCGTTCGAGGTGCTTTGACTAGCATGCGTAATTCAGGATGAGAGATCAAGACGGCCTTCTCCCGCCTTCTTTGCATGCTTTCGTGGTGTAGTGGTCAGCATACTCGACGAGTAACAGAGAGGTCCGTGGTTCGATTCTCGGCGAAGGCGTTGCTCATTTCTCATCACTCCTGCTGCCGAAATAACCTAATGTCTCTAGACTACAACAAATATAACACGCGAAAATGTCGCAACAACTCGGCAACGTATGCATGAGGATCATTGGAGAACAATCCACAACATTGCTTACATTGTCGGTGTGTCATAGGAAACAGCACAGGCAATCCATACGTATAATTCCATGTTGCCGACTGTATGCTGAATGTGCCATGCTGCTGCTAAGTTCATTCATAGACTGCTGACCGCGTCGAAGTCTACCAAGAGTTCCGTGATCATCAACAGTGTGCCATCAATTACCCGTTCTTCAAGTCAGGGATCATTCACAGTGGCGAATCTTGGGTCCACTGGCAAGCGTAAACAGAGCTAGTCTCGAAAGTTTTTGATATCACATCGACCCTTGCGATATGCAAGCTGATAAAAGGGCTTTGAAGAATAATTTGTGAGTCAGTAAACTTTTCATCATTAGATAGTATATCTTTAGTACCTTAAAGTATTGTTATCCATGGTAACAGAGTACTATGACATATTACTATTTGGATTTTATTGCGGATTTATGTGTTAATGGAATTTTAGGGGTTACAGC
>KK121079.1:2214-117884 GCA_000611955.2 Stegodyphus mimosarum
TAGATAATAAATATAACATAGATTTCAGTCTACTAAAATTTTATATATTTTAAAAAGTACTGCAGACTCCAAATATATATATATGCCAGAAATACTAAATATTTCTACTTGTCCATGTACAGAGAAATGCATGAATAATTTCACATATCTAATATATTTTTTGAACAGAGTGATTAGCTTTAATGCATGTATTTATATAACGATAAACATAAACAAAAGAGAAGAGATAAGTATTTATTGCACTTCACATAAATCCATTCACATATCAACTACCATCCGTAAACGTAAAACAAAAACAAACCAGTAAGGCGATAAACGGCCAATTACAATAGCCCATATTTCGGCAATACTACTAGCGTTGAGATTTACTTGCCCTGAGGCGGTACATATCCGGTCACGTGAGGGGTAAACTTCCTTCGTCGGGGTCTCAGATATCTGTCAGATCCAATCGATCCCGACTATTTTGGTTTATAAAAAGAAAGTTTCCTTTCGGTAAACTATCTTGAGCAAAAATTTGAATTTCTTTTTTAAAAATTTATTAAATACAGCCTAAGCAAATGCTATTAATATCGTGATTTATTTTGGTATTAACTAATCCCATAATTATTCATACAGATGAAATTTAAAAATCATTTTGTTAGTGTTATAATTTTTTGGAGGTCTTTTGGAAGGGTTCATGATACCTTTTCTGGCGTACAGAATATTTTTTCTAGAATTTTCCCTGTCAAGTCGTTCCCTTTGTAATATTTAAGTAAATGAACGGTATCCGTAACTGCGTTTTTATGATATTTCAGCGTTTTCGCGTGTAGTTACTGATTTTGTGAAAAGTGATAAAGTTCTTGTTTTTTTATACCTGTGTGAAATAAGATGAAATAAACCTGCAGACTGTAATGGAAATATCTACAATCATCTACTGACGCAGCATTTGAGGTGAGTAGGATTCACATCAGTGCTTCAGTACTTCTTAACAGTAGCGCCATTTTGAGTGCGTTACGTAAGTTTCTTGCTCGCGAGTAATGTGAACTGTCTCGAGCGTTTTAAATGATTGTGTATTTTTCACAACAGAGTTATTGATTGCAACGTGATTTATTTTGTTTCTTTCAAAGGTCAGTGAAATACATTTGCAGATTTATCAAGTTAATTCTACATTTTCAAATGGCGGACGCAGACATTGATTTATATGCGGATGATATTGATCATGACTTTAATCAGGATGGTGACTATAATCATGATACAAATGTAGATCTGTACGATGATGTAATTACTGCACCATCTGATGATCATCACAATGATGAAGGTAGACCTTCATCTGCTGGAAGTTCATCTCCTCATCATTCGAGGCATGCGGGCAAACGCGTAGCTGTTTATGTTGGAAATTTGACGTGGTGGACTACAGATCAAGATTTAACTGAAGCAATGCAGAGCCTTGGAGTGAATGATATCTTAGAAATAAAGTTCTATGAAAATCGAGCAAATGGTCAATCTAAAGGGTTTTGTGTTGTTGCTTTGGGGTCAGAAAGTTCACTTCGTATTGTGATGGAAAAATTACCGAAGAAGGAGTTACATGGCCAGAATCCTGCAGTAACAGCATGTACGAGACAAAATCTGAATTATTTTGAGCTTCAATCTAGGAAAGGTGGTCATGGTGGTGGAAATCGCCATGATAATTCCAATGAGCGAAGAAGCCGAGATCGAGATAGAGAAAGAGATCGTGATGGTAGAGATAATAGACCTGATAGCCGTGCCATGCAACAAGATAGATCAAGGAGTCGTAATAACACAGCCCAGTCTTATCAGCAGCAGCAGAGAATGCCACCAGGTCCCCATATGCATCCTCCTCCTCAAGGACCACCTCCGCCTCAGTATCAACCTGGACGAACACCATGGATATCTGCCCCACCACCCCAAATTCATCATATGCCTCCGCCTCCAACTCGTCCAGGTGCACCTCATGTTAATACAGGTGCTCCCCCTCCTCCCCCTGGCTTACAAGCACCTCCACCAGTCAGACCAGGTCCTCCACCTCCAAATAATATGAGATTACCACCACCACGAGCACCACTTCCTCCAATGGGTCCTAGAAGTGTGCCTCCTCCCGATACTCGAGGCCCACCTCCAACAAGTGAGTGGGAACGACATTTAACTCAACCTCCTCCACAACATGTTAGCATACCTCCACAACCAGTTGGTCCTCCAAGCAGGCCTCCACCACCTGTTCCTGCCCCAGGTCAAGGTATACCACCTTCACTTCCACCTCCAGCCCCTCCAATACCTAGTCCTCACATAAATCCAGCATTCTTCCATCAGCAAGGTGTGCCTCCCGGTCTAGCACCTACTTCACAAGCCGCTGAGATTTACAGTCGACCACCTCCTGTGCAGTTTTCTGATTATCGTTCAGTAAGTGATAGACCGGAAACTACATCTACTACAGTTAGTGATGCTGAATTTGAAGAAATTATGGGCCGTAACAGAACTGTCTCAAGCAGTGCCATTGCTAGGGCAGTTGCAGATGCTAGTGCTGGAGATTATGCGAGTGCTATTGAAACTTTGGTTACTGCTATATCTCTGATCAAGCAGTCAAAAGTTGCAAATGACGAAAGATGTAAAATCTTGATTAGCTCACTTCAAGATACTCTTCATGGAATAGAATCGAAATCGTACGGATCTAGAAGTAAAGAAAGAGCTCGTTCTCGCGAAAGAGAAAGATCAAGAGAGCGATCTTCCAGAAGAGAAAAATCCAGTAGACGCGATCGTTCTCGCAGTCGTGATCGTGAATACAGAGATAGAAGTCGGGAGAGAGATCGTTACCATGATGACCGTTATCGAGACAAAGACCGAGATCATGACAGAGATCGACGCAGCAGCCGACATTAAATGTAATTTCTTTTTCCTTATTATGTAGCTTAAAAACTTAAATGATTGCAGTAGCATATTCTTCCTTTATAATTTTTCATGTTTTTGCAATTTTCTGATTATAGAATGAGTTTTGTAGTAAATGTAGAACTTGTGTTTACATGTGGTAAATCATTCCATTGATGCTGCAAAAATCCTTGTATCTTTCTTGAATCAATAAAGTATAAAACTTATGTGATTGTACTTCATTTGTATATATGACTTTTACTGTATTGTTAGTTGTTAAGGAAAATGACTTATGATAAACTTGCTTTTATTTCTGTTTTTGAAATGAAATTCTAAAAATCTGATTTTAAATAAGACTTTTACTTTTTATTTAAATTTCATAGCAAGAGCTAGTTTTTGTTTCTGATACAAAGCTGAAGTGTGTTATGTTAAATGAGTATAAATTATTTGAAGGGCCTGTTTTTTTCCTCAGCTGTTGGTCCATATGTACAAAATGCACATCTGGAACGTTTAAAATAATTCACTGTGTAGGTATGTTATGAAAGCAGCATTTTGTAAATAACGCATATCAAAAAATTAGTTCGAAATGAATTTTCTAATTTCATGTGAATATTAAATTATTTCATGCTTTTGTATAAATTAGCTTAAAATTTTGAAAAATATCAAATTAAATGTAAATTTGCAAATGTTTTTTCATGTAGATGGATTTATGAGTGAATTCCTGAAATTTCTGTATTTGTATATAATGTATTTGTAATCCATGAAACATTAAGCTTTTCAGTTCATCAAGAAATCAGATGGAGTGATAAGTTTTTGTACAAAAGTGAAGTCTGCACATGGAGGAAAACGACAAAGAGAGGAGTTAACAAGATGGTTAAATATGATAATGCAGTTTGTTTACTTTTCAATATTTAGTGTATATTATCTTTTACAATATTTCATATGTGTATTATTTTTTTAATTCATCGTACAATTTCCTGCGTTTAAAATAACTTATTCATGAGAAATGCACATACATAATATTTATGGGAATAAATTTATGTTAAATCTATAATATGTAAATAGTTATTTATAGAACTTAGAAATACAAGATGATTACTAGACTTCTAGGCCATAGCCAAAAAACTAGGTGAGTATATTCACTATAAATGGTAAATTTGAAACTTATTTGGCTTCACTTAGCTTTGATCCTGTTGCGTTGTTTATTCCTATTTGTTCTTTTTTATTGTAATTTTTGCCAATTTGGTTGTGGCCTTAGAAGTACGACTTAAAATTTTCCAGTTCAGTTTGTAATGAAGAAAATAGTTAATATATCATTCAAATTGAAGTTGTGCAGCTTTTTTACTGTGAGTATATGTGTAACAAAAAAAAAAGGTGTTAATGCATTCATTAAGTATACAAATTAAAATATGGGAAAAGTTTCTTCTCTTTGTTTTAAGAAAGAAGTAAAGTTAGTAGCTTTTTATGTTTGATTCAAAAAGTATTTTGTATTTGCAAATGTTATTCAGTATATTTTTAGCAATCTTTACATCAAACTGCTTTGAAATTTATGCCAGTTTAAGGCTAAAAAGCATATTTTGTAAATTTAGCATTGCTGCTAGTCTTTTAACTTTTTGCTGTAAAATTTTAAATTGAGCATGTTATCCCTTAAATACATTGATTTTATACTTTTATATTGGTATGAAAAATATTATATTGTATAAGAATAGTTTCATATTCTACCAAAATTATTTTACAACTGAGATTTACGTTTTCTTTTAGAAATATCTCAAATAGCCCCCTTTCAAAAAAGTTGTTCCTTTTCTTACAAAGTATGATTATATGTATATTTCAAAATTATATTTTCAGTTCTTTACCAATTTTTGTGTTTTATAACTGATATGGACATGTAACTGAGAAGAAATAGAAAAACAAGGGAAAAAAAAATAACCTGTCTTCATTAAATGAATCGTAGTTTAAGTCTTGTTTCTTTTTTTAGTCCAGTACCAAAATGATTGCAATACTCTTAATAAAATTCTTTTCTTCTGCTAATTATGTTATTCATCTCGCCTATTGTTTTGAGGACGAGTCATTGTGATGAAGCTAAACTGAAAGAAATCTTTGTATCACTTGTGTAACAAAGTTGAGGTAAGGTCTTGATTTTTCTATATACGTATGATGTATTATTATGTAATTGTACCTCTGTCATCTGCATGGGCGTTGTTAATTTATTAAAAGAAAACAATTTGTAAAATTTTGCTTAAGTATATTTTAATTATTCAGGAATATCATGAAAATTGTATTTATTGAAGACGTAATTTTCAACGCCCATGTTATATATTATTTTTGTGATATAATTGCTGTAATTTATGTGCATTCATATTGGTGCTTCATTTAAAATCTCATTATGTATTGTAAAGCATTGTGTAGTTATTGAATTCTCCTTTCTGTATTATATTTTCATTATTACTTTGATTGTTCTGCATGAATTTTCAAGAACAAGTATCGTGATTTCATTACTTTCTATTCTTAACTTTGTACAAATAGTCTTTTTTTTATTCGTAATACACTTTTTGTTTCACACTAATTAATGTGTATTGTCTCATACATTAGGTGTTTTTATGTATTTCTGTTTATACTTTTCTTTGTTTAACGCAATGTGTGTCAGGTATAAAATTTTATAAAGTAATTGATTTAAATTCAGTTTCTTAGATTTAAGTTACAAAAAATCTTTTAAAAGAAAAAAAAAAAAAATCCTGTAAAAATTTAGAAGCGAAATAGGTTTATTGTGTACACATGTAAAAGCACAAAAATGTTAACAGCATGTTGTTATACCTAATGAATTTTCTTTTCCTGTACATTCGAGGTATTTTCATTCTTGGTCTTTAATGCATCTTCCATAATGAATAATTATCTGTGTATTTTACCATTAAACTGTTCTCTTTTTTATTGCAAAATAAGCTCATTATATATTAAGGGGTTGTTAAAAGTAAAAACATAGGTACAGTTCGTATACTGGGTCATAGAAAAAGAATGCCAAGATTTTATGAACATTATCCCCAGAACTGTTAAACATATCAAAATGGTTTAAGTAGTAAAAAGTATTTTAGTATAGTATAGTTCAAGTATTAAAGTCTATGAAAAGTACTTGCATTTTAAGCAGGCCTGAAAACTTTTGTTTGTTAGAATGAAATAACTTGCCAAGAAATGTCTGCCTCCTTTCTGTAGCCACACCTTCAACTTTTCTGTGTTCCAGCATGTTATACAATTACTTTTTTGGGTATCCTGAGTAGCAAAATGTAAACTGTTAGATTTTTTTTTTCTTTTAGAATATTTTTGAAAAGTTAAGAATGTTTTATTTCCCATATAGTGAATTTTTATGTCAGCCAAAAAAGAAAGAGCGAAAGCTGTATTTCATTGAAAAGTAGAGGTAAATAATAAAGAACTTACAAAAATTTATTTTAAGAATGTTAGATTTCATTTACAACAAATATGCAACATATCATTCCTGCAGGATATTATTAACATTTATCAGATTTGGCCAGGAATTCATTGTAATGAATAATAATTTGTCATAGAATGAGAAATTTACTTTTTTGAAGTTTTCGTTTTCAAAGCAGATTGCTGAAATCTCACATTTGCAAGTCAGCAGTCAAAGTCTGATGTCCAGATCATTTTACTGCTACAATTTGCCGCATTGCTTAATAATTCTGAAGCTTTTGTCTTACTACAGTAGGTATTGATATTTGTTCTATCGTTGACACAATAGATCTCAAATCTGTATATTCTGCCAAATTTTGGATTCTCATCTGCAGTGACTGTTGTGATGCCATAGCTGCTGCAAATCATGAGTGCTCACCATAGATAAGTATCGGCATATTTCCATAAACTAAAATCTAATGCATATGTTCTAAAATTGGTCAGAATAAGATCAATTAAACAGAATACCCCAAAATTGTCTCCTACATTTGAATTCCACACAAAGGGACTTATTCACATCTTTGCTCCAGATGCTCTAAATATATTATTTCACTACATTTTTAACACTTGAATTATTTTGATGTTTAACAGTTTTTGAGTAACATGTTTTTATAATTCTGGCATTCCTTTTCAGTGGCCCTACTTTTGTTTTTCGGTATATATGATATTATGTATGATAACTGTGAGCAAAGTTTGCAGTTATGAATTTCCAATATATCAAAATTGATTGTGATGCACATTTTTGTACCTTGATTGTTTCTTTGATTTTCATAACTAATACTCTTCTTTAAAATAAGTCATGCTTAAACTCGCATATTTTTAAGCTAAATTTTTATGCAGTCGAAAATTATTTCTATAAATGAGTCTGAGAATTTTAACTATTATAATGTTATTCATTTACTTAATATAAAATCATGAGCATTAGAGTTTTGATAAGCTAATAAATTGCAATGAATGTGAAGGTTAGGAAACATCAAGATGAAAAAAACCGTCACTTATAATTCCATCATTCATATCATAACATCAATTAACTGAAAAATGTTAAGTCATCTTTACAGGTATTACATTAGAAGTCAAATATTTCGAGTGATAGATGATTATAAACTTTGATACATTTTTTAATGATAGTGTGATGCATTTTGTAATTACTGGAAGTGCTTGTTGTTTATGCTAACACACTGATCTTACAAAGTGCAGCTGTAATATTATTTCAAGGTTTTTTTTTTTTACCAAAAGGCATGAGAGTGTTAGTTCATTAATGTTCCAATTCACTATTCTAGTTAGCAGACTGACTGCAGTGCCAATGAACTCAGCTTTGTATTTCTGATAGGACATGAATACTTGACAGCAATGTCTTTAGCAAATGAGAGTATTCAAAATATACCAGTTTGAAAGCCTGCTAAGATGTTATGATTGGTAGGAGGAGTCTGAAGAGCTTATATTTTAACCCCTCCCAGGTACTGCTGCTGAAAACAAGATTCGACCTTGTTCAAACAGTTCCGAAGTACTTTCTCTTTAACTAAGAAATGAAGTTAAATTTCATATGCTAGTCACAGTAATACATTTATCACAAGTGAAACAATTTGGATTTTAGTTATTAAGTGGGAGGGAAAAAAAAAAACCTGCTTGGTTTTTAAGAAGCATTCACGTTGTGTGACTTGAGGAAAAGATATTTTAATGAAATGGTGTTATTGCTGAATATAATTAGAATGTCAGTTTAATTGGAAAGATGAAATATTAAGTGCAAAATTGATGATCAGCTTTGTTATAAGAGTTCTTTTATGTGTAAAGTCATTGTGAAAACTTGCTGTATGTATTTGATCGAGATAAATAACATCTTCAACGTATTGTGTTGCATGTATATTTTCAGTTCTCTGCTCTTGATTTGAATATTAACAGTGTGTTTTTCCCTCTAAACTGTTTTTTAAATTAATATTTCCATTTTATGTGTGCACTTTTCACATATGTTCGAATTGTGAAACATAATATGAGTAATATAGTATTTCAGAAGAATACTGTTAAAAGAAATCTGAACAAATTTTCATGATTAAAGGATGAGAATGTAGCTAAATTAGACTTAAATTTTATCACATTCTCATCCTGTTCATTGATAGCAATGGTAATAACCTAAAATAATAGTGAGCTTCAGACATACAATCTTTGATGTAAATTTTATTCATTGTAATTGCTTTCTTTGTTATATACCTTTAACTGAAGAAAACCATTATACTGTAGAAAATAAGCATTTAATAATTTTTAATAAGTTAATAAGCATTTAATAAGTGGCTAAATTTTCTTTATTTTGCTGTGATATATTTCCTCTTGCTTGTCATTATATATTCCATCAAAAGAATTAACGAATTCTTTGAAAAATTTTTACTAAAAGTACAGAGGTGACTTTAAAGAATTTGTTCTGTTTTAGTAGTTAAGTGCTTGTTTTCTGGTTCTATAGTTGGTTTGAGTTGAAATATCTTTGAATATTTTGCTGAATTTTAGATATTAAGCACACAGTAGGAGCCCATAAAGCCTGAAAAAAAACTGTAGTGTATACTTGCTTAAATTATAGTAGTCGTTATGTAACGAATGCATAAATAGTTATTTATATTTGATATTTAATCAGTATGATATTAATTTTCTCATTAAAAATTCATTTATTTTCCTCTTGAAAGTTGAGCAAAAAGACATCAAATTTTTTTCTCTTTTGTTACTTTTATTCAAACTAAAAAATATTTCTATTTTTCTCACCTTATTCACTAATTTGTCATATAATCTTTTATAATATTTGATAAATTCATTAAATTGATATTAAAGTCTTTCTGAAGGTTATATTGTTAAACAGGCTGTGTCTATGTGTCCATATATTTTTTATTGTACCCATAAGTGGTATGTAAAAAGTTGTTATATACGATCCTGTCTGTAATATCACATTCTTCCTTCTGTATCATCTGTACATTATTTTGAGGATATTGTAATATTCGGGTATATAATGTTCACTGTTTGTTGCAGTAACAATATGAAATATTTTTCTGTGTGTGTAAGTCTTGAAACTCAGTTTTTACATTCTGAAAAAAAAAAAAAAAAAATTTAAATAGCATTATGTACTAAATACCTGTGTAAGCTGTTGCTTGAAAATGAATTCCTAGCAATCCTTACCAAAAAGAACTAATAAAATATATACTATTTTCTATATTAAAAAATATTCAATATATGTGAACTTTATTTTTCTTTTCCCAGGTATGAATATTCAATGTCTGGTTTCATCAGTATTTTGAAAAGGTGCAAAATTTATCTGGTAACAATGGCATCTTTTTCTGGGATATCCTGTGCACCTAAGAGATTAGGAAGCATTGAAGGTTATATGGAAAGAAGAAACGAAATTATATATCATGCACCAGTTTGTGATGTGCCAAAAAGCTGTACCATATTCTTTGGTGGTGATATTCAGGTATGTAAACTTTTTTATTCTTTTGATTATAATTCTGCAGATTTATCGGTATTTTCTGGTTATCCCCCTTCCCAACTGAAAAGTCACAAACTTGGCAGCTAATTTTTCACCAAGCTAATCTGCAAAAGGTAACTGCCCTTTTCAAAATTGTGGTGCAAGAAGAATTTCATGCTTGAGAAATCAGTCAATCAGTAATAAAGGGACTTCAAAAAATCCTTTTTGGGGGGCGTGCACTGTTGTTCATCCTATATACACGGCGATCTGTTTTAAAAATTTCAGAAATTTGATATGATATAACATGAGCATTGCGCATTCGTTGCTGTGTGCATACTTAGGTTGCCAAAAAAATAGTTTCTGGGAGCATATAATTGCTTTGCATTGTGAATACTTTTCGGTAAAAGTGCAGATAATCAGAAAGTACCAACAGATATTTTTCAGTATCAGAAATATTTGTTGGAAATACTGCATATTAATGTATTGTCATTATTTAATACTTGGTCTTCTTTTCAGCTTAATTTTTTTATTTTATAGAACCCGTTATTAGTAATGCTAAAAAGTGATATCTAATAATTATTATAACCATCTGTTAGAAGTTTTTGGTACTGAAGTTTAAGAATTTTATATTGGGAACAAATTAGAATAACCTCTAAAATTTGTCATTTCAAAGTCTAATGAAAAGCAGCTTCAACCCCATCATGACAGGTGTATCATATATACATCAGTGCGTAATCTTCTTAATGTGACATCATGCTACATAACGCAGCTCAGTTTGAAGACGGTATGCTGTCGCAGTAGTAAAATCTTACAAGACAAGGTATTTTGCATCGCTAAGCCTAACTTTAAAAAATTCATTGAAAATATTTTTTTAATCAATTGCAATGATTTTTTCTGTAACTGTATCTAACAGTAATATAATCATATGTACAAAATATCAAGACATTTTTTTAAAAAGTTATATTAAAATCTAAATGCAAAGTAAAATATTTGACTCATCTTGATTAAATGTTGTACAAAACTTATCTAAATCTGTAACTAAACATATATAAAAAATAATAAAATACATGATTAAATATTATAGCATAAATGATTCAGAAAGGGAAAATGCGTCTAATCTAGTGACTAGCATTTCATTAGCTGTAAAATACATTTTGAGGTTGAGCTTTTAATTATTCCTTATAATTAGCATATATATCGAGCTTATAATTAATCCTAGGCTTCCCCTGATTTTGGGCACATCAACTAGAATAAACTTTGTGGACTTTTGATGAAGATGGATTTTCACTCATCTTTTGTTCATAAAAATGATTAGTTTCTTATTATGTTCATTAGTTCATCATCGAAAAAATAGTAAAAAAATCAATTTCATGTACATAAAACTGTAATGGTGTCCACTGTTGTGCTGCATTGTGAGGTGGAAACAATTCAGTTTCTTGGCAAAATTTCAATACCCAAATCGCTGCTTTCATTTAAATCTAGAGAGTCTTCGATGTCAGAATAATCACTCATGGGCTGGTTTACCATTTGAATATACTCTTCTGTTAAAAACTTCTTAGATATCATAATATTCATTTAATTCTTTTAACCGATGCAAAACTTACATCTACTATCCAAAGAAGATGCAAAGTGAGTACAAATGGAAGTTTCTAAAACCAAAGTTTCGCCTCCAATCTTTCCATGGAGGGAGGGGGGGAATTTGAAGCATCAGAAACTGTCCAGAGTTTATGTCACATAAAGCCTGAGCTGCATTCAAGCTGTGTTTTGTTTACTTTATATGTCCAACTTGTGCATGTAAAGGAATTATCAGAATCAAAGTACTGTGTGGACACAATGCATCATCGATGTGTAGGATCAAATAAACTAACTGTAGTGAATACAAAGCATCATTCAGTGATTTTAAAAAATTCTAAAAAAAAAAAATGTATGTTTGAAAGTGGGTATATGATACACCTGTATAGTAAACCAGTTCATCATCTGTCTGCTAGTGACATTTGGGACTGATACATAAATAACACACCTGTCATTAAAAGGCTCTCAGTTCAGCAGCATGCTGTGACAAAGGGGTTAAGCAGAAAAGGAATCAGCAGGCAGATAGCTAATACAGTGTTTCATATTCTGTATTGAAAGAAAAGCCCAATCGCCTCTTGAAAATTATCGTTGTTGTATGGAATGTAATTATTTATGTAAATACTGGCATGATTTGATTGCTATTGCTAATATCAGTTCAACTTGTGATATATTTTACTGCAGACATCATTTAATTATTGCCAGTCAAATCATCTAAATATGTATGTTGGTTAAGTAGAAAAACGCATAGAGGTTGATTGTCTTGAGTGATCCATGGATTTTGTGTTTTTAATAGAATACACAAAATACACGGTGGTCATAAAGAAACTTTTTCATCATCTGCACTTCTAACGTCCTTTCCAAATAACCGATCTATATGAGATTGCAAATATGGTTATTAGGAGGTATGTGCTCAAGATCTTGTGAATGGCAACACAGGAGCGGTTACGGTTATAGTTACAGAAACGCGAAAATGTCAGATGGCAACGCGAACTTTTTCCAGTCTCAAAATGTTCAGCGCATGCGAAAACCCTAAATACCATTGGAACGGTACCAGTATATCCAAAAATGGACGTGTTATGCATACACAAAAAAGAGTTCCAGCCAACGAAACACGATCTGGACGCACGCAGAAAATTTCCATGTGGCAGAGACAAGACACCAGTCACTGATGACAACACATATCGGACAGAAGAATACCTTTATTTGGATCAAACATTTTCCACATGGGTGCCGTCACAGGCAAGTATGCATTGCATGCGAGAGACAGTGGACAATACCGCTAAACCCAAAATGGCATAAGGGATGTTTGCAGTCTCACCTGGTATAGAATCCTTTAACTCCTACAAAGTTTGTGGATTGAACGGGTAAACTGTATTTGAGATATCCCAAACACCAGGAATCCATAGGCAGGAGATTACGGAAGCTAAGAAAAAGGATAATGGTGTGAGATGATGCGAACACCAAAATGCTTTTCCAGGACCCTTTTAAGACCTCGCTGTATGTGGGGTGCACCATCTTGCATCCGAACGATGTCATTGAGTGCATTCAGCCTACGTAATTCTGGTAGTGCATAATTTTGCAGCAAGGCTGTATACCAGGAGCATGTTACATGGCCGTCAGGGTGGCTTCCTCAAAGAAGAACAGGCCAACAACGAGCACGGATGTAATGCTGCACCACACAGTCACTTTTATCAAATAATGGTACTGCCTAGTGCACACAATTCTTGGTGTTAATGTTGCCATTTATGTTGAAATGCGCTCCGTCCCTCCATAGTATGCAAAAAGGTCAGTCGTTATCGACATCATATCATATTAGAAATTCATTTACGAAGTCTAGACATAGTTCTGGGTCCCCCGGTTGCAACATCTGGACACGCTTGTGTCGGTAGGGAAACGTAGAGAACCAAGCGCAGTAACTTGAGGACCATTGTCTTCGGAATATCCAGCACATGGGCTGTGCCTCTTACAGTTTCCCTGTGTCCTGCAGCCATTTTGTGATGCACTTCCATAACAACGTCCTCAGAAACTGTTGGCCGTCTGGAGTGCTGTTTATCACAGTTGCAGCCCGAATCTTTGTGCACTAAATCGCGCAGATCTTACGGAGTCCATGGACGACGTCTTTAGAGATGATTTCGGCAATGCACGTGCAAGGCTTCTACAGCGTTCATCCTATTTTGATAATACAGTTTTATATATTCACTGCAAACTTTCCCAGGAAGAGTCATTTCGTTGCCATCTGTGAGTTCCTGAATGACGACTTCACTTACCCGCCTGACACTTTATCGATATCCTGCGCTGAATATCTGGTAATCGGCATGCTGTGATTAGTATCTTGCCTCTATCATACACACATTTTCTGCATTCGCCCAGATCATTTTTCATAGACCAGTTTACAGAACTCTTTTTTTTTGTGTGTGTTTGCATAACACATCCGTTTTTGGACATATCAGTACTGTTCCAACACTGTTTAGGGGTTTTGCATGCCCTAAACATTTTGCGGCTGAAAAAAGTTGACATTGCTATCCAACATTTTTGGGTTTCTGTAACTATAACCATATCCATAAGCACCCCTCTCTTATCAATCGCAGAATCTCGAGTGCATACCTCCAAATAACTACATTTGCAATCTTATCTGGAATGGTTAAGCGGAACAGAACCTAGAAGTGCAGATGTTGGTGGCTAAGTTTCTTTATAACCACCCTGTATATCACCAGACTGGCAATCTTCTGATTCATTAAAGAGTGGATTTCTTGTGCTAGAACTCCATCCTGCGAGTGGGAATTGCTGCTTCAGAATGAGTTTGCAAAGTAATACCTAAAAGTTGTCAAAAATATGAAAAATCATCCGCCAATTGTAGTACTGTGATTAAAATATATCAGGAGTGGATCACTTTAACTATGCAGGCATATGAAGTCTCTTGTGGAGTTTTTTTAGTAATTGTTATGACTTCTGAAATACATTGATAGCTATCTGCCAACTTTTAAGTATTTTATTTCCTCTTATCATTTGAAAATAAATTTCTTTTTAATAAATAAAGTTTTTTGTGTTGGCGAGTTTCCAAAATGGCGAATTTGATTCAGCAAAAAACAAGTATTAAATTTTGTTTTTGAAACTAAATTTCTACCATTAAAAAGATTAAAGTTTTTTAAGGACAGCATTTTATCTGAAACAAAATGCTTTGAGTGGTGTAAGACGTTAAAGGAAGGCAAACAAAGCATTAATGATAAGCCATTTTCTGACAGGCTAATGAGCTTCTACTTTGACTAATGACCTACAGTCTGCTAAGTTAAAGATTTGTCTTTAGGATCATCAGTTAACAACTTTAGATTCAACAAGATCCTATATGTGTATCTTGTTTTTTGAGATATCATTGAGATTTTGAGAGCAATTTTGAGATATCATTTGGGCTTGCAGTTTGTTGCATATTTAAGTTGCCAAAGCAATGCTTTCTCAAGGGAAGTCCAGAAATATGTAACTACTAATGATGAAACAGGGATTGATATTTTTATATAGGAACAGTTTAAAAATAAAGTAATAGTAAGGTGCAGCGAGACTGAAAAGTCTGTCATAATTGAAGTAATGTTGATTGTGTTCCCAGAATGTAAAATATAAATTTCTACCAGCTGGCTAGTCTCTAAACAAAGATTTTTATTTGAGTGTCTTATGCATTTATATGAAGCTGTTCATAAAAAACAGTCTGAAATGTGTCAAAATAACTCGTGAATTTTGCCTCTACCTAACCTTGAATTGTCCATGAAATTTTGGGCAAGAGTTAAAAAAATATATTGTGGCATTGTGCGATTCTTATTTCTACTGTGATGTCATTGGATTTTTCATAAGTTAGCAGTGTAAGTAATGCCGATACAGTTGTGATGGAAGAAACATCAAACTGGTTGTCTTTGTTAGTATGTATTAAAAACTGAACAGTTAACTTTCATGTTAAACACCTCAAGAACAGTATCATAATTTTTTACAGAGAGAGAAATCATACGAAAGATGCATGATCATGTCTTTTCATTATCAGCTTTCAAAACATTCGCATCTCCATACCTTTCCTCCTCTTTAACAAGTGAACAAATACTGGGGAGGTCAAATCCAAAAAAAAAAACTATGTGCAGCTTCCTTTTCTGTCATAAGAAGAAAAAGAAGGTCTTCCTTGGGAGTTGATTAAACTGGCCCCCCCTTTTTTTCCCATGTTGGGAAAAGAAACACAAACTCATGCTGTAATGGTATAGCATAGCAATTCCTCCCCACAACCAGAGGCACATCAGAGAGAAGTGCAGGTTATTCCCTAAATTACATCTCCTAGACTAACATTAATGTCAATTAAATGTTGAACAGAAAAACAGGTGGAGGATGCATAAAAGGAAAAGGTCCAGAGTTCATTTTTTGCTGAGGAGTGGGAGGTTTTGTATTATTGTTTGACGTTTAAAGTGATTTGTAAAACATGGAGTATTGATCCAGTGTACTGCATGCATTAAATCGTTTGATAAGAATGGTGGCTATGGGACCTTAGTCAGTACTGGAAGAATGAAAAGCCATTAAATAATCCAAAAGTTACTGTGCAGTTTGCACTTTCATCATAGACCACAATGCACACGTCATGGTCAGAATATTTTTGATGCAACAGCTCCCTGGGTTTCCAGAAATAATTTTTTTTTTCCAGCAAGATGAAGCCACAGATACTGCTTGTGTGTTGGAAGATTGCATTAAGAGAGCTCATCCTAACTGATATCCAAACATGGCAACATCTCATAGCCTGCAAGATCCCCAGGCGTGACATTTCCTTTGGGGATTTCTGAAGAGCAAGGTAGACTGCAAACCATACCAGAATTAAAAGCTAGTATCAGACAAGAAATTGCGTGGATTCAACCTCCCCTGCTTCTTCGACAGATGGAAAATTTTTGGTCAAGGCTAGAAGAATGTTTACACAGAAATGGCTCTTACATAAATGGCATCATTTTTAAAAAGTGAAAATGCATACTTAACTCAAATTTGTAAAAAAGATTCTGATAATAAATGTTTTATAAAAATTGCTGAGGGGCGGTGGCCAGTAGGAAGCGATGAGCACGTTTTTGGCTTTAAAACTTCCAAAAAATTCATTAAATCAATTAAATTGATCTGGTTGTTTACACCATTTCTATCAGCAATAAAATGAACTTAGGTGACTTCTAAGAATGGTGAGACGAATTTATATTCTAGTTATGATGACCTTGAAGAACTCGGACACTGATTTTTCTGCAATCCCAACCAGCACAGTGCATGTGTTGAGCATCCTTTCAATATGAATGTTGGATTTGACCCAGGTTTCTTGTGTTGCTTTTCGTTTGTTCTATTTCTGTTTTTTTCCCTGCTCAGTTTCAATTTACTTTGTTTATTTGTCCAGTCGCCTAGGTAATTGTGCTTATTAGTTCTTTGTCATGATTGTGAATTATTAATTTTTAGAAACAGTTATCTTTCCGTCATCATATTTTGTTGATGCCAACAATATCATTTAATAAAAAAAAATGTCGACAATACAGTTCCACTTACTCTAAGTTTGGATTCTTCCTTCACCGTCAAACTTGGAACTGCACATGTATTTACATTGTAAGAAAATGTCATCTAATGAGGCAATGAAACCATCTGGTTTGCAGGAGCATTTTGCAAAAAATTCATCCGTACAAACAAAATAAGATTTGTTGTTTTTCACAAACATCAGGGACAAGTTCCTTAAAGCACAGTCTGTCTCAGCCATACTAGTAGTGTCATCAAAACAATGCGATGATGATTTGTTTAACCATCCAGCCACAACAAATATTTAAAAAAAGTCTTATTAAGCAATGATACCGTGTGACGATGTTGAAGCTTCCTTATACTTTTGAAACTCACCGAATTTTCTCAGATTGATGAAGAAACCATGTCAAGTACTAATGAGGCTTTACTGTTAGCGTATGTCCAGTTTGTGGAGGAAGGAAAAATTATTCAAGAGATGCTTTTTGTAAAAAGCTTGATAGCAGATACTAAAAGTGAATCTATTCTTAATACTGTCAAATATTTATTGTAAAGAAAAAAAATTCCTCTTGAGAACATTATGTGTGTTGCCACTGTTGGAGCTCTTGTAATACTGGATCGTCATCGTTGGTTCATCACCCTTTTAAAGAAAGAAGTACGAAGTATTTTCACAGGTCACTGCATGATTCATAGGCAGCATTTAGTTGCAAAAACACTTCAGCGACTGTTTGCATGATTTGTTACAATACGTCGTCTCTGCTGTGAACAATTCACAGTAATACTGTCAATGATCAGTTATTCGGCAGCTGTGTAAGGACAGCAATGAAGAATTCAATTGCTTGTTTTACACAACAGGGTTTACTGTCCCTCCAAAGGCTTCAGTGGGTTCTGGAATTTTCTCGACTCCATACTTGAGTTCCTCAAAGACTTGGGTTACTTCAGTTTTTCGTAGCTCCGAAAGACAAATTGCTACAATTTAAGATTGATGTTGCCTGCATGACAGATGTATTCACAAAATTCAATGAAATTAATTTGCAGCTTCAAGGCAAAGAGCTCAATTTGATTGCTACAAAATCTGTTATTTCTTCCTTCCTAAAAAGATTCATTTCATGGAAGCAGAATTTTGATCGCAGCGAATTCAGCCAGTTTCCGATCTTGTCGGACTTGATTAAGAGCAGTGAAATCCCATTCAATGAAACACAAGCTTACAAGGACATTTCTGAGTGTTTTGAGAATATTTTGTCTCTGGAAATTCCTCAATGGTTCGTGAACTTTTTTATGAATATGGAGAAAGCAGTGGTTCAGATTCAGGAGGAACTAGTCAAACTTTCAACTAATGAAACTTTACAAGCCAGCTTCCAGAATCGTGATCGTCTAGCAGAATTTTGGCTTCAAAATAGCATCAGTCGCCTCTACCCAGATGATGGACTGTAATAAAAAAATTTTTAATTCTATTCCTTTCCTTTTACCTGGTCGAACGAGGATTCAGTGCTGTGATTGATCTAATTATAAAAAAGAGAACTCTACTTCAAATCTTGGAAAGAGGGGACTAGTGCCTTCATCTTTATAAAAATATTGAACCAAATGTTCAAAAACTGGCTTTGAAACATCAGGCACAAACATCCCACTGATCATACTTGATTTTTTCTTTAATATTACTCATTTTGTGTATTTTTGTTGTTCTCTTTTTAATTATTTAACTGAGAATAAAACATTTTTTTAAAAATGAAAGACTGTTTAAGAATTTTTGTTTTGTATTGGTCATTTCAGTTTTTAACCAAAGGAATGTAATTACCGTCGGGTCAAATCTATCGAGTTAAACAAATTTGGTGTGTAAATCTACTGAAAAAAATACTTGAAATTTTTGCCTTTTATAATTCAGGAACCAATGGTTATAAATTACAAGATTTTTACATATTGGGTGTTGAAAAATCTTTCGCTCCTTGAGGGGGAGGGCAGCTTTAAAAAGATTGAGAATCACTGGACTAAATGATACACTTTCATAAAATATAATATTGGTTTATACATTCATCCAGACTCGACAGGAGAGCTTTACGAATATTTATTTATTCCTAAAACTGATCTCATTTGTGAAGATTCTAGTCTTGTTTTTAAATTGTTACATCTGAATAATCTTAAACATTTAAACTAGTATGAACACAGAAAAGAACTATTTCATTATCATTCTGATTGAGATCATTTTCAATACAAAACACATAATTATTCTTATTGGGCCTTTTATAATATGGATGTAACATAAAAAGATGTGAAATTTTGGATATTTCTTTTCTAGCAAGGTTACAGTGTACTTCAGTTTTTCCAGTCTGTGTTGAATGAATGAATTTCTTTGGTTTCAAAGTGTCTAAAATTAGCATGAGTACAACTCCATAAATTTCCCTTTTCATGACATTTTATCATAATTGTTTTCCCTTTTGACAATTTAACAGCTATTTCTTGACAGTTTTCCATGTGATTTGCATCTGGAAAATGTACTTGATTATAGAATGTTTTGTCTTTGTATTAGTGCAACATCTCTAGCATTTAATCTAAATTCTTTCCATGGATTATTTCGAGAAACATGTGTCTAAGACTCATGTTTTCATCTATCACGCTCCTTAGGGTTAAAAGGGCCCAAAACATTTCTTTACCTGAAACGGCCTCCAAACATAAAACTTATATTTGGGGGGGGGGTAGTGTGAAATTTCTTCACCACTTTGGACTGTGGGTGGTATACATAACCATGGTAATAAAACATTAAATGAATTTTTCAGGAATTCAACCATTCAGGTGAAAAGATTTAATAACACATCCACGAGAACAGCAGAATTGATGCTTTCCACCAGCACAGCATCCAGATATTTAGAAGACAAGGTGCAGTATTTATATATTTTTTTCAAATGACACAGTTTTTAATGATCTGTACCATGGGTACGTAGTTGGGTCAGTTTTGAGCCTCTGAGAGCTGATGAAATTTTAAAGAATGTCAGTGATGGCCAAGGGGTCGATAGCCGAATGTGTACTGGTAGTTGGGTGGAATAACTAAGTTCTCATAATATGTGTATTTTTTATAAAATAAGTACGAAATAAAAAAGTAAAAAAAAAAAAAAAAACTATTGCCAGGCCAGCATTATTGACTCTTCCATCTTCTTTATGTAATAGAAGTAAACTTTAAGCAATTTTATGCCAGATATTAAAAAATAAATTGTACGTTAAGTCCAATGATCAAATTAATTAAAACTGAATTTTGTTCTATTAGAAGTTTGTTTCCAAAAACTTGTTTATATTTATAAAATTAATAATAATATAAAAATAATAAACTATAAATCTAATACCCCCTGTTCCCCCTTTTTTTCAAAACTTATGCTTGTGTTGTTATATTATGATTGAGAATCCTTGGTCTACACGTATATATGTTTATTTTCAAAAGTACTTAGGATATCACATAAACAATTTTCAGAGATACCTCTTTCAAGTCATTGGGTTTCCTCACTCTCTGGCAAGGATCATCTGTTTGAATATTAAGTTTCCATTTACTGGTACAGGTTTTTTATCCAAAAAAGTATCTCTCTCTTTTGATCTAGGTAACATTAATATTTTTTTCCCTGACAAGCTCTGGAAATGACTGATAATTTCAGCACTTTCTCTAAACATTCGTCTTGGCATTTAAATAACAATCCATTTTCTATTGGGTAATTAGTTTTTAGAGAGTGAAGTTGCTAAGTCAGAAGGTAGTTGTAAGTCATTACTTTCTCTTTGAGAGTGAGATATGTGATCTTCATCTGCTTGAAGAAAGGATAGTTCATTAATCCCTGTGTCTTCCAGATCTTCTCTCAAACCCTTTGAAACAACTTCCTGTTCTGAAAGCTGATTTGTTGGGAATACTTGATTCCCTTTTTATTGTGGATTGCATTTTTTCTGCCCAGTTATCGACATGTCTATATTACATGCATTGCATTTCTCCTGCTTTCATTTTTGGCGTTGAAAGTTTTGTGTCTCCTTTGAACTTGAACCTGAGGCTTTTTTACCGGAAGAAAATACCTTCATTTGATTTTCTGCTAATTTTGCAGCTTTGTGGTTGTCTGGTATCTAGTAACCCTTGTCTGGTATCTAGTAACCCTTCGACTGCTGCCTTTGTTATTATTCGCCCAAAGCCTCCTCCTAGTCCTACATGAACTGAAAGTAAATTAATTGGTGATCTTAAGTCGTTGTGTAACTTAAAGATCACAGCTATTGTTAATACAGTAAGGGCATTATGGCCTTAAGTGATCTGTTGTGCTGCAAGAATAACATTCAGAAGGTTTCCATTTCTGAAAGTGCTGTTCATTCTAGTTTCGAAAAATTCCATCTTTTTTTCTTTTTTCAGAGAAATATTTGTCTTTTTCTTCTGAGTGATATTATATACAGGTCTTTGAAACTTGGCTAATTTTTATTGTGTTTTTGTGACTTAAACTATGAATTTGAGAAACTTTCTTTTTGGTGATCACGTACATTTTCATATTCCTCTAACAACTCTGCTAGTTTAGTGGGGCAAATTATCTCCAACCATTCATTAGTAAAATGTTGACATATTTCGAAACTTAAACAGTGTTTCATTTGATCAGTTACAAGATCTTTTGAGAATTCATAATCTTTAACCTGTATCCATACTTCAAAATATTTCTATAGTTCAAAGGCAAAAACCCTCCAAGTGGTTTAAATATTTTTTATATGGGGGATTGCATGAATTTAAAGCAAAAAAATTTTTGGACAAAGTTTGAATCTTTTAAACAATAACCCTTTTATATAAGTGTAGTCATAAGCCTGCAGTTCTGATTCCCACATAATGAGTTGAACTGTCTCAGTTAACCAGAAACTCATTCTGATTGGTTTATAGTCAAATTCTTAGCTTTGTGCTCAACTAGATATAGGCTAATTTTACTCTCGCTGTGGTCAAATTTTTAGATCCTTTTTTCGAGATTGAAACGACTTTTCTTGAGCATGTCATCTTCACTCGCAATAATTAATAGATCATTTCTGTTAGTGGCCTTTAATTTCAGGGTTATTTTGAATTTTCTATCTTCCCTCCTAATTCTATGCTTCCTCTCTTCTTCTTTCTCAGGCCTCATTGTTTTCTATGGTTTTTTACAAATTTCTCTTTTAGGTATTGTTACTTGTAATCAGCTGTCTTGGATCCATTATCCTAAGCTCATGGTTGATCTTTTCTCCTAACTCTTCAGCCAAGGTGTTAAGATCCTCTTTCCAGGCTTATGCTAAGAATTCTATGATAAACCTACAATGTGTAATTAAGAACTCCTATTTTTTTAAACAGTAGCAGAATTCACACCTTAAATTTTCACAATAAATCTGAAACATAATTTCAAGACAATTTACACCGTCATATGCATTCAGTTATAATTGGTCAAACTTGAGGATTCGTAGCAATACAATAATAATTCTGTGCATCAGAAATTTTTATCTATAATACACTGACTACCAACAAGTATTTGGACACCTGTGATAGAAAAGAAAAACTAACTTTATTCAAAATCAATAGTTGGTAGAGCCTCCACGAGAAGTAATTACAGCGTGGACCCTCCGGGGCATACTTTCCACAAGTCTTTGTATGACAGCTAGTGGTATTTTCTTCCACTCAACTTGGAGAAGACATAGAAGTTCCTTCACCGATTTTGCACGGGTAGTGCACCCCTGAATTCGGCGATGCAACTCGTCCCAGAGGTTCTCAATAGGGTTCAGGTCTGGACTCTGGGCAGGCCAGTCCATTCGATGAACTCCATTGGCACCATACCAAACCTTGGTTAACGTCGAAACGTGACAACTGGCATTGTCGTCCTGAAAGTAACAGGGGTCCAACCCGTAAAACTGCCACAACGTAGGAAGCACATTATCAGCCAAAATAGTGCAGTAGGCATCGGAGTTGAGCTTACCATGAATGGGGACCAAGGGTCCCAGCCCATACCAGGAGAAACACCCCGGACCATAATTCCACCTCCGCCGAACCTGACTGTTGGCACAATGCATTCTGGCAGGAGACGTTCTCCAGGTAGACGCCAGACCCTGCCATCCGAACGGTAAAGGGTGAACCTTGATTCGTCTCTCCAAAGAACCCATTTCCACTGATCTACGGTTCAATTTCGATGTGCTTTGCACCACATTAACCGAGCAGCGCGGTTGGACTTTGTGATCAAAGGCTTATGGGCAACAGCATGACCATGAAAACCAAGCAGATGTGCTTTCTTACGGATGGTATTTATTGAAACAATACTCCGGGTTGCCTGCTAAAACTCCTCGTGGATGAGGGCCATTGGCTGGGTGTGGTTCTTCCGAATTTCTCTGGACAGCACTCGTCGGTCTCTATCTCCCAATTTCGTAGGTCTGCCGACTTGGGGCACATTCCGACAATCACCGCTCACCTTCCACTTCTTAATCACGTAGGCCACTGTCGATTTTGGGTACTTCAGATCGCTAGATACGTCCCTTAAGGATCGGCCACATTTTTGATACCCAATAATTATACCTTTCTCGAAATCGGAGAGCTCCGAACTGCGAGGCATCTTGCATGCGACTAAAGCCGATGCTGTTTCCTACACAATATATACCGGCGGAGTCCGTGACGTACCTTATGACCGCAGATATCGTCATTTGCAGAGGTGTCCAAATACTTATTGGTAGTCAGTGTATATGCACTCATATTTAAATTTAAAATAAAAATTCTTAAATCAATATCAACATAACAACAGCTAAAAAAGAAGACATTAAGAATTTCCAATCGTTTCTTTTAATACATTCAGCTGCTGCAAATTATCAATCTCATACCAAAATTGTTTTAATTTCATAACAGCAAATTCTGGTATTTAATGCTTTCAGAGACAGATTAGGAATGAATGATAGGCCAAAAAACAAGTTAAAATTCAGATTATTCAGAATTACTCGTAATTCTTTCTTTTTATGCACATTCAAACTATATGAACTGCTGCAGATATTAAAAAATCCCTGATGCATATTGGTGTTCAAATTTCTAAAATCTTTGATTATAATACTCAAAACACTAAATCAAATACCATAGATATTCTTAAAGCTTGGGAAAAGGCAATAGCACAGTAACAAGTATGTGAAACTCAACCAAATTAAATTACAAAAGGGACTTAAAATAATTTAATTCAATGGCTCAGTATAAAAATCCAGTCTGCATGGATTTGTAGAATTTAGCACTAATTGTTTGTGCTTTTAATATGAAAAATCTGTTATTTGACATAATCAAAAAAAATTGTTATGGAGGACATTCTATGGCACTTATCATAACAAGACACTATGCATTTTTTTCTCAAGTCGCACAGTGGTCCAGTATGGCAAACTGATCTCTGGTCACTACTTAAAACTGCGCAAACAACCAAAAAATATAGAGTAATTTCCAGACAAAGTTACTGCAAAGTAGATGCTGATGGTCCACTCCTTAACAGATAAAATTTTTGTACTTCAGTGTATAGAATTACAGAGTTGCCAACTCTCCTGATTTAGGCGAGAGACTCCAGATTTCCGACCGTTCTCCCGCCAACCCGATTTACAATATATTTCTCCAGACCTTCTCTTATTCTTAAAATTTCTCACGATTTTTATGTAGCGTAGCTTAATACTTCGTTATTTGCATCCCAAAAAAAGTGGTTTGGGGTATCTGAAGGCACCTGGTTTTTCTCTGGACTTCATAAAAAACCAAAGTAGTTTCATCAGTGAAAAATGGCGAGTATTGTGAATGAGAGCACATGCCCGAAAACGTCATGTTCCATTTCTCCAGTGAGCATCGAGTGCCACTATATATCATCTGGCATGTATTAGCCAATGAGCACAAAACAAGATCAAGGTTCTCATTTTGTTCATCTTGTCACTAACCTGTGTGAATGTACATGCTTTCGGGAAATAGTTTAAGAAATTACAATATTTTGTATTAGTTTACGAAAAAAGGTTAAATACTCAGGTACTTTTCAAAAATCGTACACAGTTAACTTTCCTTCTATTATTTCCTCAAGGAAACGTAATGCATTTGAGGTGTGTATTAGTCACTGCGATTTCTCACAGTGGAAGGGCCGATGTTCTCAAACACGTTTGTACACAAAAACAAGGAAAATATGAGTTCTATTGAAAAAATGAGAAGTTAATTTTTTCTTTGGAAACACTAGACCAAAAAAGTTATTAATGCAGAATGTACTGTTTGCATCTAAGAATTAGTAACTGAACTTTCAGATATTAATTAGTAACCATATGAAGTTAGTTCGTTATTAAAAAATATACTTTTATCATTTAAAACTCTTTTTGTCGTTGAAAATAAATCTCCCAATTTTTGAGCGTCTTAGGTTGGCAAGTATAGAAATATTTACAGGCACATGATGGTCTAAAAAGCTTTAAACTACTGATAATCATTGAACTCTGGACAATGCATGGGACTTGTGCCCAATTTTCTTAGATATGTGTAGAGTAAATGCAAATTGTTCATCTGTTCATACTGCCAATTAACAAATCTAAAGCTGCTTGTCTGGGTGCTTATTCTTGCATTGCCATTGATATAGTAAATAGGCTGTGGCATCATTTACCTTTTTTTAGGTGAGTAATGCTAGAGCCTTCTGGGTGGAAGAATTAACAGGCTGTTTGACTTTTGTGAATATTTATTAAAAACTTAATAGCTGAATTTTATGTTAAAATATCTTAGAAACAATATCACAGTTATTTTTTTTTACCAAGAAAACAATCATGCTCAAAAGCATCTTTTTATTATGTACTCTGAAAACATTCTGATCTATTTTTCCTGCTGCAAAATCCAAAACTCAGTGGGAACTTCCTTTTCCAGTCATCAGTTTATTCTTTTCACAAGAAATAAAACAGCGATATTCGTACAATATCGCAATATCTCGAACGTTAAACAAGATTCAATTCAAAACAAAGTTAATCCAATCTCACAGCGAATTAGCCACAATCAATCACAGCTAAGTAAGCAAACAGCAGTTCACACACAGCTACAACTGAGCTGAGGTGTTTAAATTCTGCTTTTATAAGCTTTTTAATTATTCACTAGAATATTCTGGTAAAATCTATAAATATCTTGATTCTCCTCGATGGCAACAGCAGTAATGAGATATTTATTTATTAAATATTAAATGCATGTGCTCTTGTATTTTTACTTTTCCGACGTAACTAAATCATCTGCATTGCACGGAAAAATAAAACAATTTTAATTACAATTCTAAATAAATACAAAATCTGTAACAATACTGTTTATAGCGTACTGATACAGAAATACAGTAAAAGAATACACTATGAGTTTTGAAGAGCTTTCTCAAAAGCGCCTGTAACATTTTTTCAGATTTGTAAAAAATGCATAAAGTCATTGATGTTTTACATTTTTGGAATCATTTCTACCTTTTGATATCAGTATGATGTTGCTGTTCCTTTCTGAATATAAGCTGAACATGCATTTCTTTAATTATTATTATTATAATTTATTCGCTTAAAATTCTAAATTCTAATATAAGCCAGATGGGGGGGGGGAATCCTGCAACATTCAAGTATGTTGCCATGGTGGAGAAAGCATTGTCAAACAGGTAAAACAGGTGAAATATTTTTCAATCAAATCACTTTAAAGTAAATGAGGATATTTTAACTCTAGTAACCTATCTGAAGCTAGTGCATTTATTCCATTTATTTATTGTCTTGTATACATTCTGTACTGCATGTGCTCGTCTTGTTTTCTAACAGTATGGCTGCTCCAAATTTCTCCATGAATGAAAAACAAGTTCAAACAACAATTTAAGAACTTTTAAAAAAATCACTGTTAAATTAACACTTACAATTGTTCTGACATTAAACAATTCACTTAAAAAATGTGGAAATAACCAAATCAATTAAAAAAATGCAAATAACAAAATCAAATCATAAAAATGCAATTACCACACACAACTTTAAATTAACTAAATAAGTGTGTCAAAAAGCTAGGTATGCTCAAACATAAATTTAGCTCTACTCAAAACACAATATTCACATAAAAGCATACGCAAAATAGCAAATGAAGCACATAATTCAAAATACATGTAAATAGTGGTCTACCAGTCACGAGGTCACGGCACCACTGTTGAATAAGAAAATTTGCGGGTTTCTATTAATTTTTAATTTTATTCTTGCATACTCAACCTCTCTTGGTGCCGTGACAAACTAAAAAAAATAGAAAACTAAAATCCTTATAAAAATATAAATTGAGTTCTTAAAATCAAATCATGAGACTGGTGTTTGAAAACAAATTAATTAATACCTTAAGCTAGATTAAATTTTCATAAATCCTCAACACAGTAAATTAATTATCATATCAACTCTCAAATCTTCAGTTCAATGAAATGAAAAATCCTCCCTGGGGTTTTGTTAAAATCAAATTATTAATATTCATGTAAAATGCATTACTGACACAAAATCATCAACATGCTATCTCTCACTAAACTAACTAATCAGCTTTGCTTCCTGTAAACACATAAATTTCAATACAACCTTAGGGATAGCCACAAACACTTAAAAGTAGACAGAACAGTTCAAAACACCAGGGAGAAATAAATCTATCACACTAAGAAGTCAAAACACCATTTCAGTTAAAATAATAAATTAAATGTTTGTTCCATGTTTTATCCCCTAAAACATTTCTGTTGAAAATTCTTCACAAGTGATACAGACCTGCGCATCCAAGGCTCCCCCCCTGAAAGTTTTAGAACCAGAGCATTGCACAGCTGACAAAAGTTGCCAAATGCTGGTTGAAATTACTGAAAGCCTAACATGGAGTACCATATACTGTATATCTGTCTGTTTTGCTTGCGATCATGAATGGCAGAAATATTTTTGCTTATCTTGCAAAATAGTTTTTCATTCATATCTTTTGACAGTTTAATCCTCCTGGAATTCAAATGCCTGCAGAAATAATGATTGGTTTTCATGCACTTAATTTGACTAATTTTGAATTGACTTATTTCTCCCAGTGAAGTACATTCAGTATTTTTAGCACATAACAGTAGATTGTATTTTCTTTTGAGAAATTATGTAGATTATTACTGCATGAACTTTGTTGCAGAAATTATTTACTTAATCTCAGAGTAACTATGTGAAAAAGGCAAATGTTTCTTAAATATCTGGCATATTCCTCAAAGTAATAATTTTACGTTTTGCGTGCGAAGTTAAGTAAAGCTATGTTGCTGATGATTACAGTGGAAACTCAATCTATGCACATGAAGGTCAATTCCCAATCCATATCAGTGTGGGAGATTGCAAAGTGTTTTATCTAGTCAGCATTGCAGATTACATCATAAAATGACATGTATTATGACAAAATACTGATTATATTTACTTCAGATTATCTTTCTAAAGGACATTTATCACTTATATGTTTATTAGAACAAAATATGCTTTTTGTTGCAGTATTTAGATCAGCTTCTGCTGATAGACATTTAGAATTCTCATATTTCCCATACTGTGAATCTTTAATTTTATTGGTTACTATTGTTAGTTTCCTTTTAAATATGATGCAGGAGGTATTGAAAGTTTCTCACAAAATGTATTTTCTGTCTGGAAATCATTCCCATTTAGCTTGAAAACTTTAAAACTTTTTCAAAATATTTTAGTGACACTGATATTAAATGCATGGATTCTGGAATCTTGTACTAATTGAATAAAAAAAAAAAATTCTTAAATTTGCATATATGCGCTCATATAAATAAAAATATTCTTTTCTCATTCTCCTTGATAACCAGTTTTGCGTTGCAGTTGTGTCTTGAATATATTAGATTTTTCTGTTTTCTCATAACAGGTAATCCACAGGCCATGAACTATCATCAAAAATAAATTTACGACATTGCCATTTAAACCACTTGAAAAGTAATGGTACATAAATAAATAAAATACAAAGGGTTTATATGTACATATATACTTTTATTTCATTATTATACAGTAATGATTATTATATAAAATTATAAAACATTACGAGAAGAATGCACTAATGTCCTGAAGAGGACCTACTGTATCCCTTTATCGTCAGTGTACTTAAATAACATTAGAAAAGCAGTTCAAGTGATCATAGTTCCCATCAGTCGCATAAATACCTATTTTACATTTGTCAACAGTCATAATTTTTTACTCACACAGACGGTCCTGATGTCTGTCAACGTGATCAGAAATTTGCCCCCATTTTTGAGAGATCATCATAATTCAACAAGGAGATAAGGCAGCATTGCATTTATGGTTCTTCTCATATTCCTTACAGTTATTTCTTTAAGATGATAAGATCATCTGAGCGTTGGCATTACACCAGGATCAGAAAAATTCTGATGATGATTTAATGTCAGGTAGGTGTGTCATGAAATTAATTCTCACAACCAAAGACAAATACAAGGCCACCTGTTATAATTATTAATAACCAATAGTAAATTACATAAATATGTTTTCTAATGTCATTGCTGTTGCGTTCGTGTATCTTGGATTTAAGACTGTAAAAAATGCCAGTTTTTAAACAGGAATGAGAAAAACACTAAGCTTTTAAAATTTGATCATATTTCACGTATGAAACAAATCTTGAATTAGTTTTTTATAGATTTATTAATTAATTTTAAATATAATATAAATTTATGTCAAGTTTCATAAACTCATTAAACAAGATATTTATCAAATGTTTCTGAATATGCTTGATGAAGGGCAATTTTAAATTTAGTGACCGGAGAAATGTGAGCAAAAATTGCCTTTAAAGCTTTTCATATTTGAGTGTTTTCATATATATTTAAAAAAGAGTACTGAGCATAAGTAGTAAATAATTTTAGAATTCAAAAGAAAATATAACTCAAAATTTAAAATGTAAGCCAAAAATGTAGTTACAAATTTAATTTTTAATATTGTGTTTACTGCTATCTCTGTTGTTAAATGATGAAGAATCTCTCTCTCTCTCTCTCTCTCTATATATATATATATATTCCTTGAATTGTGATAAAATGGCAGAGATTAGAGCCACCAAAGTTTGAAAACACATAGAAGAAATATATTGGTGCTTGGAAAAGTTTACATTTATAAATTTCCATTTCAGAATGCCTTCACCCATTTAAATTACAAAGAAAATTTTCACCCGCAATTGTATTTACATTCTGCCATCTCAGTTTGCTTAGACTTTAAGTGGAAATGGTGTGTATTTTAGTAAACCATCGATTATAATAATAAGTTAAATTATAATCATCGATTATAATATCGTTGCCATTTTCTTCATCATTTGTGTCATCTATTTGAAAAGACTAAAGGAGATCAGCTTCTTCGACATCATAATCATGCATGATAGCAAGCATTTTTAAAACTTAAAATTCTTTTTGATATCATTGAAGAAAAAAATTAAAGTTTTGTTATTAAATATAATCTTTTACTAAAATATTAAAAGCTTATTATCTGTTTATTATATGACTCAATGAATTCTGTTATTTCCAAAGAGTTGCATGTGATATATACCCAGTTAACTTTTGAAGAGATTATTTTATTCTTGTTTAAAACACTTGCTGAAAGATTATCATCATCTTTGCATCATCATGTTAATGCTTCTGAAATTGTGTGTAATTGGAAAGTATCTAGAAATTATGTAATGTAAACTTTTTATCAATAAAAACAGTTTGCTTGAAATTGCTTGTTTCTTTGAAATGTATATATATCTATTAATTAAACTTTCTTTAAAAAAAAATTCGAAACTTAACAACTAAAAAATAATTTATATGAAATTACTAATTTTCATAAAATTAAAATTATTAATAATTATGATGGACAAAAATAGAGCATATATACATATTTAGAATAAATTCAACTTAGCATTACATCTGACCTTTTTTGTTTAACAATTAATTATTAATAATGTCATTTCAGTTATAGTAGCTGATAACTATGCTTCTCAGTTTGGCTTTTAGCAACATATCTTAACTCTCAAACAGAATATATCGTAAATAGTGTAGTTACCCAATTCCTCATGCATGCAAGAACAAACCCCTGTTTATGCCATCCAAAGTTATACTGAGAAATGCAAGGTCATAAAATTTCCTGCGCTGGATATCAGCATGAAAATGCTGTTATTTAAGTTTACTAAGATCATCAATGCGATGCTCCAACTTCAGTACTTCCTGGAGCAATGGGAAACAGCGATAATCACACCAGTCTTGAGGCCAAACTGTGGCTCATGAGCTGCATGCGGCTCCCGAGCTACTTGTTACCCTTTGCTTTCTAAAATGTGACTTGTTTGTAACAAACAGTTCTTTATTTTTTTAAATATAATTGCTTTTTGAAATAAAAACCATGCAATGACATGCTTCTTTATTAATCGCTAATTTAGTCTTTGTGTGTAATAATTTAATTGATTTCAAACTGTCCGCCGTAGAATTATCATCAATGTAACAAATAAAATATTAAAAATTTCATTTTTATCAATTGCTGTCATGGCTTGTTACTTTTAGAGCATGTAATGGCTGTCGAAAGCCTAAAATTAACAAATGCGGGGGAATTTTAAAAAGTAATCTCCCCTCCCCTTCCTGTCAGTTTAATTTTATTTCAGGCAGTTTCTGCTTACATTCCTTCTGTGTGATCCCCCAGCAGTTGTTATTCTGTCCATTGGAAGATTTGCTATTCTTTATAGACTACATTTATTGAGTCCTTGAATTACTTGGGTAACTAAAGAAACCTCTTTCAAGGAAGAAAATAGCAGTCAATGTACAGTTCTTCCAATTTGAGGAGGTATTCGAAATCTAGGATTTTAGGATTGGCAAGGCAAAGTAGATGTTCCTGTTCTTATTTAGTTAGGAGACTTGCCGAATTTTCTCATGTATTGGAGTCCTTCAAAATGAATTCCACATCCCTAAGCAAATCAAATCATTTCTGTGTGATTTCTTCACATATTTCGCAACAGTTCATAGTAATTTGCTGCAGTTAAAACATTTTTATTGTGAAACTCTACCTTCTGTAATAATTCCTTGGTAAATCTAGCGAGAAATTATAATTTATTTATTTCATCAGTGTTTGAGCATGTTAAATTTTTTAGGTATCAGGAGAACCACTTGTTTGACAATCATTTTAATTCTGCTCAAAGTTTTCAATTCTCGTTTTGTCAGTTGCTGTCATTCGAGATACAAATCTTTCAACTTCATCATCATGCTGCATCAAGTAAATAAGGATCAACTGGATCTCTCTTCTACAAAACTTCTGTCAAAATACGGTGTACTGATGCGGATGAAATTGCTTTACTTGTGCTAGTTTCTCATATGTTGCTTGACAAACTTCTTTCTTTCTATATCGCACTAGGATAGATATGCATTTTGCTCCCCGGTAATTGAAATAAAATTTTTTGCCCCTTAGTTCTGCTGCTCAGTGATGTTGCACCGGTTACCCGGTTCTGGTACTGGCATTATACTTCTTTAATATGTTGATATTTTAATCTTCGATCATCATGCACATCTGACACATCCTTCACGAAAGCTCTGTAGCCCAAAGGAATGTTGTAGTATTAGATCGGCTGCCTGATCATTAAAATTTTCAAGCAATGTAATGTAAAATTTTGCTGGATTTACCCCTGTAAACTTTCAATACATGGCCTATGAAATATTTGTATATCATTGCAGAAACCATTTAATTTATTAATAAAATGACTTATCCATGCTCAGAATTATTGGCATAGTTTTGAGAATTTTCAACGATGTGCAGGTGTAATGATTACATAAAAATTCTAGCAGATTTCGCTGGATGCTACAGTGAAATAATGTACCACTCAGCCGTCGGGAGTGACACTGATTTTCAGATGCTATTGTGTTTTAGTAAATTTTTCTGTAATGGACATTAGTTAGCGAGTTATTCCAAAGTTTTGGGTTAAAATGTTTTAACAATTTCTAAGGTTAGGGTTCAAAATATTCAAATGATAGAAAAAGCTCTGAGATTCGATGTATGGAATTTAAAATCTTTCTGAGATCTGAAAATCTGAATGTCTGAAGAATCAAAGTGTAGCTTGTAATCTATTTCACAACTAATGAATTAATTAAATTACTTAAAGCTAGATTTTGTCTCAGTATGTTGACTCTCATAAAAAAATATTCATTTTTATGCAAAAGGCTAAAAGAGTTGATAGCTTTTTTAAAATACACTCTATAATAAAAAAAATCGATGCACCAAGAATCATCCAATTGCTTTGAAATTTTGTATGTATAAATATTTTGACCACATATGCAAATAATTAAAATTTGGTGTCCAATGAATGAATAGTGCAATCTGACTCGACAGTGTGCAGGTGTGAGTGGCGGTTGCAATTTAAATGCCATCAGAACTGTCAAATGTATGTATATAAGGAGCTGTTCTTGAAATGTTGTTAAAAATTTCTATTGCATTGCAATTTAGGATACCTTTCAACGACTGAAAAAAAAATGCCTCGTTGCAGGATTCGAGCTCATTATGAGCAACTGTCATAGTTTGAAAGAGGCAGGTTGAGCAGATCGGAGAATTGCTCGTCATATGAGTCAAAGCGATGCAGCAATTAGAAGATGCTGGCGAGAATGGGTGGACAGTGGCAGATGGTAGTGGTTGACCTAGGGCCACAACAGATTGGGAGGACAGAGTGATTATCAGATCAGCTGTCACAGCGCCTGATTCATCACTATCAACCATCAGATGAACGACCCCCCCACACGAATGTCCATCATGACCATTCACAGATGGCTGATAGAGAGAACTGCACACTGTCGAGCCAGATTACAGTGGTGCTTGGCTCGATCAGATTGGAATGATGCTGACTGGGGACATATAGTCTTTAGCAACGAATCCCGCTTCCAGCTGTGTCGTGACAGTCATCGAAGATGTGTATAGAAATGCCCAGACCAGTATGCTTCTCCTTTCACTGTTGCACGCCACACAGGCCCTCAACCAGGAGTTAATGGTCTAGGTTGCCATTTCCCTTAGTAGCCATTAGAGGCACACTTAAGCACTGCAATACCTCAACAACATTGAGACCTATTTTGCTGCTGTTCCTTTTGCAATACTCTGCCTGGCCTTATTTTTCAGCAAGATAATGCCACACCACATACGGACAATGTTGCTATGAACTGTCTTATAGCTTGTTAAATGCTTCCTTGGCCAGCCAGTCTCACTCCCATCGACCATATCTGGAATATGGTGCAAAGGCATCTACCAGGAAATGTTGATGACCTAGCCCGACAGTTGGAGCGGATTTGGCAAGAAATATCCAAACTAATGTCCATTACAGAAATATTAGGAGACCATCAGAGTTTTATCAGTCTATGACTGTGAAGAGTCATGCTCGTGATTAGAATTTTCATTTCTACCTGAATTTCCTAAAGCCTGAGAAAAAGGCACTCCAGGCTTGATCAAATTTTCTCTAGACTGGTTTGATCTTGTTTGGGGGAAATTTAACACATCCTGTGTAATTGGCAGTATGCACAGCCGACTTTATCATGGCCTTGAAGCAAAATCAGTTTCGGAAGGTCACGTGGTCGAAATAGTCGATCTGTTTTCTCTTCACTGGAATTGCGAAGTGTAACTCTGCCGAAAATAAGTTTTCTCTTTTAAAAAAAAAAATATAAGTAAAATTAATAAATGTGAGTAGGTCGCAGAATTTACATTAAATTTTCCATATTGCAATATTTTCATACATCTTCAATAATTTTTAAAACAATTGTATTTTGTTTATGTAATTAAAAATATTATTGAGAATCACCACATACAAACAAACTTTATTTCTGCAATTTTAATAAAAATGGAATTCTTTTATGTAATCTGAATCGAATTTATTCCCAAAATAATATAAACTCCTCATAAGGGGAAAAAATTTAATAAATTTATGGATGTAAATTTTATTTAGATTATCTTAATAGTAAAATAAGTATTAAGGGCAGAATATTCTATAAAAATCCATGCCGCTACTATCGCAACAGCTATATAAATTTTCAGAAGGCAAATATCCATCTCTCTCTTCACTCCATTCACTAATAAGTACTGAATATCACAATTTTGTCAAAACAGGGAAATGAATTAAAAATTCCTTAAATGCTAGAACATTTGTGTATAAAGAAAAACTTACATGCATGTTATGGTATAAATAAATCTTTCAAGAAAATTTCAAAGAATTAAATTCTAATTACATTCAGGAAAAGGACAGCCTTCTATTTGTGCCAGCTCCAATTTTTTGTATCACTTTTTCCAAACCACCAAAGAGGTAAAGTGACCAGGCTTGCTTATTTTTAAAGTGCTTTCCCTAAATTACAGGCCTATTCCACTATCAAAAATAGATTCATAAACTTAGAGCTGTGCCTTATACACACATGCAACATATTATACATAATCGATGCAGAAGCAAAGCATAAATAAAAAAAAACAGTTGTGACTTAGTAACTGAAATTAATTGGTAAATTTTTTATATTAATCTTGTCATTTTTATGTTTTGTATAATTATTTAACATTATTTTACAAGTTTTCAAACAGATAATTTTTAATTGACTTTGTAAAGTCATTCTACAAGTGCAAGAATCTGTTAAAGTTAATTCAACCTAATTGTATGTAAGATAACTTATATAAAATACCTAATTGCCTTCCTGATATAAGAAATGTATCTTCCATGTTTTAAGAATTTCACCAAATAAGAAATGCGTAATTGAAGGTGTTAATAAAGCAACTTCAGATGGTAAAATTAATTTTCCCCTATCTAATTCTTTAAGAAATAGCATCTGCTATATCTACTGAATGAATACTTTGCAACCAGTCCTGGCAAATATTCCATTTTACCACCTTTAATTCTTTCATGGAAGCATAACCTGAAACATAAACCAGCACTGGTAAAATATCAGAAGGAACATTTTCTATAGAAAAATCGTTAATTACTAAATTTGAATATTTACAAATGTAAAGATAGAATCCTTATCATAATCTGGTAAAAGTGACGTTAAAGGTACATTTATATTTGATGATGAATTTACAATATTGCTTTTAAAACGAAGCTTCTTCTCACTTTCTAATAAATGTAGGTAATTTATGTAATAATTTGAACCTGACATTTGCTGATACATTCCAAAACGTGATTCAAGAGCATCAGTTTGAAATTTTCCTAACAATATGTATTATTATATTCAGCCTCATACTTTTGAAACAAATATGGAATCAATTGAATGAATGCATCTGTAGTTGTTATTAATGCCTGAAATGTTTGTGGTGATAAAGTTTCTTTGATTGGGACAGGCTAATTCCATATCTTAAGCCACAACACCAGTTTCTTTAAGAAATTAATCCGCTCAACATTCTGAGAGTTAATAGCAGCATGAAATTTATCATTAAAGCGCTTACTTTCAAAATTGCTTTTACAGTTTACAATTTTCCACCATGTTGTAAATACTGAAATAAAATCACAAGTTTCATCTGAGTTCACAAAAACATCTGCATGATCCTTTGAAATACATTTTAATGCTGCTATTTTTTTTTTTTTTTCCATTTAAGATTTGAAGTGCTAGTTTCACATTTTGTTTTTGAATTGTTGAAGGATTACTTATGAGTTAATAGCCATATTTAACAATGGAAGATTTCTCTATATCATACATGATTTCCAAATGTTTAAAGTTAGCTTTCTTTAAAATATCATTATTTTCTAGATCAGGAAATGTAATTACTCATTTGTTGCACCAGTTATTGCATACTGACTTTAACATATGAACTGTGTCAAAAAGAACGAAAATAAGCCTTGAATCATCTAAAGGGTGCTTAATATATGGCTGCAAAGTTTTATTAGAGGTTATTAGTTCGAATGCACGTTTATTCACAGCATTATTATCAGAAATCAAACAAACAACTTTAAATCCTATATTTTCTAGTGCTATTAAAATCTGCTGAATCATACCTTCTAAATCATTAGCTTGCAATCCATTAACTGGAACAATACTAACTACATCTTTATATGAAGAAAAAACTGATCTTATCATGAAAACCTGAGCTGTTTTGGCAGCAAGTGCTGGTTTATCATGAGAACCTCCATAAATAGAACAAGCTTTAAAGTTTAACATAGGCTGAATGTAAATTTCACCTAATAATTAACTATAAGCTCTTTTTCATTAAGAAAACATTTTTTCTTCTCGAAATGATTAATGCTGCCAGCCAAACCTAATTTTGATAATGAATAACTACTTATAATATTGCATAAGAGTACTTGGAATACATAAGTAGTCGCAGTTTAGTAAAGCATTGTATGCACCGGAAGATTGTACAAATAATGTTGAAGCTAAAATTAAAGTTCTGTTACTGTAATGCCTATTTTTTGATACCCTTAATAATTCTGATTGCTCTATTATAAAAGAAATATGTTTATAATTATCTGAATTACAGTCAACAGAATTTAGTAATGTAATTACACATTCTAACACAGATGGAAATATTGTATTATTAACAGAAGTTTCAACATTGCTTATTAAATCATCTAATACTGAAATTCTATCAAGAGCGGGTGATTTTGAAAGTCTCTTCTTTTTGACTTTTCGATTTTCAATGTACATTTCAAAATTCATGCCAATACTTATAATGATGCATGCCAAAATTTTTGGACAATTTTCTTGAGTATATAAACATAAGTGAACGATATCATAATCATCATCTAAGTAAAACTGTTTATTTTTAAATTTACAAATGTTTTCCCGAAAGTAATTAACCACATCTTGAGGGCATTTTAAGGCACTTTTTTCTAAATCAGCTTTTTGCTGAAGTAAACTTTCCTGAATGGCTTTCTTATAATTTGTAAATTAATGGCTTTCTTATAATTTACAATTTTAAATTTACAAATGTTTTCCCGAAAGTAATTAACCACATCTTGAAAGTATTTTAAGGCACTTTTTCTAAATCATCTTTTTGCTGAAGTAAACTTTCCTGAATGACTTTGTTATAATTTACAAATTCTTATAATTTGTAAATTAATGGCTTTCTTATAATTTACAATTTTAAATTTACAAATGTTTTCCCGAAAGTAATTAACCACATCTTGAAAGTATTTTAAGGCACTTTTTCTAAATCAGCTTTTTGCTGAAGTAAACTTTCCTGAATGGCTTTCTTATAATTTACTTCTTCTATATCAACAAGTCTGCATGGTTTGGATTTATTTGTACTTAAATATGAGGGAGCATTTTTAAATGTACATGGTGCTGTGCCGTGAATGAGTCCAGGGATTTTTCTGTCATATTCTTTGTATTCATTTTTATAGATTACACAGTCCTTTCTTAATCTGTCATTCATCAAAATGTTTTACACAGACTACAGGGTTTTTTAATTTGCTTAAATCTCACAGAATTTTCCTTAACCACTCAGCTCTTCTTTTAGGTGACTTAGGTAAAGAGTTGTCGTAATTGGATTTGCAACCAAATACACTGCAGTGTCAAGGCATTCTGTATTCAAATATATTATTAGAAAGAAATAATAAAAATAAAGAATTCCTAATGTACTACACGGAACCAATATTCAAAACAATATTATGTAAAATGTTCAAACTAGAGTAAATGCATTCAGTGTTAAAACAAAACTTTTGGATAGATTTGAGAACAGCTACAAATATTCCCAAATAAATCTAAAAAATATATAAAACAAAAGATAGATAAAACTATTACTTACCATTACATAAAGCTTATGTTATTTAAAATCACTTAGAATAGCAAAATAATCCACTTACCTAACACCATTAGCAAAATACATATCCAAAAAATTCACGATAACGGATTCAAAACCACAAGAAACATCAATCATTTGGATCGCGTGACTTCCATGCTTCAATGCCATAATAGAGTTGGCTGTGCAGTATGTGGACAGTGGCAATTGACACATTTGGAAGTATCAAGTTATCCTTGAGGCAGAGAGCATATCGCACATCTTGCTTAAAACAGCAGTTTTCTGAAGAGTGTTGCTGCTTCTGACGTTGTGACACTGTAGTATCTGCGTCTTCGAAATGTACGTCTCGACCGAAATCATGAAGTACATGAGAGAGTGTAAATCAGGTTTTTTCAGTCATTTCATTCTTTACAGCATGAGTCAGGAAGAAGGGCGTGGAAGCTGTTATGATTAACAAGGCAATTATTCTTAGAATAAAGGTAAAACAGGCTTGGTGATCTTTCTTGTTCTTCTCCAAAGGTATATCCGGGAATATTTTTATTAATTGCACTCATCAAAGGCACTAGTCATCTCAACAAAGAGAGGCTTCTAAGATAATAAGATACGTTTAATTTACATTACTAACTAATTACATACACGACACAGAGAGAAGATACTGGTTACATCTTTAACTGAAACGTCCATTACGAGTTCTAAAAGTTCAATTACAGTTTTGTTGCGCAAATCACGTGGTGTTTGGTAACAGTTTTAACAGCGAGAGTTTCAACAGAAACCTTGATGTATTTTATAGTCAGTTCTATAACTTTTTGATGGAGAACTATGATCAGTAAGACCACTAACAATCTTTTTAGTGTCTATTTTCATGGAAAGACCCCTTATGATGTCTTAATTGGTCCTGCATATTTAGCATTTATCCTTGAAGAAAGTACGAAGTACTTATTATCCAAGTATGGTAATATTTTCGGGTATTCACCATTAAGCTTGCCAATGAATTTGGCAGTCGTACGTTGAGCCAGTTTTTGTAAAAAATAATGATTTAGTGGAGATGTGTTCACTGTAATTGGAATATCCATAAAAGGATCTAGTATTTGTTGAGGCTGCTCAATATCTTCTTTGTTTAAATTTTTAGCAGCAAAATTATTATCATTAGATGAGACATTAAATTCATTATTGGTAGATGGGGGTGTTTTAGAGTATCTAATTTAATCTGCTTCAGTTTTAGTGACTTTAATAAGTCCATCCGAATCAGTATTAGGATTGATTAATTTTTACATCTACCAGCTTAACAATTGGAAACGTTACTAAAACAGCCTGAATCGTGAGGAGGAAAACAATTCTGAGTATCTTGACTCTCCGTGATACTGACAAGCTGTTTTACGAGGCCATCAATGATACTTGTATCATTGGTGGCCAAACACCAAGTTCTTTTTAAGGCAATAACACCTTTCATAATAACTTCACATATTCTCAAGTACTTGATTTCAGCCTTGAGTCTTGCAAATTCATCAGGATCAAGGTAAGTAGCATATGTAAATAGGCCATGAAATGGCCATATTCATCATGGTAGAGTCAACGTGAGGTGCAAATAGCTTCAGAATTCTTCGACATCATTCTGAGCAACCGTAACACATGAGAGTGTTAGATCATACAAATTAACAAACATCATAAATTTATAGTTGCAGTCATAGTGCATAGATGATACACTTTAGTGCAGAGTTTTTTGCCTTGGATGCGGTTAACATGCATGGTGCTTATGAACAAGCCATTTCTAATCATTTTCAATGCTACCTGCCCAAATAAATCTCCACCTTTTTTTTTAATAAAAAATTGGGCATTTGTTCTGAAAGAACAGTACGTTATATTTTATTCAACATATTGTCCATCGTTAGCCACTATTCTTTCTGGCAGCATACAAGGTTATCATAAGAACGCTTCATCTTTTGAGGCTATCCACAAATCAACCGAGCTTTTGGTATTTTCATATGATGTGAAGTGCTGCTCAGACAGCCTATGCTTCATCAATGGAAACAAATAATAATCAGAAGGAGCACTGCCTATTTAATAATGCAGGAGGGGGGAAACTTCCCATTTGTGTGTTTCTGAGTAGATTTTGACTAGCACTGCAAGATGTGGATAAGCATTATCTTGCAAGACAATAATTTTGTCATGTCTGGAATAGGAGTAGGTGCATTTTTCTTTGAATGTGTCTACTTCTATTCCAGACAAAATTAACACAACTGATGAGTCTCATCAGCTGTGTTCTGTAAAGGGCCCCAGTAATGGTTTTGTTTGGCTTGAGCAACTCATAATACATGATGTTAAGTTGATCCCATCATATACACAACATGATTTCTCTTCCATAAAGAGTCATCTTAGCTGTTGATGTTGAAGCATGGCCAGTTGATTCCTGCGATTTCTTATTCTTTGGGTTATCGTAGTGGATCCATTTTTCATCACCAGTGAATATGATGCAAAAGCCCTTTTATATGTGCTTGGCAAGCAGCATTTCACGTGTAAAAAGTCAACAACTTAAGCTTTTTAAAGTTAGTCAATGGCAGTGATGGTGAAAAAATTTTTAAAGTTTTGAATGACAACAGCTATTTTCCTGCACAAATTGATCAGCATGTTGAAAAGGTGTTAGAATAATACACATGATGAAAATTGCCGCCATAAAACATTTGCAAAGAGCACTGCAAAGCAGCCATGACAATACAGAGAGGATGTATATTGACACACTGCATAATTCCCAAGGATGAACAGTAGAAGCATTGCTTGTGGAAAATCTTTAATAAGCATTGTGGGAAGACTGTTTCTTCATGCAGGTGTTTGAATGTGCTAATAAGATGACATTTACAGGAAAACAACAAGGTGAATTGATAAAGCTGTTCCAAGGAAAATGTTGCTGAAGCAGTGTCAGTTTATCAGCAAGATCATAAGCTAAGACAAGGCCCATGTTCTGTAAAAACTGTATGTATTTGGTAAACAATTTGAAGAAACTTTGGAAAAAAAAAAAAAGACAATTCTGTATCTTCTATTCTACTGGGAAAATTGATGAAATTCAAATTGCATTTTTCATGTCTCGAAAGTGTGACTTAAAATATATATTAGATTTCTATATAGCATTATTCTAACATAGGTATTTTGACATAAAATAGCACCTTCTGAAATGACGTGCAAGTATTTTTTCCATATTTCGATTCTACAACTCAAACTACGCCAAACTCCCAAGTTTTGTAAAAATCTCACAAGTAATTTTTAAAAAATTAGCTCCTCAATGGCAATTGAATTTGATATATATTTATTAATCTCTCTTCTTTTCTTAAACTTTTTTGATTCCTTATTTCACAATTAAAAATTTAGGCTTAATCCAAATATAATTCGCACTTTTTTTACAATTTATTTTTAAAATGTGTATTTTCATAAATTTTCCAAACATTTTGTATTATAACCTATAAAATTTTTAACATCCTCTTAAAGCAGATGTATTTTCAGGCACACCTGCAAAAAATTGGGAGTTTTTATTCAAAATTTTCTAAAACATAGATGAAATTACATGTTGGTGCATATTGAAATTTGGCATCTTTTTTTTGGGGGGGGGAGTGATAATAACGTCAAATGTGGTTTACGCACTTTGTTAAAATTATTTTAAAGTACAAACAATGACATTTTTTCTGCTTGTCTGCAATGCAAAAAAGGAAAGAAAAATTAGGTTGCTATAAATTAAGAAGTTCACCAAGTAAATTATTCTTCGTGCGAACTGAAAAAAATACTCCAAGATAAATTTTTGAATTTCTCTGTAAATTTCGAATCAAATTTTACAAAATTTAATATTTAGTCATAATTTGAGTTGTAGAATTTAAATATGGAAAAAAATTGGCATGTCATTTCAGAAAAAGATACGATTTTGTGTCAAAATACTATTATGTCAGAATAATGCTGTATGGAAATCTAATATATATCCTAAGTCATGCTTTCGAGATGTGAAAAACGCAATTTGAATTTCGCCCAGTAGAAAGGGAGAATAGAACTGTCCCCCCTTTTTTTCTGCACAGGGTTACATATGATAAACCTTCATGTGTTCCTGTTGAAATTGTTGCAGAAGTGCATAATACAATTACTGCAGGTCCATTGCGTACTGTGAGAAGTATATTGCACAGTTTTGATGTACATCAAACTCTTTTGTTCTAGCATGAATCCCACCCAATTTTTTTATATATATATATATATATCTAATTTTGGCAATGTGTTCAGAAGTGGGTTGCATAATGCCCACATACGTGTTAGTGACTTGGTCTACTTCATCAAAGAATTCGTAATGTTAAGAATGAAAATTTCTCTAAAGCAGGAGTGTCTCCACCACACCAAAGAGGGCATCAATCGAGCCTTATGCGTATGCACGAAATAGCTGGGAAGCAGGTGACAGATGTCACGTTTATTAAGTTCAAACTTCTGACACCATTCCCCTTCCCCATCCAACTGACATAAATTAAATCACTGATCAAACTGTCATATCGATCAGTCAACAGCAAGTGAAAGTAAAACTTTACCGAATTGCACACCACTTCCTGAGTAAGCTCCGAGTTCAAATTATTGCAAAATCTTTGTCAAAGAAAAAATCCTGTTGATTCTTTGGTTTCATATCATATTTTCCTCAATTTCCTATACATTTGGCGATGAGAATTTGACCCTCCTTGGTATATTTGTGTACCAAGGAGGCTCAGTATATTTGTGTAGCTGGATATCAATAACTATATAAGCAACTTGAGAAACCAAAAACAAGTCACTAATAACAGACTGAGTAACAACAAAAAAACAACAACAGAGGTCATTAATAATGAATGAAATTCTTTATCTCAATCAAACCTAATCGTGTCCGATATATCTACTGATGACAGTATTTTTGATCCAATTCGTAATAAACGTGCATGCTTGTTTAGTATTTTTGAACCAGTTCATAATAAACTTGCATACTTGTTATCAAGTAGAGATGAATAGTTGTGAAACCGATTTTTATGTGTGATTATGGACTAAATTCTCAGTGTACCCTAATTTAAATTTTTTTGTAATAAAAATGAATTGTTTTTGTTTAATAAATATGTAATATGGAGTTCATTATTACTTTTTTTTAATTTAGTTTCTTCATCTTGCATGATTTTTTTATGTTGTGGAATAAATCCCTAGATTTACCATATGTCATATGTACTTTTTTACACTTTTTGGGGGGGGGGCTGGTTTTCTAAGGAACATATCTACCGTATGAAAAAAAGAATTGGGTGTACCGAAAACCAAGCTTCTGTTGTGCAGATGTTTCCATATTGATTCCAGAATCTCAATTTTATGAATTTTTTCCTCATCGGATATGATGAAGATAGCAGATTGCCATTACAGATATTATATGGATAGATGAAGCACATTTCTCCTTAAATAGTAACTTAAACTTCAGAGACTGGGTGTGTTCATTGTGCTGACAATAATCCTGACAATATGGTAGTATTGCGAGCACATTCGGTCTCAGTCTGTACTTCTTTTGAAGAGGTTACTAACACAGGAATGAAAACTTGCTCCCTCACAAACGCTTGATATATAACAATGATGCTGAACTACATAACTCCAGAACTGCAGCAGCAAAATGTTGTTAATGTCATTGTACGGATGCAAGATCATGCTCCTTCATTGTTGTCAACAATCTCCCGTACGCAGTGCGTTCTCATCTGTGAAGGTGGGCGCATTGTCTTTCCTCTTTTGTGTTGTCATTGTTTCTTTACAATGCTCTTCTTTGCGAATGGTTTAGCTTGTCAATTTTCATCATAGTTGTATCATTGCTACATCATTTATGGTTTTTCTATGCACTGATCACTTTGCACAGGAAAATCTGGGTATTGCAGTTAAAAAACTTTTCTTCTGTAACTGTGTTTGTTAGAGCTGTATTCTTTTAAATAGTAATCTCGAACGTATGCCTTCGAATAGCAGTATCTGAAATTTCATTTTGATTGGTTGAGCGTATTGGCCTGTTAGGGTTCATATATCGGAAGTGTTTTTTTATGAACACCCTCTATATATACACTGTATTCATATGTATTGTCTTCTTTTTCTTGTTAATTTTACCACTTGAATAATGGGACAGAAGAATATGTGATGTATATTAGTTCCAAAGGAATGCCTTAAATGATTAGCATAGCACATTAAAAAGTGCATATAAGGACACACTAATTTTATTATATTGATGTATTTCAAAGGACATATAAATTTCAACAATATTCTTTTTTATTTACACAAAATGATTTCCTATTTGTGCATGCATTTTACATTGTTGTGCTAAAAAAGCTAGGGAGGAGAAATATGCAAGTAAAAACAGTATACATTCTGAAGACTTAATGTTGCAAACGCTTAAATTTTGCATTGAAATATTAAGCCCTATAATCTTTATGAGTTCAGATGTTTAATGCTTTCAATTACATAATTCAGTTATTTTTTGTTATATTTTCTGAAGGAAATGATTATTTCTTGCATTGTTTAGGCATAATTTCAGTTTTAACATTTTATTTTTCTAGCAAGATTTTTAAATTCTATTATAGTGGCCTAACCTTTCTCCTCTTCTCAACCCCAAAAAAATACATCAAATTTAAAGGGGGAAAAATGTTTAGTTTATATCTTTTTATGTTTACTCTGGATTTATTAATTAAGAATAATTATTTATCTACTATCATAATTTGAAGTAGTAATTTTTAGGGAGTACCCATTTAAAATAAGCCATAAATATTTTTAAAACTATCAAAAAAGAACATATTATAAAAATTAGATTTATATGCTTGTCAAATTTTAATTAATTGATATAAAAGTTAATACATATAAAAAAAAGTATATATTTTTAGATGCTATCACTATAAAAATACATGATGTATATTTTTACTTTTATATCTACAATTAGCAAACACATGCACAAAAAAAGTAGTTTTCTTTTAAATCAAAATTTGAGAAGTTAATGAGTTGTAAAAGTATTAATTTTCTTTTTTTTCCCATTTTTAATCACAATAATCTGATTAATGTGGATAAAATTACTAAATATCCTCTTGGTATATCAGAAATTCATGGGAGATTTCTCCATATCTAATACAAATAGGAGCCACACATGAAAAAATCCATCCTTTGGCATTACAATTTATTTTCTTTCCTACCTGTCTTATTACAATTATGGTTTTTTTATAATACCTCCATAAGATTAATTGGTGAATACAGTATTCTGCTATACTATATTATTAAGATTATAATGCCATGGAAAGAATTGTATTATGTTTTTCTGAAATGAATAATGCATTATTTTTATACATAAATGTGTGCAATCTTTAAATATGGTATGCAATTATTTATTAGCATTTAACATAAGCAGTAATTTAAACTTTCCCTTTCTTAATACTTTCTTTTAATGTCATCTGTATTGTCTTCTAAATGAGTCATACTTTTATGTCTTAAGTACAAAAATGGATCACAGTTCTGATCTTAACTGTTTTTTCAAATTTTTATATCTTAATTTCTTTTTTGTTAGGATTATAAAGAAAATATGCTAGCACACCGAGACAACAAGCATCATTCGAAATGGGATCTTGAGAGTACTGCAGTTTTATTACATAATCACTTTCCAACTCATGCAGTGATTATTGTAAGACCATCTAAAATGACTCTAAATACTTTCAGTTGTTATGAAAATTTTGCAGAGGTAAATAATTTTGGTGCACCTACTTATGCACTAAATATTGATGCTCTTAAGCATTTAGAAATGCTTTTGAAAAACATTGAATTGGCAGTTCAGCAAAGTTCAAGACCTGAATGTGATGCTAATTCTCTGACTATGAAACAAAAGTTTTTTGATGGGCCTATAGATTTAATTGGTTTTAGTAAAGGCTGTATTGTTTTGAATCAGATTTTATATTCATTTTCAGCAGTAATTAATGAATCTGATCAAACTCTAATGCCATTTATAAAGAAAATAAAAAATATATATTGGCTTGAAGGTGGACACTCTGGGCCATCAAGCACATGGGTTACAGATAAATCAGTTCTGAAAAATTTTTGTAATTTAAAAATTAATGTTCATATCCATGTTACACCTTATCAGGTTCTTTGTGATAGTAAGCCTAGAGTTGCAAAAGAAGAAAAAAATTTTAGAGAAGCTCTGCAAAGAATGGGAGCAAATGTTAGGCGGAAACTTCATTTTGAAAATGAACCTCGTTCATTGGATGTGCATTTTCGAGTACTGGAAGTTTTTACAGAAAGTGTAGATTAACTTTTTGCAGGTCATATTTATAGGTTTATTCATTCCAAATTATAGTTTCTTTGTATTTAATTGCTTTTCCAAATATTCAACTGTGATATCATTTGGAAAACAAATTGGTTACGATTAAGATTTTTAATATCAGTTTTCGTTTTTAAAAAAAGTCATGAAAGTGCGCAATATTTACTTTTGATGTCTTGTATGGTAAGATAATTTTGTTGTGTCTTACAAAATTGTGTATTATAATATGAAGTCAGTGTTTCTGAATAATGATGTAAAATTTCCAATTTCTGTGCAATTTGCATTTAATAAAAAAAAGAAAATTAATATTTGAAACGTGTCATGAATTTATATATAAACCTTTTTTTTTATTTTTATAAATACAAATATTATGTGTCAGGATGATTATTCAATTAATCCAGTTTTAGATGGATTTCCTGGGAATATAACAAAGAGACTAAGTTGAAATCCAGATAACATGGCTCCAATAGCATTTGGAATCTGAAAAATAATTAAATATATAATTTTACATATAACTCAAGCAAAATATGCAAGTGTGTAAGAATATTTTTCTCAACATAACACAGCTGAGTTTTGTAATCATGCCTTTTACACATTGAATTAAAAAATCGGAGAGGGGGAATAACTATAAAATACATTTATTACTAGTTTTGCTACATGAATTTTGATTACCCATTTCATACAATTAATTTGGAAACTAGTAAAAGTCTTTTAGCTTTAATTCAATCTTCCATTCCTCAACACAAATCAGCTCTGATCTCTTATGACTAGTATTTAAGAACATAATTAATTAATGGTATTGAAATTATCTTCTGTAAGGTAACCACTTCCCCAGAAGACATAAATCATTTGCAACTGCAAGTAGTCATTGTAGAAAAGTTTCACACCACGCCATTAACCGAGAGGTAATGTAATTGAATGCTGCTATTTCGACCCGAGTTGAATTCCCGCAGAACGTCCTGGTTGTCAGAACATTTTCATGGTTTTCCATCTGTATGTGGCGATCACGTGGTTCAGTGAAGCCTGGTTAGTTACTTGCTCGTGTCGCCATCTATATTCGCCAGTGGGAAGTGTTGCGTCGCATGAGCGGGACTCGATCTTGGTTCAATTTACTGGGAGTCGAATTCTTTACCGCTAGCCCAAAAGAGTTCTCTTGCGCTAGGTTCAAGAATTCTAACTCTTTCAAATTTGCGATGGTGGAGTTGTTCTCGAAATCGGTCCGCCTCATGTATAACATAGATGTAAGCAAGTTTTCTTAGAAAGACTTCCATTAAGGAATCCCTTTCCTTATGCAGATTGTTTTTGTGTATTTTACAATAATCAACCAAACCAGACCTAGAAAAACTTCAGTCTGCTGGTCCTGAGTTATGGATACCTCGAAATACGATGTTTTGTGTTCAGTCATTCTCTATGTCGCAATAAAAACAGAACAAGTAATTTTTTTTTAAATATTTATTTCTGAATTTATAAACAACTTTATATTTCATAATTATTTCTTCATCGGCTTATGCATATATTGTGACGAGTTTTTGTACACCCCTTTTGTTCTGTTTGGCCTTCGAGCATCAGAATTCATGGTGGAAATGACAACTGTAGCTTTGATATCTCAAACAACACTCAAAATATAAATGGCGTAAGATAATACTCATTAATTTTCAAATACACATGGAAAGCAACTCAAAGCCGTTTTTTCTCATTTTCTAATAAAAAGAACATATATGTAAAAAACCTCCACTGTTGCAATTCGTAATTTTTTAAATTACATCAAACAAAGATAATATTAGATAGATGTTCAACTTGACATCCTTACACCTAAGTTAACTTTTTATCTTAGAAATTACAAAAGAAAATTATGAATAGTTCATAAGTCCAGTCTCTTAGATAATTTGTATAATCAGGTCCACACATGTCATCAGAGGCACAATTTTCCCACCTTCTCGGTTGAAAATTTTTCAATTAATGAGATTATCGTTGGATACTTCCAAGTGGGTACAATCTTTGAATTGGTCTTAGCAGTCGTCTTCTGGAAGAGGCGCAGTATAAGTTTCTAAGTTTTTCCGCAGAAAATCTTCTACACACTGTGCATTGATTAATGAGAGATCTCACAGTTTTACGAGCATTCAGAATCCAAAACCTCTCTCATAGAATGTTTATCAAAATTTATAGAGAACCAGCATGTGCATTTTTCTGGTGATAATATCGCACTAATCTCTTGACAGCCTCATGATTGGATGGGAGAACAGCTGGCATTTTAAATTCTGTATACTTACGAAAGGTAAGTTTGGTTTTCAGTCTCAGGATTCCTTGAATAGTCCTAAAGTTTTAAATTTCCCATCTTTTTCATTCACAAAAGTCTTCTTGAACCATTTTGATCAATAACTTCACAACGTAAAAAATTTCATCAAAATCAAGGTTTCCATGTTTTCTCTCAATTTGTTCAGATTGACAATTGTAGGCGAGTCTTAGAATCCAGGCAATTAGATTAACTAATTTTTTGTACTTGAAAAAAATATCTGTAATACCAATCTATCTTGGAAATCAAGCATGCAGAAACTAAGCATTTTGTTACAGATGAAACTATGTTCTTTTCTCTAACAGTCATCTAAATTTAAGGCACCTTCTGACAAATCTTCTTCAGGCAAGTAAAGCCAGCTTGGACCTAGCCACCAGTTAGATTTCAATAAATTTAGAGCTGAACAACCCCTACTCCGGAAATCAGCAGGATTCATGCAATCAGGATAAGTCTCCAAGAATTTTTATTTGTTAGTCTTCTTATTTTTTTCACTGTATTCTGGACAAAGACATTCCAGGCTTCTCTCATTATCCATGCTAAAATAGTGGAAGAATCAGTCCAGAAGTAAACTTCTTTACCCTGTATCTCAGATAAAATTGAGAACAAAAGTCGTGAAGCTATTGTAGCTCCAAGTTGTTTGCCCCCCCCAAAAAAAAACAAATTGAGGAAATAATATAGACTCTAATTACAAATATTTTCCTGCTTGGAACTGAAGACTATGTCAAACTCTAAAAGAAGATTCCAAATCTTTCATTTAAATACAAGTTTATTAATGTTTACATCTGAAACCAAAAACGAAAGCTACGGCTCAAAAACAAATTCATGGCATACAGATAACATTGCCATTAAAAAAATATTAATAATCATTAAAAGTCTAAAATTACTCGTTTTCAAGAATGGCGTCTTATGTCATGGAGTTCGTAATAATTTTTCCTTGCACAAATAATTCCAATCTCGCGATTGTAGTTTCTTCTTTTCCATTTGGTGCCATTAGCCCTGGCTTGTATCAGTTGTATTTTAACAGAACCAAAAGTTTTTATTCGGATGAAAGTAGCCACAGCATAAGCATGCTTACTGTCATCACAGAAAATATATACTGAAGTATTTTCACTTGTATTCCTTGAACCAAAATATCTGGGAAAACGGATCCTTCTAGATAGCAAATATCTCTCAGCCATTTTAAAAATGCAGTTCTCGTACAGTTATGAACTTCATCCCATGTTCTTCTGCTTCTATGTTTCTTCAAGCAATAATTATGGGATAAGGATGACAGGACAGCAAATACCAAGAGGATCAAACAATCTATGTGCAGTAGATAAGATTAACCGCGTAGTTACTTTTTCAGAACATAACTCTTTTATACTACCAGTATTTATTCATAGAGTGTTAGATTTTTTATTCCATAATAAACGGAGCACATTCGTATCATCCAGAAGCATCACCATTAATATCATTGAACTCCCACCCTCTAATCTCAAATTTTCTCTCAGCCATTACTACAGTTGATGCTTTAATAAAAAATTTTAGTTCTTTTTCATTTTTGACAGAGTTGTCAACATAGAAACTATGCATAAGTTTATGATACTTTGAATTTGAAAATTCACCAGTTTCTCTTTTCTCTAAAACAGTTTGGAAGTGAAGCTGCTTAGTAGAGTTTCGAAAAGAAGGGCTCCTTGCTACACCAAAAACTACACGACAGTACTTGTGTTCTCAGCTGACCATCACTATCAAGCCATAAGAAACCTCAGATCTCTATCAATAGGTGAAACGCTTATTTGTAGAAAGGTTCTTCCTATATCAGCGATAACACCTAACTCTTTTCGAAATCGTTTTAAAATACTCGGAATCGGCTCTATTAGATTTGGACCTTTTTATAAGCAGTCATTAAAACTAGGAAACCCCTTTACTTTGGCAGAAGCATCAAATAACGTTCAGAGTTTTGTAGTACTATTCTGGATGAGGAATTTAAAGAACTTGACGTTGATCGTTTTTAGCAGCCTCTTCAATTATTCCCTCTTCTAGCCATTACTGAAAAACATTTTCATCAGTTTCATAACTGGACTCGGTTTTAAGACATTTAACAGTTTTATTCAGTCTCCTCTCGTCTAAATAAAAATAATCTGGTAGTGGTGGATGATCTTCCAACTAGTGCAAATCAGCCTCAAAATGATTATGTACTACATGGACTGTATTTAGGAAATGTAACCGAGCAGCTTCTTGCAGTTCAATCTAGCTTTTCTTGACTCATGGGTCAGTAATGCCAAGTGTGTCCAAGGTCCATAAATCTATCATCGTCTCCACTGTAGATAACAGGGACGTAACTAATAATGATGATGTATACTCGCTTCTCGAAGTATTAGGCATTCGTCCCATAACTGACCATCTAAGTTTTGTTTCGATGACTACGAGATCACAACGTATCTCACAACGACCAGCTGTAATGAGTTTTCTAGCTATATCAGCCTCAATAAGGATTTCGATAGGATATTCACAATAATCGACAAGTATATTGACAATAGGTGCTACTGAATTACAAATAATTTGTTGACTAAGAACTTTAAAGTTATAATTCCCGTGCACACTTGATAAATAGTGTATACATCGTGTTTGCATACCTCTGAATTTTTCGCTTCAAATAAAGAGTGTTGCAAATATTCTCAATTCTGAGGTTCATAGTTCATTTCTTGAGCTGTACTTGAGCTTCATAATAAATGCCATCGCTGTGAAGCTGGATCGATAATAGCTCTTGCGACACGTTTTCCCCCATTGCGTCTAATTATAACTTTGAATGTTTGCAGCAACATGTCTGGAGTAGAAGATAAGTTGGAAAGAGCTTGATCCACTTCAGCGCTAATCTTAGTTTTCGTTTTTCGGCACAGTTATTTGATGCATTTTTCTACATAGAAAAGTCTGATTTTTTTTGCTTTTAGACAATTTCCAGAATAATGTGAATTAGAACAGAATATACACTGTTTTGACACTTGAGATGAAATTAGAAGGTCTGTCGCACTAGGTAGATTTAAAAACTTTCCACTTAAATTTATTATCTATCAGTTTTTTTCCACTTTTGAGTTGGAAGTGTTGAAACTTTGAGAGGCTAGAAAAATGCGTTCTTCAGCTTCAACTTCGTCTTGTAAAAATTCTAAAATACGTTCTAAATCACTTTTCTCAATTACAGTTTTACTTTGATTTGAATCATCTGAACTCGCTTATCGAACTCTACGATGAGCAGATCTATAGCGCTCCCAAGCAACAAGAGTTTCTTCAGGTAATGATGATTCAAATAGAGGAAATAACATGGCAGCATATTTTTCCCCAGTAACACCTGGTAAATCAAGTAAATGAAGTTTACCCTCAAGTTAATCAAACAATTTTCTTAATGAATTTCTACGACAGTTCTGTTTTTGAAGAATTAATTCTAATAAATCTCTGATCTGTACTCTCTCTACCTAAATGCATTTTTAGCTGTTTTAAAGTTTTTACGTAACTATCACCACCTGAGGGAAACTTCTTAATTCTTCGGCGGGACTGCCTTTTTCCATTGCTTAAGATAAATACAAAAATTTATTGTGAGAATCAATATTAATGTCCTCATCAATTTTTTGAGTGCCCCAAAAGTAGAGCTAATTTCGTACACTACCGTCAAAAGTAGGTAATTTTATTTTTGGATAATGCAATAAAGTGTTCGGCTCCGAAATACTATTCAAACTTTCATTCTTAGAAGCGTTCATTCACTAATGTTTCTACCTTCTGTTTTAAAGATCTCTAGTGATCAATATACATTTCTGACTATCCACCACTTTCTCTATTTTAGTATCGGTAGTATTTTCAGAATACAACAATTGTTTATATTTCTCTTCACATGCTATAATTAATAAAACTTTCTTTTCAGTTACCTTTAATTTATTGATTTTCTCAGCACAATTCAGTTTAATTTCTTCCTCATCAAAAGAATTACATACTGGAGTAAACAGCCTTCTAAGTGGTTTTCTATCTTTCAATAAGTTTCCATAATGAATAAAGAATAAAAACAAAATATAAAATATTTTTTACTCAGTCGTAAAAAACTGCCGTGTCCTGTGGTCGGATGCCATATGTTCCGTTTTGCCTTCGAATATTGGAAGAATTAGGGATGGAAATGAGTGTAATAAATTATTCTATGAAACATCTTGTGGCAACAAAAACAGTTTATTTTACATTTACTGAAACCACATTCAAAATATAAATGGCGTAAGATAATACTCATTAATTTTCAAATGCACATGAAAAGCAACTCAAAACCATTTTTTCTCATTTTCTAATAAAAAGAACAAACTCAAAACATACATGTAAAAAAAACCTCCACTGTTGCCATTCATAATTTTCTAAATTACATCAAATAAAGATAATATTATATAGATGTTGAACTTGACACCCTTCATAAAACTCTATTGCTTGTGATGTAAGCCAGCTAGTTATTAAAATTCATTTTCATTTACACCTGAGTATATAAACGCTTGCCTTCCAAAGTCCTTCAGATGAGAAAGGAAATAGTAGTGGCTCTGTGAAAGGTCGGCATTGTATGACTGATCAAATAGTTCTTGCTAAAAAAATTGATCAGGTCTTGAATTGAGCTGCAATATATGACGTAGCATTGACATAAGTAGCAAAACATAGCTGACAGCAATCCAGGCTGTTTTTTTCTCTATCTCTCAATTAGATTTTCTTCACAAGTCTCAAAGTAGGAAGCTGAGTTCCTTCTGATAAAAGTTCAGATACCACTGTTGTCGATATCGAATCATTATTACATGGAAAATAAACTAAACAATTAATACTAATTATAAAAAGTTATTAATCCACTTTCAGAAATTAATTTATCGGAAAAAAAGTACTGTTGTTTTACAGTGCTGTTCTTGCGCTCATGCTTGCATTAATAAATGTTTTAGCTTCTGGTGGCACCATCTGGTAGATAGTTGGAAAGTTTATATATATTTAACAATTATTTGACCACACTATTTTTATCTTTCGAGACACTTTGTGTTGAATTTCATAATTCTTCCAGCGCAAGTTGTTACAGGGGAAATGCTGGCAAAAGGTACGTGTGACAGGTTGTTTTACGAGGGGGATAGATTCACCGTCTTATTTTTTTAATGTCGTTCAACAAAAGCTGGATAATAAAACAAGCAAATCAACAAGCTTGTATTCGGTGTAGATTTTGTAAATTGGAGGTTGTCGATTTGCCTGTTTTATTTTCCACGTCGGCGTGTTTCTCTTGCGTCTTGAAAGGCTGGATATACACGATTTGTACTGTGCTCTCTTTTCTATTAATTTGATAAATAAAAAGTTTTTCTCTTCTAGAAATAACTTCGGCAGTGCGTTATAGTGTATCCGCGATCATGTTTTCTGATCCAGAGATGTGCTGTAAAGTATAGGTATCTTAACTATCATAGAGTATACAACTCTCACTTTTTATGAAATAATAAAAAGAGGAGAAAAATAAAAAGTAATATTCTGTGAAAATGGCTTTAAAATGGCTTTACCATATACATATGTGAAAATGGCTTTACCATATAGCGGAAATGGTCAACTGGCCATATGTTGCTAGTAGTTTCCTATCGTAAATATTCTGTAATTCTGCTCAGAAGGAGATAATTTGCACAAAAAATTGCAGTTGGTCGGATAGCATTGGAAGTGTATGATTAGAGATCAGCGTCGTGAGCGGTGACAGGAGAATTAACAAAAATTGAAAGATTATGCTTAGCAGAATAGTTAGTAGGAGAACTGGTAAGTCAGTTTAAATTATTAAATGAAGCTAATGTCAATGCCATTCCATTGAATGAAATATTTGTTATTTTTAGCACTTTAGTATGTCATTGAGAAGAAATATCGGGCGAGCAGCATTAGAGAAGAAAGGCCGACAGAAATTTATCACAACAAAGAAACTATGTAAGTCACTGTTTGTTTTAAACTGAGGCATGTTTAAGATTGCTGTAACCTTTATGGCTAGTAGTTTTACTCCTGATACTCTTATTAAACACCAAAGGAATGGAGTTGTGGCCAAAAATATTTTACGGAATTTTGAGCATATCCGAATCATATATCATGCGCACTGCTACAGACTGGCGAATGATGCTGCCACCTGCCAAGTCCATCTGTTAAGAATACATTACTTATTTTAATGTTTATTATTTTGTATTTTATATTTCCTGGCTCATGAGCAAGCCTCACTTAGATTTTGTGAGTATAGTTTAGTAATTTGTGTATGGCAACAGTAATAGATATTCAAGTGCGAGAACGATGTAACAGCGCTAAGAGCGTTATTGATTTCAAAGTTTGTTTCGTCGCAACTGATTTTATTTTGTGAATAATCACCGCAGTTATAGTGTTTTAACGATAGTGACTATTTTAAGCCTATGATGCGAGTCTTTAATTAAAGGCTACTTCGTGTTGAAATGTGATTTATACGTTTAAGTACTGAAAGCTAGAAAAGTCGGTGATACTTTTTCTTGTAAGCTATAACATTGCTGGCGTCCGCGACAGGACTATTTTTGTATTTAAGATGTTTCAAGTAATAAAAGGTTTTAAAAAAGAAGATTTGAAACATGTTGTGGAAGAAATCGGTGAAAGTTTACCACCGACCGTTACAATAGCAGGTTTAAAAGACATTATTTTGAACAGTGCGGAATACAAAAAGGATCCTGAATTTGTTCAAGATTTATTAACAACTGCTATTTCGGATAGAAAATTGCTAGAGCAAAGACAAATTGAGAAGGATAAGCTGGATTATGATCTTCAAAAAATGAGAATGGAGCAAGAGCTTCAAAAAACGAAAATGGATTATGAACTGGAATTGGCAAGAATCCAAGTACACAATCAAAGTGAGTCATTTCCATCTATTTCTGTTTCTGATGTAAATAGTTCGAAACGAAAGTTTACTTTACCTAGATTAGAATTTAGACAGTTTGGGGATGATATTAAAGATTGGCTTCCTTTTTGGAGTCAGTTTGAGCAGATTCATAAAGATGATGATATTGCTCCGGAGGATAAATTCCAGTATTTAATTCAAGCTACCGTGTCGGGTTCTCGGGCTAGAGAAGTTGTAGAGAGTTTTCCGCCTATCGGCCCTAATTATGAAAAGGCTGTGGAAAGTTTAAAATCCCGTTTTGGTAGGGAAGATATTTTAGTCGAAGTATACGTTAGAGAGTTACTGAAATTAATCGTAACTGTGCAAACTAAGGAAAAGTTTTCATTAACTTCTTTGTATGATAAACTCGAATCTTATTTACGCGCTTTGGAAACATTAAATGTGACAACTGATAAATGTGCTTCTATATTATATCCAATGGTTGAGTCTTGTTTTCCAGCAGATTTTTTAAAAGCATGGAATCGTAGCAATTCTTCCGATTCCAAAACGGATGCGAAGGATCGATTAAACAATTTAATGCAGTTTTTGAGATCGGAAGTAGAGGGAGAAGAAAGAATATGCTTAGCTGTTGCTGGGTTTGGTTTAGGAAAGCATCCAGATAATAATAATAAATCAGTAAAAAAGAAGCATCCTAATGCAGAATGTTTACGTAATAAGACACTGACAGCTGCAGCGCTATTGACAGCTGCTTCCGGTTCCAAGGTTGTGAAATCGTGCGTTTTTTGTGATGGTAAACATTTAAGTTCTGAGTGTTTTTCCGCGCAAAAAAATGAGTTTATTGAAGAAGCAAAAAAAATTTTAAAGGAAAAACTTTGCTGTTATGCTTGTTTATCTCCAGGTCATACAGTTAAGAAATGTCGAGTTTTCTTAAAGTACTTAATTTGTTCTAAAAAACATGTGCCATTAATGTGTGATGTGCTTGATACACAAATCAAAGTTATGCAGCCGAAAAAAGAAGAAAAGCCGATAGAGGGCGAAATTAACTTGTCTAATTTCAAAATGCATACCCCTAGAGTGTTTCTTCAAACTGTGAAAGCTAACCTTATTTCTGATGGTAAACAGAAGACTGTGAGATTACTTTTAGATTCAGCTTCGCATAAATCTTACATCTTAAAGAATGTAGCCGAAGAGATGAATTATTTGCCTGTTCGTCAAGAAAGTATGGTGCATTCTCTTTTTGGGGGTGTTTTAAGTGATGAGTTGAAGCATAATTGCTATAAAATAAGATTGAGAAGTTTAAATGAAAAGTTTGCCTGCAATTTCGAAGTTCTAGATCAAGCTACAATCTGTGGTAACATTCGGCCTGTGTGTAAAGGCCCTTGGATTAGAGAGCTAGAAGAAAATGGCATAATTTTGACAGATGTTGCAGTTAATTGTGAAACCATTCATATTCTTGTCGGAGCCGACATAATGGGAAGGTTGTTAACGGGAAATAGGAAGATTTTATCTTCGGGTCTCGTTGCTGTAGAAACTAGTTTTGGATGGACACTGATGGGTAAGGTGCCAGTAGAAGAAGCTTCTAATGAAAACTTAGCAACGGCGGTGACATCAATGTTTATAAATGAAGCTGAAGTTTCAAGTCTATGGAGATTGGATTTAATAGGAATCAATGATCCTATAGAAAAGAAATCTAAACATGAGGTTGATCTTCAAACCAAAGAACATTTTTTAGAAACCGTTACAGTAAATAATGATGGTCGGTATGAAATTTGCTTACCTTGGGCTGATGATAAATCACCTTTACCTGATAATTTCAGTTTAGCTAAAAAGAGGCTGGAGTACACCACTTCGAAACTTTTAGCAATGAATTTGTATCAACAATATGAAAATGTATTTTTAAACTGGATTGATGAAGGTATCATAGAAAATGTGCCCACTTCTGAAGTGGACTGCTATGGTAATTACTTACCTCATCGCCCTGTTCTAAAGGCAAGCAGCAGTACCACACCTATTCGTCCAGTGTTTGACGCATCAACGAGATTGACAAATCATCCTTCTCTGAACCAATGCTTGCAGTGCGGTATTAATTTAATCGAACTTATTCCAGACGTCCTACTGCGATTCAGAGAACGACGATATGGAGTCATAGCGGACATTAGAAAACCCTTTTTGCAAATAAGTATTCGAAAAGCGGATAGAGACTTTCTGCGATTTTTATGGTGGGAAAACATGGAAGAGAAAAAGCTCAGAGTTTTTCGACATGCCAGACTTGTTTTTGGTGCAAAATGTAGCCCTTTCCTTCTGGCTTCAGTTATTGAGCACCACATTGAAAACAGTGAAGATTTTGAAGTTGCTTTCAGAAAGAAACTGTTGCAAAGTTTCTATGTCGAAACGACACTAAACAGCAGTTGGAAAAGTTTGTGTCCGATTCTAAGTTATTGATGTCCAAAGGCGGATTTGAGCTAAGGGGATGGGAATATTCTGGTGAGTTCGACGGAATCGAAGATAAGAAAGAAACACATGTATTAGGTCTGCTTTGGAAAAAAGAACTAGACACCCTGAGAATAAATATGGAATGGTTGAATGACTTTAATTTGGTAAAGGTAACAAAACGCAGCATGTTATCTGCAGTTCATAAGGTATTCGATCCTTTTGGTTTTTTCTCCCCCGTTATGCTCTGTCCAAAAATAATGTTACAAAAGGCATGGAAGAAAAGTGTCAGCTGGGATGAAGAGTTGACTGGCGAAACTTCGTAAAGATTTCATACAATGGCTTGAAGAATTAAAATGCTTAAGTAACATTGAAATTCCCAGATTTATTCAAGTTACTTCAGAAAATCTTAGTAATTGTGTTCTTCACACTTTTGTTGATGGCAGCAAAGACGCTTATGCAGCAGTTACATTTCTAAGAGTTGAAAACAACGATCGCGTTGAACTGTTTCTTCTTGCTGCGATTTCTAGAGTTGCTCCCTTAAGAGGGGCAACTATCCCAAGAATGGAACTTTTGGCAGCCGTAATTGGGGCCAGATTGACAGATTCAGTAACCAAAGCCCTCGGATGGGAAAGGATTAACAAATTTTACTGGAGTGATTCTACAACAGTGCTCGCATGGATTAAAAGAGATGAAAATTGGTCTGTTTTTGTGCGAAACCGTGTTAAGGAGATTAGAGAACTCAGTAAACCTTCAGCTTGGAAACACGTTCCTGGAGAAAGGAATCTGGCCGATCTGCCATCCAGAGGTTGCAAAGCGAAATATCTGATTGCATCAAGATGGTGGGAGGGACCACAGTGGATGAAAGATCCTACAGAATTCCTTAATTGTATGGATTCCTGTAACCACCATAGTTGTAATGAAGAAGAAATTGAAAGGGAGAAGTTGAAACCGTTTGTGATAATAATTGGCTACAAGCATTTTTCTAATTATGACAGAATAGTACGGATGGTTGCCTGGATTCTTCGTTTTAAGCATAATTGTGGGAATACAGAAAGCAGGAGACGCGGAGAATTGAATGCAGTAGAATTTCACGAAGCGGAATTAAACATATTGCTTATGATTCAAAAGGAATCCCTTGATTTGGAATATGATAGACTCAAAACACTTCAGGTATTTAAAGATGATCACGGCATCTATCGTGTAAAAACTAAGATTATCTACAGAAAGGATAGTGATGATTTTCTCAAACCTGTTGTCCTTTCTTCAAAACACGAAGTTGTGAAACGACTTATTTTCTCTATTCATGTGAAGAATTGTCACGCAGGTGGTCAGATACTTTTGAATCTGCTTAGAGAAAAATATTGGATTCTTAATGGAAGAAAGAGTGCGAAAAATATTGTGGCTAATTGCATTATCTGTAAAAGATATAGTTCAAGGAACGTGGAAGTGATAAGTGCACCCCTTCCTGAAAATCGTGTGAAAGATGCTGCGGTATTTCAAATTACAGGGATTGACATGGCTGGTCCTCTGTTTCTAAAAGAAAATAGAAAGTGTTGGGTGTTAATATTTACTTGCGCAGTGTACAGAGCAGTACATTTTGAGCTAATTACTGCCGCTTCCACAGATGCCTTTTTAATGGCATTTAGAAGATTTATAGCTCGCAGGGGAAGATGTACTACTGTATACTGTGACAATGGTTCGAATTTTGTCGGAGCAGCCAACTCATTGAAACAGCTAGATTGGAAACGTATACAGAAACACGGAGTCGTTAATTCGATTGACTGGAAGTTTAACCCGCCGACAGCCGCATGGTGGGGCGGTTGGTGGGAGCGACTAATAAGGATATTGAAAGATCTCTTAAAAAGAGTGTTAGGACAGTCTCGTCTAAATTATGAAGAAATGGCAACTACTCTGGCAGACTGCGAAAGTGTAATCAACTCAAGACCTCTAACTTATATCTCTGAAGGAGATGTTATAAAGCCCATTTCTCCATCGATGTTTCTTCAAGACATTTATGAATGCAGTGTTCCAGATATTGATGCTGTGGAACAAAATTCTTTATCTAAAAGACTGAAATATAGGCAAATCGTACATAAAGAATTAAGGAACCGTTTTCGATCGGAATACTTAGGTGCTCTCTTTCAACGAAAGAACGGTAAAAAGCTCAGACACACAGTGGCTGTGGGTGATATCGTTCTAGTGGGAACTGATAACAAAAAGAGAATTAACTGGCCTTTAGGTCGCATTACTGAGCTTATTCCAGGTAAAGACGGTAACGTACGACTCATAAAGGTGCAGACTTTACACCAAGAACTTCTTCGTCCTATTCAGAGAATATATCCTCTTGAGATAACATCTTTTACTGACGGTCCTAAGCCTGTGAAATCCAATAGTTTGACCAAATTCTCAAAGCAGCCGGCCAAACAGGACAATGGTACCTTTAACAACAAGCCAAAATTTAGTAGGACTGGTAGAAAAATTAAGATTCCAGAAAAACTGGACTTATAATTTAAATATGTGCTTTAGTGAAATACATTTTCATTGCTTGTTATTATTAGTTCTTATACTTGAGAATATTTCTGTGGTTTATTTGATTAGTACTGGATATACATATGTTTTTTAATATTAACTTAAAATGGTTTAAAGTGGTAATTTTATGTTTTGATTATAATTTATAATCAAAAGGCGGGAGGATGTTAAGAATACATTACTTATTTTAATGTTTATTATTTTGTATTTTATATTTCCTGGCTCATGAGCAAGCCTCACTTAGATTTTGTGAGTATAGTTTAGTAATTTGTGTATGGCAACAGTAATAGATATTCAAGTGCGAGAACGATGTAACAGCGCTAAGAGCGTTATTGATTTCTTCCGTGATAATAAAGTTTGTTTTCGTTGCAACTGATTTTATTTTGTGAATAATCACCGCAGTTATAGTGTTTTAACGATAGTGACTATTTTAAGCCTATGATGCGAGTCTTTAATTAAAGGCTACTTCGTGTTGAAATGTGATTTATACGTTTAAGTACTGAAAGCTAGAAAAGTCGGTGATACTTTTTCTTGTAAGCTTTAACACCATCATACAAATTCAATAGATGACCTTAAATACATCACTGCCACGACTAGTCATAGCACAGTTAAACATAAACGCCGATTTAAGACTAAGTACGGAGATCACTCAGAATTTTGCTGACACCTTAAAGAAGAAGACAGTAGACAGTCACAATCCAGCAGTCTTGATGAAGCCACAGATACTATTACAGAAAGCATAACTGCAAGCTCCTATAAAGCTGACAAAAAAAAGTTCCGATTAAAAATTATTAAGTTATTAATCCTTAGCTAATGTATGTCTCCCATCTATTGGTTATTATTTTGACTATGGAGTCATGTAAGACACTCATGTCTCATCTCCTGTGATGATATGACTCTAAACAGTCATAACTTTCCACATTGTAGAGAAATAAAAAGTGCTAAAGCACTTACCAGTCTTTTTATCTTCCTGTTCCTCACTCAGCAGTTTAGGAACCCATTGTCAATAAAATTTCTTTAACATCTCAACTACAGTTTTAACCAAAAGTGACCTTGAACTTTTTGGCAAATCCGATGACAACTTGGAAATTGTGAATCTCGTATTTGCATAGCTTTCAGTTTCAACAGTCTGCAACAGATCATCAATGATTACAAATGGACAAGCACAGCGTGATTCGTCAGCTTTCATGTTTCTTGCTGTTAAGAGCTGGATAATTGACAGTATTTCACATTCGTCGGGGTGATCGATTTTTCTCACACATTTTTGCTTCGCAATTCGGAACGTGCAAGTAAACAGCGTGAATGCAAGTGACGTAGGACTGAAAGAATGCTGAGAGTTTGCACGCGCACTAACTCTCACACTTACTCGAAATTTGAAACGATAGTCACAGATGAGTGCTACTTTAAAATAAAAAATAACTTATATGTATGAATACAGTACCCTTGCCAGAGCCGATGCGGCAGTATGTTTAGAATTTAGACAGGAACCGAGCAGAATGCAGCGTTTGTACTGAGCGGCAAAAACGCTTAGCACCGGACAAAGCCAGTGCTATCTAGGAGGCAATGACAAAGCCAGCAAGACATGTAAACCAAAGATCACCCTGTGACGTTCATCCCCCCCAAATTGCTGCATTCATTTTCTAAGATGTAATCTTTGCTGCTCAGCAATAATAAAATTAATTTTTTATTATTTTATCTTTTTTGTATTAATCAGATTTGTAGCAGATCTAAATTTTTCTTACTTCATGTCATTAATCCTACATCTGTTCTTGCAGTTGGCTGTTTATATTCGTCGGCTCTTTACTTGGTAAAGTAAATGATTAAAATTTTTTGTCCCATTTGAATTTCTAATGAAAATTAAAAAGGGATTAAATGTCTAATTTTACAATTTTCTTAATTTTTATTTTATTCTGCACTTTTTTAATTACTGATATTCTAAATAACTTACCTGAAGAAATGTGTCCTGCTTTAGAAAGCCATAAAAGAGCCATAAAGCTGCTACGATAAATGTAGCTAAAATTATTGGAAATGGAAGGCTTTCTGTGCTTTTTGTCTTCAGTACCTGCCCCTGTAACAAAGTTTCTGTAAGCATTTCCCAGTTATAAAATTTAAAAAGCATAATTTCTAAATTATAATTAAAATTAATATATATAAAGTTACATAATCTTTCTACCTTTTATAACCCTGAAGTCATTTTGAGAAGGGAAAGTGGTTCTGATGTAAAAATAGTGACAGATATGTTTAATGCGTGCGCAACACTGCATTTGATTTTTTTTTAATACATTGTTCCGTTGACTATTAAACCTGGCTTACATCGAACCATGACAGTTGGCGGAGATTCCGCTAAAGTCGCTCCGATCATTCCTGCGAAGTCTGGGCAGCGCTTCAGTTCGCAACTCATAACAAAATTCGTCAATTTCTCTGCACAATCTACCAAATAGGCATTGCTGCGAAAGTATTCGATCCGCTTCGTTTTCAGCCTTCATAAAAGGGTTTTCGTCGATTTCGACTTTTTGTCAGACCCTCCGATTTCACTCGAGCTTTACTTAGAATGGTATGCCTACAAATTTTCTGTAGATAATTGTTGCAATCTATTAATATTTTGTCAGTCATATCCAGCTATTCTTTCCTCTATTAAACACATATTAATTTTCTCCACCAGCTGTAAATGAAGCAGAATTTATGCAGTCACAATGTATGTATTCTATAGCCTTCGATCCGCGTTCGTTTGTGAATGGATGTTCTCGTTTCATAACTTTTCACATTGTGCATCGCCATTGTTTCCCTGGGAAACAAACCCATGGATGGTTGTTATGACTTTTAAGGAAAGAAAGCCTCCACCCGCATGGCAAAGACTTATTCTCCAGGAAATGAAATATTCTCTGGGAACGTAGAATATTTTATTAAAGCTATTTGCAATCTGTCTGTTAGATTTTAATCCTGAAACTAATTAGATCAAACGAAAGTGTGTGTTGACGTAATGGTTATACGTAACTGGCGTGAAATACCTCTGCTTGGCGACAGTTTTACAGTCGAGGGGAGGATACTACGTAAGTACCGATTTTTTAATATAAGGTATGGCATATTAAAATAATAGCAATTCTCTTTAATTTAAATTTTGAAAACTTTCTGATTATCTATAAATGGTGCATCAAATTACGTGTCATATGGTGTAATTCTTTGCTTCATTCTGTTTACTTTTTATTTGATACTACAATGATATAATCATTGTGAAATATATATTTAAAATTTGATAAAAAAATCCTTTACTTTCTCTCTAACTTTCTTCAGATCTTATGCGTTATGTAAAAGAATATTCTGAATCACAAGCTGCTAGTTAATTATCATTCAGATTTTCATTTATAATCATAATTTTTTATCCATTATATTATTTTATGCCTCTGCTGCTCATCTTTATTTGAATACCACTTTGAACTATGAAAAGTTTAGTTTTCATCTTGTAGCGTTTTACTCGTTTAGAGGTCATAAAATGCGGACCCTACTGAAGACGAGATAGCGAATTTTCGCTGTGTCTTAAAAACAACATTTCTGTCGGCGAAGGTTGTAATAACTTTTTTATTTTAACTAAATAAAAAATGCACTCATTCGGTGCTCATAATTTAATCACCAATTGCTGCTAAGTAACTTAAACACAAAATAGTATGCGCAGTTAGAATGAATTAACTTTTAACTACATGACTGGCTCATACATCAGCTTTATTGGCTGCACGCAGCAAAGCCGAGTTTAGAATATCAATATAAATGAAACTAAGCGGCTAGCACAAAATATTCAGCAACCCAGCTACTTGCAAACACATTGCATAAACTCGTAACTAACTGTTCTACGACGAACACTTCGAAATTCTGCTACTTAAATTGTACTTCCGAACTCATTGAGATCATATACGTCATTAAATTTGCACATCTGACAGGAAATTGAAATCGGAAGGGAAAGGAAAGTTTCAAAGTTCCTTAAAATAAAAAATAATTGATTCGTATAAAATAAGGGCTTTACAATGTTAGTTTTTGTTTTTTTTTAGTCCAAAGGGATTTAGTCCCGAAGGACTATTACTTTCGTTTTGCGATTTTGCGTTGATTCACTCTGAATGCCCGATTCACTTTTCAAATTGTTGCCACTAAATGTTATCGCTCTGCATTAAAGTTTAAAAAATGAAAAATCTGCATAAATGTATGCATGTTATTATTATTATTTTTTTTTGACGTAGCTTTCTCTTCAAAAATCGTCTGCGTGCGTTGCACGGGAAAATAAAAAGGAATTTTAATTACAGTTCTAAATAAATAGCCAAATAAATGTGAAATTCGTAACAATATTCTCTAAAACTTTAACGAATTTTTCATTAACAAACTCAAAGATTTCAAAGCCAGCAATACCAACGTTGTACAGAAAAACATTTTTATCTCCAGCGCGTGAGAGCGTGTACCGAAATTTCTAAAGATATGCTCAATTTAAAATTATTTTGCGATATTGCTGTTGAACTGAATTTTATGGTTTAAGTGCGAAGAACATGGTATTTAACAAATAAAGGTAACACACAAAATGTTAAATAAACGTCCCTTTGGACGTAATTTAAAATCTGAAACATTTCAGATTTTTTGTGTTTTAAATATAATATGCAAAAATAAAAATAAATAAACACAAAAGTCAAGGTGAAAACACCGACGAACAGAGGGAAAATGTTAAACTAATCACACGAAAGCATTTGAGCAACTATTAAAATGCAGATTTCTGGACTAAGTAATACGTACTTTTGTCAGTATTTCCGAGTTTCGCAACTATTTAACTAAATCATTCATTTAAAATTACTTCAAAATGATGAAACCGCGAGAGCTTGGTTTAAGTGAAAGAAAAAATCTTTAAAATGAGAAAAATTAGCTGATAGCCCCCCAAGAGTCTTGAAAGGATTCGAGATTATAAAACTCGAATCTTGAAGCATTTTTCGCCCTTCGAAGTTTTTAATTTAATTTTCTAACAAGGCCGTTTTCTATGATCTTTGCTTTTCTTGCCTTATCCTAGCATTATGAATAATGCTGTATTCCTCGGACATTTGGATGAAAATTTTTTTTTTGATAAAATCTGTATATTTCATTTTAAATTAACTAAATACTGTTTTAGTAGACTAACTTCAGCCAGTGAAGAAAAAACGAGTAATATAAAAAAAAAATTAAAGTCAATTCCTACTTAGGTTAACAAAGAAAAATTTTATTTTAGTTACTTTTTATTAACTTTATTAACATTTTTTCGTTTCTAATTTATGAAGCTGATGGTGGTCTATAATTTCTCATTCCATCCATCTCTCGTAATGATTCGTTATTGCAAGGAACCTCTCCAGTGAGTTTCGAGGAATCTAGTTCTTCAATTAATATTCCATCTAATGATTTCACACGACTCAAAGCGACATATGCTTGGCCTGCTGCGAAGAGTTTTCGTAGGAAGCTTTTCCTTGGCGCTTGTTTTTATTTCTCTAATCGTCGCTTGCGTTGTGCTTTAGTTTCTTATCGCATTCTCCGTTTGTGAAGCAAGAGACATTTTGAAGAGTTATATTTTAAACATTTATCATCATCACGTTAACACAGAAATATGGGGAGAATTTTCGCTACATAATGGGACATTACATTCGTTTCATCCAACTCTATAAAACTACAATTCTTTAATTCTGTACGCTTTAAAAATCTTTAGAACTCTGTCTTACCGTTGCCACTTATTTTTGTTAAATGTTACAATCCTATTTATCACAGTGATGTACTATAAGTTGTTATAAAATTAATTTTTACAACACGCGAGAATTCCTAATAAACAGTCATTATTTGTAAGTAAGTCTTATAATATATTTAATAAGACAGCATATTTTTAGTTCCGATAAATAGGAATAAATAAGTAGGAATTGACTTTAATACGTGAAAAAACTGTATTAACACCTAGTGTCATCCACTACAAGTTTTAAAAAAATGTATCTGAACTTTGAGTGGATAAATAAAAAGTATTTTATTAACGATTGAAAATTCGAACAAGATATAGGTAGAGTGTGAGTTTATAAGGTATTTCTCCCGCCTTCTTCGCATGCCTTCGTGGTGTAGTGGTCTGCATGCTCGACGCGTAACCAAGAGGTCCGTGGTTCAATTCCCGGCGAAGGCGTTGCTCATTTTTCGTGTCTCCTTCTTCGAAATAACCTAATGACAAGCTAAGTAGTAGGAATTTAAAAAATGATGTTCGAAAACACATTCATTTCTTTCATTAGGTAAACTAGGTTTAAACATTTGAACCGTTGAGCTGCTAGCATCAGTTTAGTAAAAATATTTTTGATGTCAAGTTGAACGCCCTTAAGAATTCATTAAAATTCATTTACATTAAGCATAATGAGCATACATTATTAAAATAAAACTACATATAGATACATAAATTTATTATATAATTATAGACATATAAATTTATTTTACTGCATTGAATAAAGTTATATATATATATACATATAATTCAAATTAGAATAACTTACAATACTTGCTAATGGTGCGGCACATGTCAAGATACTGCTTATACATCCAAAAATCCCTAATATCTGGACTGCAGTTGAATGGTTTTCGGTTAGTTGGAAGCAATATACATAGGTAAAAAACAAGAAAATGCTAGCAGCTGTTATCAGTTTCTTAGTATGCGGCTGAAAAAAAAAGAAAATTATAAATATTATTTGATTTCTCATGTTATACACTGATCGACACTGAAAATGCAACACCAAGAAGGAGTGGTCAGAAATTTATGCAAATTTTAGAGTAGACGCACGTCACTGAAATGCACAGCTCTCCGACGCACGTGAAGTAAGATATAAGGGAAGGAACGCGCAGAATGGGCAATATTCGTGTCGTTATTTCTGCCAGACGAATTTTCGAAGAAAGTTGGTTTTTGTTTCGGAGGATACGTGTAATAGCAGAGAATGCCAGGCCGCCGTCAACGAAGGCATTTCCAGCAGAGAGACGATTTTACGAGGGGTATGGTGATCGGACTGAGAAGGGCGGGTTGGTCCTTACGTCAAAGCGCAGCTGATACCCACATGGATGTGAGCACGGTGCATCGGCTATGGCGAACATGGTTTGAACAAGGGAATGTGGGAAGAAGGAGGGGTGCAGGTGCAGCCAGAGTTACGTCAGCATTCGTGGATCGACGCATCCGTCGACAAGATGTGGCGGTCCCGCAAGTTACTTGTACCGCGATTTTGCAGCATGTGCAAAATACCCTGGATGTTCCCGTGTCGATGAGAACCATTTCCCGTCGATTGGTTGAACGTGGTCTGCACTCACGCCGTCCGTTAAGAAGACTGCCATTGACCCCACAGCATAGACGCCTACGTTTAGAATGGTGCCGGACTGGAGCGATGTGGATGACAGAATGGCGAAACGTCGTGTTCTCAGATGAGTCACGCTTCTGTTTAACCAGTGACAGCCGCCGCATACGTGTGTGGCGTCGACGTGGAAACAGATCTAATCCGGCAGTAACTGTGGAACGCACCACCGCGCGACAACGTGGCATAACGGTTTGGGGCGCTATTGTCTACGATTCCAGGTCACCTCTAGTTCGTATTCAGGGCACTATGACGGCCCAATGGTACTTGGATAATGTACTGTGGCCGGTGGCAATCCCCTACCTTCAGGGGCTGCCTAATGAAATTTTACAGCAGGATAACGCCCGACCACACAGTGCTCGCATCTGCCAACATGCTCTGCAAGGTATACAGATGCTTCTCTAGCACCGCACTCGCCTAACCTGTCTCCAATCGAACATGCGTGGGATGTAATTGGACGCCGTTTCCACTCTGCCCCTGCCTCGTTCAGAAGACAAACTGTGGCGAATGGTTGAAAGGGAATAGAGAGCCATCCCTCAGGACACCATCCGCACTCTTATTGACTCTATGCCTAGACGTGTTTCTTCGTGCATCGCTGTCTGCGGTGGTCCTACATCATACTGAGCCGACGCCGTTCTCGCTCTGTATTCGGACTATCATTTTGAAATAAAGATCACTTATTGTTGCTTGCTGTCTCTGTCCTTTTTCCAAATTTCATCACTTTCTTACCACTCCTTCTTGGTGTTGCATTTTCAATGTCGAGCAGTGTATATTCGTGTCAGTATATGATATACTCTTTCTTAAAACGTAATGACTTTTTGCATGTATATCAAATTTGTTATCTTATATGTTATTAATCTGCCTGTTAATAAACTTATTTGTATTCAGAATTTTCATCGGTCTTATTGCATAGGGATTTGGATTTTCACATGTGTAATGCAAATGCGAGTTAGTTTTTTTTTTGCAGGTCCTTCACAATAAAAATCCTTTGTAAGTCCTTCTTCCTTTCAAAATACTTGACTACTTTGCTATATGAACGATCCAAACTCCTAACTCAGAATTTATTGTTAATGGTATAATAAAAATTAAATAAACTGTGAGTAATATTGTAATGAATATTTCTTTAAAGTTTCCAATGCTTCAGTTTATACTTCTTTCCTGTAATCTTTTTTTTTCAGTTAGAGCAACTAGATTTGAAAATTATCACAAAAATTAACTCGTCATATGAGAAAGAATTCATAACTTTGTATTTATTCATAAATACAAAGTTATGAAGTTTATATATGATAACATAAATGTTATCCTATATAAATTCTGTGCAATTGAATGAACGTTTGAAATAATTTTCTGGAATTATTACATTAGTATTTTACTTATTTTGTGGACTTTTATTTTTACATTTTAATTTCTAATTTGGATAGCAATTCTTTTTTTTTCTTTCTTCCGCACTGGTTAAATAAAAATTTTATTTACTATGTTTTATTAATTTTAAATTATATTTTAAAAAATTATATAAGATGCTGAATTTAAAAGCTGACTGTACATTTAAGAGTACATAATTTCATGCATATTTTGTTTATAATTTCTGTATTGTTTTATGTGTAAAAGTTGATAAATCCGTTTGACATGTTTGTTGTAAGGATATAGACATGTTTGGTGTAAGGATATAGACGTGTTTGGTGTAAGGAAGAGCTGAATTCTTCAGAAGCAGAAAGGCGTTTGATGGGCTTTAGCAGAGAAAAGAATTTCAACACTATCATATTATGTGTCATATCTGAATGTTTACTTATTTGTGGCGACATATCAGTTTATATTAGGCGTAATGGATTTGTTTAAATTTATATGTCTATAGCAACAAATATTGATCAGCTCTAAAAATCTGCATCTATTTCAAAGTAAACATATCTGCTGCAATGCAGTGTAATATTTATGGGATGATGAACACGAAATGATTTCATCATCCTTTAGAAATACAGTAAGGAAAACTGTTAAAATAAATTAATGTCTCCTTTGCATAATGAAACTCGAAAGCGGAAATCCAAGCTAAATATTAACGACAGCCGATTCTTCCTAGGCCTTGTACCTGAAACAGAGTGTCAATCAGATAGTCTTTTTTTCAGCCCTATTACCTTTCCATCTTGGAATATATTCCTGCGATTATTGCCTAGTAGGTAAGCCTGAAGATACTGATGAAGACTCTATGTAAGTTAATTTGTCAACACTTCGATTTTAAATATCTATGAAGATTGTTAATTTAATTTGTATTCTACTTAAGTTAGCAAAACTCTTTTATTTGTGAAATAAAGATTTCATAGTTGTTTTGACTTGAGATATTTTAATGAAATTGTGCTAAATACAGGATATGTAATCAAAACGCCGAAGATGTGTTAATGCACAGCACATCAAAAGCACGCACAGCAAGTGTTATTTTCTGAAAGGCTGTTAGATTTTGTTAGTAAATGATGTTTATTAATGCAAGAATTATTCACTGTTTGCGTTCTGGACGAAAGAAAGCGTAACAAAAATATCACGAATGCATTCTTGCTTTATATATGCTTCTGGGTCCTACTAATTTAGAATCCATAAATATGATGGAAGACTTTTGAGGGCCATTTTTTGGTTATAAGAGTGATCGTGCTTATTGATAATTTATTGCATATTACCATGATAGCAGGCATTTACGCCAGCCTGTTGATTCAACTCTAACAAGCCCCAAAATACTTCAGCAAGCTCTGCAGAAAGCTGTTGCTTTTTGCAGCGCAGCTTTCCGAGATTTCTGAAACGGTTGTTCAGTAATGTGAATTTTCGTTTCTCTGTCATACACTGTATTCATTAAACCTGACTCCAAGTCACTTCTTTTTGTTTTAGAAGCAATATTTATGTGGTTCGCATCACACTGACGATGATTTGAAAGTTGCCGTTGAAGAATGGTTGAAAAAATTTAAAGGACAATAAATATTGTGATGAATTCTGATATTTAATGGGTTGCTTGTTAAGCACATTAAATATAGAAAACTAAGAAATTTTAGACATGTACCTTGTATAACAGTTTTAAGCCTAAAATTTACTGAATGGCTTTTACCCCCCCTCCTCATGCAGATAAGGAAGAGCTTCGTAAGGCTTCTAGGAAAATGATGAAAAGTATGAACAAATGCATTGAATTTGAATTATGTCATTTCCGATAAACATTGTAAGCAAAGTTTGTTTTATAAGGATACCAATTACTATTTCTATAAGAGAGATTTTAATTTTGACTCTGCTAGAAATTTAACCTTTTTTTATTTAAGATTTTGGTAAAGGATAATTTTTCATTGGTATTTATGAATTTCGATTCAAACCAATGAAAACACTTTCTTAAATGAGGATATTATTAAACTGGGGTTGGTCTGTCTTTAAGGTTTTGAATACTTACAGTGAGAGAAATTAATTGCATTGAATCTCTTAATTTGAGTTATAAATAATGTATTAAAATAATATGCCGTAGTCTTCAATAGATTTTGATGATAACAGTAATATGTTGAAAACAATATTATTAACAACTTTTAATGTAGAAAATCTTAATGACATTGAAACACGTTTAACGCTCCTTATGTATTGTTATATGCATTACTTTGATATTCTACAGTCGAAAAAGGATATGCAGTTGAATAGATGCAAACAGTAAATTTAATATCAAACGATAAATTTTATCAAGTTATATATGCGTATGATCAGGGAAAATGTCTTATAATTTACTAAACTAAAAACAACAACAACAAAAAAAAAACATTGAATTCTTTTTGCTTTTCGTAAGTCTGGTGTAACTTACATACATGAGAGTAGATATTGTTTCATCATGTTAGGTTATCTGACTTTTATTATTATGGTAGTAGGGAAAAAAAACTATTTATGTTTATACAAAAATGCAACCCTTAATTTTCGCAGATTTTGAATCAAATTTCTATCAGTTTCGAAGGTGATCTTGTCAGGACTGGGCGTTCGGTGCATATTCTTGGCAAACATCTTCGTGAAACCTGAAGTCCTGATCTTGGAACAGGGAGCTGAATGCAGCTATGTTCTGTGGTAGAATACTGTGAATAAGTGGTAGATGAACTACACTTCAGAGGGATTTAAAATCCTCTTTTATTAAACCACAATTATGTACAGCCACTTCCCAACTCGGGAGGGATACAGAAAATAATGACCGCCACTTGGGTCTAAACTGAACAATCAGATAATTTAAACTAAAACTAATTAGAAATTAAGTAGTCGTTGCTCACAGAGCTATAACGCGAGGTTGGCCTCTAAACTAAATGGTGCGTAGCAAGATTTAACTAATACTGACGCACTTAGAATTACTTCAATAAGTAATAACGTAACAGCGCTACGGCTTAGAATTTAAATACTAGCTTGAACAGCGTAACAATGGTCTGAGACTAAAAGCTCTCTCACACTGAAAGGTTTCTACCTTTCGTTTAAATAGAACTTGGCTCCACTTCAAATTAGCATAAAGCTGAAACGCGCGCTTATTCTAACGGGAAGTTGAAATGAGAACAGATAGAAAAGGGAAAATTAAAATAAAACTTTGTTAGTTTAACTAAAACTTTACAATCTGACATAGGTCGTTCTTCTTCAAGCAGTCAGTCCGTTCAATTTAACGAACTAGTTACATTACACTTTTCATAGTTTCCCCCGCGTGTAATGTAAATACGAGCCAGTTTCCAAAAACTTCTTCTACAAAAGTATATCTTCCTTTAAGCAGGTAGCCTTCGTGTGCTTTGCCGTAAACTGAATAACTCAACCCTATCCCCATCTTCTTTAGCATTTTGAAAATTTTAAGTTAGGAGGAGGAGAACTATGACATTTCTCCTGTCAATTTCGCTACTATTTCTCCCAGTCTTGCAAAAATTTTAGAGAAGGGTATCAGATTGCCTTTGAAATCAATAATAGTTTTATTGAAAGTCTGTGTTAATCTCAAGGTGCTGTTTGCATAATTTTAAATTTTACACTGGTATGTTTCTTTTCCATAAAATAGTTTCTACGTATGTGTGTTCATTAATTTGTTTTCCATACGCAAACTACAGATACGTAATGGTAGTATTCGATATTCTTAAGAATGCAGTTTTCTAAATATTCTAATATGCCCTCATGAAGGTTATTAACATGTGACATCTTATGTTAAAGATTAGTCTGTTAATGCTTGCAAACTGCGGATATATAATTAAAGTACACAGTTCTTGAGAATTTAGGAGTTGTTCAATTTAGTGAAGGATTTAATAAACCACTTTTCACGTTTTCTATATAAAAAAATGACACCTACAGTAAATATATTTTTCGAAATTTCTCTTACCATACTATAAACGTTTTTGCGACATATGATTTGGTTAAAGTGCATTTTGAAGTTGCAACCAAATTTTGATAATTTTCGATACTGTGCTAAAAATAATTAAAATGCAATTATTGTATCAGTGAGCCGATAATAAATAGTATAAAAATATCGCTTACCTTGTAAGGAGTATAAATATAAAAGCAGGTAACGTAACAGAACTGCAGAAATGTTGAGATTATATTTACCAATTCTAGCGTGAAGTCACCCGTTACAACTCCGTATTGAAACCACAGGCTGCAGCTAAAAATGAAAATAATTTGAAGAATTTGTTATTATATAACATATTTGTGTATACTATTTTGTTTTGTATTGTATTATGTAAATGTATTTTGTTTTTGTTGTTGAGACTCAAATCGCGTCGGGGTAATCGCTTGACTCTTTGAGAGGGGATGTAACTCTAACTGTATAGACTTTGTTTTATTCTTTTTTTCCTTTTATTTTTATTATATCAATTTTGCTAAAGAATTCAGGTGGAACGAAACGTGAATTCAGTAGTCCTTTAATTGTTCGGGCTTTGATGTTGTAAACTATTATCCCTTGGAGAGTCAATTTGAACGCACGTATCTCGCATAACTCAAGAACAAGTAGCCGTAGAGCGCTGAAATTTTGTGTATATACAACTGCTATAACATGCAATTGTGCACCTCAATATTTCGTTGTAATTGGCTGCACCAATCGTATATATATATATATTATATCCCCACTCTGTTACCTGGCTTGGTGAGCTTGCATTTTTTCAGTACTTGCGGAAAATCCCGTCGACCACAAGAAACGGCGCCCATCGCGCCAAACCAAAAAAACCCATTTTCTAAATATATGACAGTCTTGTTACTTAACGCTAATTCCTGTTTTCTCCATTCAATAGTCGTCAATTCTCTGCGCCAACTACTCGTATAAATGAATCGGAGTGCAGTCAAAAATGAAATAGTAGAACCCTCGATACACGTTCCATTTCGGATTAACACTCGCTTCGCACAAGCCTTAATGTTGCAACGCCATTGCTTCTCAGTTTCTAAATAAATTTTAAATAAATGAATTAATTTAATTTAGTAAGGGTATATACTAGTTCTGAAAAATAAAGTATAAAATGTTTAGCTCACATATGCCAAAAGGTGGCCAAGATTTTAATTTTTAAGATCTGAAATCATAGTTTCTGAAAATGCAGGGGTCGTATACAAATTAAAGAGCGACGTATTTGAATTTGCATGCAGAAATTTTCATAGATTAACAATTGTGCCACATAAAGCACCATGTGAGAAACCCATCCGCCCAAGCTACATCTGAATGTTTTGATATCTAAGTACAGTGGCTCATGTAATTCAGAATACACCTTATTTTACTTGCTAAATCTAACTTTCAATATAAATAGCGCATTACCAAGAAGAACAAACACATTTTTATTTTTATACATAACAACGGGTTTAATTTAAAGTAAAAATAAAAAAACAATCAACTAAAAATTCCAAAATGAAAAAAAATTCAGAAGTATTTTAAATAAACATATGCAGATTTTTGCCTCAATGCACCAATGAAATTTTTGTAATATCTTACATACAAAGAAAGTGTCACTACTTTGTTGCATGTCCTTTGGCTTTTGTGATCTCTTCCAAACGTTGTGGTACAGATTCTATCAACTTCTTGGGCGTATCTGAAGATATTTTATCCCATTCTTCTTGCAACACTTGTCTTAAATGCGCTTTGTTCGTAATTTTGTGTTTTGGGACCGTTTTTTCGAGTGTGGCCCACAGATTTTCTATGACAATCATGGTCTGGGGACTGTGGCGGTGTGTATAACTGCTGTTTACAATTGAAAAAGGCACCACATTTTGACATTATGTGCCGTGTGTTTGGAGTGCTGGAATATGAAATTTTGTTTCTTTTGGATTACTGTAGAGTATATTGAAGTAAACCATACGATTCATAATACCATCTGTAAAAACTAAATTTTCTACTCCAGTTAAAGCCATACAACTCCAACCATGACGGAGCCACTACTATGTTTAGCCCTAGACTTATACCGCTGTGTAAATGGACCCCCAGTCTTTATGTTATATTTATAGTTTCCCCCAGCATCACATCTAATCAGCTTTACCAAACACACTCACTTTATTGTAAATGAACACAGATTCCTCCCCTTTTGACTACACTCATGGATGCAATCTAATTTGAGGAAATTTTCTACTTCTTTTCCTTTTCTTGGTATAGGCCCTTTTCTCTCTACTACTTTTGGGCCATTTATTTTATTTTGTCCCATCTTTTCTTCCTGGCCTTTTGAACTCGTATAAAATGTATGAAGTTCCTTTTTATTCTTCTCTAAAACGCGAAATCGCCCCCCTTTCTATATACCTTTCCTTCGCATCTATCTAAGCTTGATTTTTCGCCCATCGGTGCAGAAAGACTTCGCGGGTGCAAAACAAGACATCTGTCTACTTTGTCTGTCTGTTCGCGACGGGAGATGAAGACTCGAGCTTACCGCTGACGCCAGCAGTCTCTTTCGCGAGTGCCTGTTCAGAGGGTTTTTGGCTAAAAATAAATCCGTGAAATTATCTAATTATGAATGCATTTTTTAAAAATGCTCTAGAACAGTGATTCTCAACCTTTTTTTTTGTCGCGGCACACTTTAACGATTTCAAAATTTGGCGGCACACAAAGAAAAAGATAAGTTTAGAAGTTGTTTGTTTACCTATAATACACTGCGTAAAATAGTTTATGATAATAATTTTGAATGTAAAATAAAATAATATGTACTATAAAAACAGCAGTACGTTTTTAAGGGATTAATTACAAGTTAATAATAAGAATACTTTTAATGAGAAGTTTGAGCTTGATGTTTTTTGATAATTTCATTTATATTTGGTCATAAAAATGACAATGCTACTCTCATATCGTCTTCTACATTTAACAATCTCGATCTTTTAGTCGTTTTTATGTTGGTTAATATTGAAAATCCGAATTCACACAAATAAGAGGTAGAAAATTGTAATAATACCTTTAAAGCTTTTTTGGCCATCATCGTATAATCGCATCTAATGTTAATTCAAAGTGAATTAATTGAGTCTTTCGAAGATTTTAAAATTAAATCTCGATTATTAGTAAGCGAAATTAGTTCCTCTTTATTCAAAGTTAATTCAAATATAGAAGTATTCGTTATCACAAATGGATTACGAAACCAATCAAATTTTTTATATCTAAATTTGGGAAATAATTAATAATTCTCTCTTATGTTGTCAAATGATCAATAACAATTTTATGAACAATTTTATTAAAATCTTTTGGGACTGACTCAAACTTTTCCAAATTGCCTTCCTGAGCTTTAGTCTTCGATAAAGTTATTTGTTTTTGGAATCCCACCAGTTTATCTGTTGAGTTTAATACATTTTCTTTCGACCCTTGCATACTTTGGAAATGAAGAAAGTTATTTGAATTTATGTTATTTAAAAATAACCCAAATATCTTCTGATAAGTAAGGTAGTCTCCCTTCTGCATCAATCAGAACTTGTCAATTTAAATTACCTACTTAACATGCGCGAAAATGCTCCGAAATGTGCTCTCCTCCGGAGCACCAAAATCGGCTTCGATAAAACAATTGGCGCGCTTATTAATGTCTTAAAAACAGAATTTCGCGTATTCCCATGTGTGCCGTATACTAGGATTAAACCCATTGTAATTTTTACTATATACATTTCTAAAATTTGGCGGCACACAAAAGTGCCGCGACACAGCGGTTGAGAATCACTGCTCTAGAAGATATAAACGTAGTATGCTTCATATATTTTTTTTCATATACTTTATTTTCTTAAGTTGTTTCTTATTTAAATACATATTTTATATTTTTAGTATTTCCTTTGCATTTAATGACTTTCAATATTATACATTTGAAAACCGAATATGTTACTAAAAATTCTTCTTTAGCATGAAAAATTTAAAACAGGGATCTATGCACAGTCCTACGTTACAGCCCTTGCACTCGTAATAACTCCTGTGCCGTTTCTGAGAATTTTCGCGGGAATGTAAATAAACATAGCATCGTCGTCTTACTTTCTTAGCAGTTTCTTTTGAACAAAATTTTGGAAAATTTCTTTCAGTTGATCTGAGCAGGTTTAATAATCCTGTTGGCTGATTTTGGTAGGAGATTAACATCGGTGCTTTTAGAGGAAATCTAAGAAATAATTTCGTTCACTAAATTAAGGCGATAATTAAGGGAAGGAAGATTGTTCTCAGTTTTTTTTGATGAATAGAATATTGGCCTTAATTAAAAACATAGCCATGACATTTAAAAAAAAGTTTTATATACCTTTTACAATTTTCCTGAAAGATGGACACTGAATTGTGACGCCATGATCATCTGCTGTGGATGACCATGCAGAACATTTGCCTTCGATGTATTCGGCATACAGATGTCCGAAATGTCCTTATAATCCTTAGATTCGTTAGATTCTTTATGAACAGAACAATCATAATTTATTACAGTGCCACAATCACTACCCTCAGAGTCTGTTGCATCATTCTGCTATTTCAAGTTCATTTAAATATTTCCGACGCTTCGACATTGTAACGATTAAAAAAAAGGAAATATACGTCTATAAGGCTGCCAATTGGACTGCAAACACAAATACCAAGCGCTCTAGCTAAAATAAAACTCCTTTATTTACTATAAACAATGACCACGTGCTCATTTAAGGAGACGTCATAAAGCTTGCCATTCGGAAATATTCCTTTCCCCTTATGTTTGTATAATTAAAATCAGCTTTCATCATGTTTCTCTCATTTCGAGCAGAAGGTCAAATCTGCATGTATCCCAAATCCTATGGATATGCAATGCTATCTTGTGTCAAAATTTTTAGTTTTTAAAACGTTCCAAGACATTGACACATGACGGCCAGGGGTGAACGAGAAAAAGCTCTGGGACGCCGCCTTTCTTGCTGGTGCAGTCCGCGCGAAAGGTTAACTGTAGGAGGTAAAGTTTTCGGATCCAAAGCGGGCTTTTCTCCGCCGTCGCTGCCGAAAATGTTAAATTTACTTTCCTCTATGAATATAACTTTCTTCCAAAAGTTATCTTCATTTGATGAGTTTTCTCAAACTCCAAACGATTTTTCAGATTTTGCAAGCTGATGAACGGTTTCTTTCTAGTAACTCTACTTTTTGTCTAATTACATTTCGCACAGTTTCAGCTTACACTTCTGCCAATGATTTGAGAAGTTTTTCAAGCAAGTTTGACTGCACTTACTTTTGAATCAATCCTGATGTCTTTCAAAACTTTCTTTTTGGAGCCATCTTTCAGAATACTTTTTCCTTCCTCTTACACTTTTATTTTCAATCAATCCATCACTTTTAAATTTTCCAATGATTTTCTGGACACACGTGCGATTTCTACCAACAATTTTAGTTATTTCACGATAAGATTTTTCTTTTGTATATAATCTTATTACGAATTTCCTTACCTCAATACTGGTTTCTCTCCGAGGAGCCATTTCCTATTTAAAAGTGTGGCTTTAATTTCATATAATAAACGTCATCAAAAAAGTGAAAATTTTTAGAATAAGATTACGCAACTTTAGATTGAATAACGGCACGTAGGAAAAATGTAGAATTAGTTGAACATATTTTTCATTGGTGTATTCTCAACTTTTTTGAGGCATATGTTTATTTAAAATGATTCTGAAATTTTTCATTTTACGATTTTTTCGTTGATTTTTCCTTATTTACAATTCCTTATTTCCTTATTATTATTGTATTCTCAAATGTTTGAGCCACTGTATGTAATATTTTACAGACAAATGTGTGAAACAGTTATTGTATACTACCCCACCTGATTTGACAACTCGTAAGACAACCTTCGCGGTCTCTTACTGTCACCACGGGCTTTAGCCTATGGTGACAGTTTAGATCCATAAGGCACAGTACTGTTTAAATATGCCAAGGGATTGTGATTTGAAATAATCTGCATTTCAGCTCCGAACATCGAAATATCGAACCTTTTTAGGGCTTCGAGTACAAATAAGTCTCGCGTTCAACTATAGACACTTTCATTAGGCTTGGATTGAGATTCTTATTGAAAATGTAAGTGGTATTTCCTTTCCGTTGTCGTCGTTTTAGGTTAAGCAAGCACCTATGGCGGTTTACCAGCCTTCTTTCTTAAAAACGAATAGTTTTAACTACGTTAATGGACAGAAATGAGTTATTACTGATCGCAAGGGAAAAAGAGTGTAATTAATTTATATCCAAGTGTATGTAAATGACATTGTTGAAGCTTTTCACTGCATTTTAATTCACATGTGATAATCTTTAAAATACTTCTAATGGCAAAAATTCTTATAGTTCTGTTAGACTTACCTTGTGACTCCAGCCAGAAAGGGTAACACTGAAGCATTTGAAGTTGTTTTTTTCTTAGCATATTCAAAGCAAAGAGGTCTAAAATTAAAGGGGAAAGGTGAAATTTATTAAAATATGCACTTTGAAAATTATTAAATTTGTGAATGTAAAACTTGGTATAAAATTTCTGAAGCGCATCATTTAGACATGTATTTTGAGAATTTGAATCATTTAAAAAAAATCGTTTTAAATGCAAAAATATACCTCAGCAGTATATGTCCCATACTATAGGACACGAAAATGATACTATTTTAATCATTTTTTTTCATTTTTTATTGTTTTTACATAAAAATAAATTAAAATTTAATATCAAAGTTTGAGAGCGTCTTAAAATGCTGCAAAAAGGACGAAATGTTTATAATCAGTAGCATATGTTTCATACTATAAAAAACAAGACAAATTTGATATAATTTTGGTTTTAATGTAATTAAAATAAACATTATGAAGAATCTGACGTATGTCCTATAGTATGGAACATATGCTGTTCACGTCATTTTGAAGATAATTTTTATGGTATTGAAAATATTTTTTTCTAACATTATTAATATTATTTTAAAAAGAATTACTGTTGAAAAATATAAATCTGTGGGCTGAGACTGCTTTCCAGTTCTTTCATATTGAATTGGCTCGTATACACGTTACATATTGAGAAAACCACAAAAATGGACATGCAACAAGCCTCTTCGCCGGAATCCAAGCCCTGGACTGAACTACTGAGTTTATTGCTCGGCGACTGACTGGCCAGGACAATTTCATTACAAATTGCTACGAACAATCGTGCAAATGAGAATGAAGATTTCATGACCAGAATAATAGCCGTTGTTAAGATGTGGATTTACTTTGCTAGATTGAAACAAGTGACTAATCTTCACAGTAGGATGAAAAAGTTTCTTGGAAACCGGAAAAAAAATGCGTGACTAGTCAGATCGGTATTGAAAATCATGTGACTATCTTCCTTAACGTAAAGTGTATTATTATTCGCCATAAATTTTTGCCAGAATAATATTTTGAGATAATGGAATGATTAAGTGTTAACATTCGGGGAAAAAGATATGAGCAGCAGATGAAGAAGTCTTGTTGCTTCCTTACGATAATACTAGTCTTGTTTCCTCCAGTAAGATAACATCAAGATTTTTTATTTTTGCGCCAAATTAGAGACAACCACCATGTTTCCTCGACCTCTTTGCTGTATTGACTTTGCTCCTGCAAACTTTTCTGCATGAATTGAAAATAGCACTGGGAGTAATGCATCAGTTGAAGAGAACAGTACTTCGTAGGTTGAATAATTTGTAAGACCTTGGCAAATAAATACATAAATAAATATAATTAATATATAATGTGGGGATAATGATAAAGAGCGCCCCTTGCTCCCCGACGTGTCTGCCGATAAATACGGTACCCCTAAGAAGTTTTTGTAGAGCGTAGAGGAAGAATAGTGACCGGTTGTGCATGTCTGGTCCTGAAATAAAAGATTAAATTTTGTTGTGTATTATGTCTGATTAAGGTTTGATTATGCAGTGAGGATATTTAAAGTAATATGGACAACTAGAATCGGTTAGGGACCACAACGATTTCTTCAATATCATAACATACACTGGTGAAATAAATTAAGAGAATTTGCATATTTTATCGAATTTCATGAAAAGAACTGAACTGAAGAAAAAACCACTGCTCCTAGATAAAAATGCAAATCTTGTACGGCAAATACGTAAGCGTACACATGTATACTTCATTTATACAATGCATTCTTCGCTTTAAAAATCCACGCGAAAGTAAAATAGAGACTCTGCTATTATGAGACTATGCTATAGAGATAATGAGACTCTGCTATAGAGTCTTATACTCTGCTATAGCTTATCTCTTATTATGAGACTCTGCTAGCAAAGTCTCTTTTATTAGATGGTCTTTATTGAAGACCATCTTCATCACTGTCTGCAGCGAAATTTTTGATTGCTGCCCACGAGTCTATTTAACATTCCTTTCTTTATTTTTCAGTTTTTTGGAGGGGGAAGGGAGAAGCAGCTTAGAATATTTATTTCTATCTTGAAAACTTGGATTTTACAAAAATTTATCAACTAATGTGATGTTGTTGCTTCTTTTCTTGTTTGTGCTGTATTATTTAACTGAGAATTCTTATCTTATTTCATAATTAATCTTTCTAAATTTGCAAATGAAAATGCCACTGGTCTTATTCGGCTGTTATACTAAATTTATAACAAGAAAAATATTCTACATGAAAGCATTTATATTTTGTGCCTCCTTTTCTAGGTTTCTAAGTGACAATGATCGTTTCGAGTCCAGACAGAATGATAAGCCATCCGGCTTGGCTAACTGTCGTACCAAAGAAGATAGCTAGCAATAAATTACCAACATCTGTAATTAAAATGTCTACTTCAGAAATGGCACAGCAAACGAGTAGCGAGTCTTAAGTGATGTAAGGTACATGACTGGTCAGCCCTAATTTGAGATTAAAAAAGGATTTAAGCCATAATTTAATAAAACGTTATTTTCACGTTAAATAAATAAATAAATACATTTCGCAAAAGTAAAGTCTAAAATGAAAATTTTGATTTATTCTCCAAAATAAATAAATATAAATGAATGTTTTTTCGATTCTATTGCACTTAAGTAGTCTATTGCAATAATAATTACTTAAAAGGTGTAGTCTTAATATTCTCTTCCTTGAATGTCTTTTGCACGTAACTAATGTTTTACAGAATCCACGCTATTAACGGAACTATGAAAGCTTTGAATAGCTTGGTGCTAAGAAAACCTGTTGTTGTAGCCTTTGTCTCGGGTTCAGATTTCAGAAAAGGCATGGACATTTGTAGCTTTATAGTGTCTTTGTGACATAGGAACCCTAAAATACTGTTGATCAGAAAGTCTTTTCGAGAAGGACGAGAAAACCTTGACTCTGGCTTTCTGAGAAACATTACTTCAAAACTGGGATGCAGCTGGACATATTCTTATTCATCTTAGGGCTATGGACCTAACGTGCCATAGGCCAAGGACAACGACAGGTGCAAAGTTTGCGCTCTTGGTCACGATAAAATTCATGAGCTTGATCTGATGTTACTGTCAGACACGTTTGAATAAGTTGGAACAGCGCAACAAATAAAACATTATATTTCTCACCGTTATTAACTGCAATATTTTCATTTTAACAATGAAAAAAAGTGTCTTACGAATAGCAGCAATCTTGAATGCTTAGCAATCTTGAATGCTTAGCAATCTTGAATGCTTTTGTGAAGTTTCTGCTACAGAATGTTGCAAAAGATTTGTATCGATTTGTAAGTTAGTGTCTTGAGTGAGAACTACAAACTATCCATCAATAAGCTCGCTTTTTGGAATATCTTCGGTATTTTAGAGAAGCTTTTCAATAATTCAGTTTCCAGTCCCAACGAAGAAGCTTGTTGCATGATATTTTTAGGTTCTCGATATGTATTGTAAATATTGTTACGGATTTCATATTTATTTGGTTATTTATTTAGAATTGTAATTAAAATTGGTTTATTTTCCCGTGCAACGCAGACGATTTTTGAAGAGAAAGCTACGTCGGAAAAATAAAAATAAAAGAGCGCGTGCATTTAATGTTTAATAAATAAATATTTCGTAATTACTGTTGCCATCCAGGAAAATCTAGAAAAATCGAGATTGTTTTAGTGATAATTAAAAAGCTTATAAAAACCGAATTGAAACACCTCATCTGAGTAGTTGTAAAGGACTTGTGCATTCAATACATAACGAACCCGTACGCACGCATTTCCATTACAAAGTTTTTCAAGAAAGCACCCCTCTCTTAGACAGCTAACCCTTGTGTGCTTTACCTTAATTGACCTAAATCAACCACAAATCTCAATGTGTGTGGTTTACGTTTTTTTTTTTTTTTTTCAGTACAAGGTACTTGACATGAACAAGATAACATAATAAAATACATAAATAAGGTACATAAACAAACGAATACAGAAGTAAAAGTCATTGACCCATGCGCAATCTCGCAGAACAGATCAAACCCAACCTGCCTACTAGGCAGTCTCAGATTTTTCAGGAAATGCCATGCATCGCATTAAGATGATCTCTATCCATAATACCATTGCTGCTAGTAGGCAGATTGAGCTTGCCAGGATACCAGTGCGAAGTAGGTGCGTCGCCAAGCAATCATATCCAGTAGTTAATCGCAGTGTCGGCACAGATGTAGGACGATGGTAATCGCGGTTATTGTCCTGAATAGTCTGATGACAACTATTTGTAAAAAATTTACACACTAAGTCTTGATGGCAGTCGACTGAGGTGTATTTATAATACTGTTGCGTGCGTACGGGTTCGTAATAGATTGAACGCACAAGTCCAATAAAAAGTTAATAAAATTTATGCTTAGCACAAGAAATATAACAAAATGCTGGATTTTTCCTCAAAGATATTCGTACAATATCACAATATCACGCAACATAATCAGTAGCTATATTTTAAACTACTAAAACATTAAATAGAACACAATCCAAAGAGCAGAGAAAGCTAATCCGATCTCACCGTGAATTCGCTACAATCAACAACAACAGCTCACTAAAAACAGCAACTAAGCTGATCTTGGATCTTGGATCGTATCTATACTTCTAGCATCAATTAGGGACAGTTATAACCAGTAAATTAAACATTATACCAAAGGCCAATAACGGTTTTTTAAAAATAAAGGTATATGTTATAATACACCACACCCGAAACCGAGATCGTAATCATGAGTACACTCAGTAGATAGCAATTCATTCGTATAGCAATAGGCAATAATAGCTAAGCTGAGATGTTTCGCTCCGGCTTTTATAGCTATTTAAATCAGCCTCTCGAGACAATTCTAGCAATTTCTGGAAAGCAAAAAGAGTAGAATTACGGTTACGGCTAGTCAATTACATTTATTCAAATTAAATAACAGTTACTGAGATAAACTTTTATTCAATGTTAAATGCACATGCTCTTGCATTTTTACTTTTCCGGCGTAGCTTTCTCTTAAAATATGTTACTCCTTGCATTGCACGGGGAAATAAAACAATTTTATTTATAATTCGATTAAAAATGTCTTACTAAATACAAAATTCATAATAATACGTTTAACTGTTGAAAAAAAAGTGATTTTTAATTATCTGTCGAAGCATGTATCGGTTTGTTTATTACTATTCAATAGTGCGCCAGTATCCACGGGGGATATCTAGTGGATTTCTCTCCTCTTGAGTGTGTGATTTAGTACAACTGAATTTCTGTCATGTGTTCAGCAAAACTAAATATTCTAAATGAACTCATCTTGCAAAAAATGGTTTTCTATGTATATGTCGTTTGTAAACATGCAGGACTATATTTAGTTAGCTTGAGTATAAAGATTTCATTACCGAGGTAGCGCTCAGTCGTGAAAGCTGCAACTGCATTGTTAAAAATATTTTTAACGTTAAAAGTAAAATTGAGCTGCAATAGTAACGGATTTTTATTAAATAAATATTCGTTTTGAGCTATATTATGGTTTCGAGTAGATCGAAATAAATAGGCTGGCGTAACATTAGCAGCAGTAATAAAGTAAATGTACTACATACACTGCGCAAAAAAAAGTGGGGGACAGTTCTATGTATATCTCCTGTTCTACTGGGCCGCTTAACAAAGGTATTTTCATACAAAATCGGACATTTCCTGAAATGACATGCCGTTTTTTCTTCCATATATTTCGATTCTACGACTCAAATTATGTCTAAATACTAAATTTTGTAAAATCTGGTGCGAAATTTACGGAGAAATTCCAAAATTTATCTTGGCGGTTTTTTTTTTTTTTTTTAAATTTTATTTTTTTCAGTTCGCACTAAGAATAATTCACTTGGCGAACTTCTTAATTTATAGCAACATATTTTCCTTTCTTTTTTTCATTGTAGACGAACGGGAAAAAGTCGACGTTCATACTTTCAAATAATTTTAACAAAGTGCGTAAACCACATTTCGTGTTATTATCGCTTGTGATAAATATACCAAATTTCAAAACGCTCCAATATGTAAATTCATGTATATCTTAAAAAAATTTAAAAAAAAAACTGTAATTTTTTGCAGATGTGCCTAGAAATGCGTCTACTTTAAGATAATGTTAAAAATTTATAGGTTATAATTCAAAATGTTTTACGAAAAATTTATAAAAATTATTTAAAAATACAAATTTAAAAAATAAATCATAAAGAATGGGCGAATTTTGTTTGAAATCAAGCTAAATTTCGAATTCTGGAAGAATCAAGTATGTCTAATAAAAATAGATATTAATAAATGTATATCAAATTCAATGAACATTGTGGAGCTAAAATTCTGAGAGCTAATTTTTTTAAAAACTACTAGTACGACATTTACAAAACTTGGCAGTTTGGCATAATGCGAGTTGTAGAGTTGAAATATAGAAAAAAATTGGCATTTCATTTTAGAAAATGTCCAATTTTGTGTAAAATTACTAATATTAGAACACTGCTATGTATAAATCTAATACATATTTTAAGTGGCGATTTCGAGACATGAAAAACGCAAGTTGAATTTCGTCAATCGGCCCAGTAGAACGGGAGATATAGAATAGTCCTTTTTTTTTTTTTCTTTGTCCAAAGGGGCGTTCTCCCTGAAGGACTATTGTTTTCGTTTTGCGATTTTGCATTGGAAACACTAAAAGTCTGAATCACTTTTAAAACTGTTGCCACCAAATCTTGCAGCGCTGCATCATATTTAAAGAAATTATATAATGAAGAATCTGCATAAATGTAAATATATTTCTCCAAATGTGATAAAACAACGGTACCTAGAGCCGTCCAGTTTTGAACAACGTACGTTTCCACTCGAATATGCACATCTGGAAGACCGAATTTGGAATTTCATATTTTGTAATACTTTAACGAATTTTCGATGAACAAACTCAAACGATTTAAAAGCGAGCAATGGCAATACTCTACGGGGGGAAAAACCTTTTTATCTACAGTGGGCGGAACTGTGTATCGGAAATTCTAAAGATATACTTATTTTAAAATTATTTTGCGATATTGCTGTTGAAGTGAATTTTATGGTTCAAGTGCGAAGAACATGATATTTAATAAATAAAGGTAACACACAAAACATTAAAAAACGGTCCTGTGGACGTAATTTAAAATCTGAACCCTTTCAGTTTCCCCCCCCCCGCAGTGTACCAGCTGAATATTAACATTGTTTAGAAAATGTTTTCACTGCTTTCTCAGATGAGCTCGTCAACAGAAATTAATTAAAGCAACTTTAGCAAAGTTGAATAATGCATAAAAAAACGTTTTCAATGAATATCGCTTACGTATGAGATCATATTTTTTTTCCAGATAATTCACATCGTAAACTTACGGAAATTCTCTCCTCTAAATATTTAGAAATATCATATCTTAAATAGTGTCAAGATAACATTTTGTACAGAACAATCACAAAAATAAACTTATCTCTACATATTGTTAAAATAAAAGAGCGCCTGCATTTAATGTTTAATAAATAAATATCTCGTAGTTACTGTTGTAGTTACCGAAAAATCTAGAAAAATCGAGGTTGTTCTAGTGATAATTAAAAAGCTTATAAAAGCCGAATTGAAACACCTCATCTCAGTTGTAGTTGTAGCTGCATAAAGTGAACTGCTGTTTGTTTACTTAATGCTGTAGCGATTTCGCTGTGAGATAGAATTTATTTATCTGTTTTGAATTAAGTTTTGCTAAACGTTTGAGACATTGTGATATTGTGCGAATATCTCTGAAGAAATATTTCAGCATTTTGATTTATTTCTTGTGGAAAGAATAAATTTTCTTAACTTTTTAACGACTTGTGCATTCAATCCATAACAAACCCGTACGCACGGAGTAATATAATAAAAGAGTCTGTCTGTGTGTGTACGTGTGTGTTTCGTTCGTGCTGTGCGAAAGCTAATAGACCCAGGGCTACGAAATTTGGTATATAGGTGCATCTAGACAAGTTTTAGACATAATGGGTTATAGGAAAGCGAGATTATTACTCTATACATTTCATTTTTACATCGTCGTGAAACGCAGGCACTTAGCTATTTTACGAACTTAAAATAAATTTCATATTTCAATAAATCGATTAAATGCGAATTTATTTAGCAAAGTGAGCTTAACGCCTTTGCAACGGAATTTTTTTTAAAGTTTATTTTAAAAATTGTACTCTTTATTTTCCTATCATTTATGGACACGTTAAACTTTAATCCTTCCGACTCCTTTTACAAAAATAATTTGGAAAAATAATAATATTTTGTATTTATTTAAAATTTTTTAAATGAAGTTTCCGAATTTACTTCTCACATCTCACATACACTCACGTTTGTGAAAATTGCAACACCATGAAGGACTTACGCGAGTGAGCTGAAATTTTCAGGAAATGCAAAGTAGCGCATGATATGCAAATGATTAGAATTGCAAATCCGTAGCGCATGCGTATGCTGAGCAGCGCCCTCTGAACGGCTGATGGATCCGAATAAATAGACGGCTGTAGCGAGGCGTGTATGGTTATCGGTGGTTATCTGCTAGTGGTAAACGTTAACTCAATCTGTACTTATGCCTCGTCGACGAAAGAGAGCGAGATTTGAACAACTTACAGAGTTTGAACGAGGGAGAATCATCGGCCTTCGTGAAGCTGGATTGTCGTATCGTGCAGTAGCCTCTCGTGTGCAGCGTAACAGCAGCACAGTGATGCGCGTTTGGAAGCAGTGGACGGACGAGTGTCGGACAACTCGGAAATCCGGGAGTGGACCCCGAAATGTGACGTCAGCTCGCGATGATAGACACCTGGTCCGCATGGCGCGGACGGACCGTACAGCTTCCTCTAGACAATTGGCAGCACTGTGGTCAATAGCTACAGGTGTTTCATTGTGTGCTTCATCAATTCGTAGACGTCTGCTGCAGTGTGGACTGCGCGCACGGACTCCTTTATACAGGATCCCCCTAACGCACGACCATCGCCGCCTGCGGCTACAATGGGCCAATCAGCATAGAGACTGGCGTGCTGATTGGCAGCATGTCGTGTTTTCTGACGAATCCCGCTTTAATTTGTGGTACCATGATGGCCGCATTCGTGTCAGACGCTATGCCGGTGAACGCCACCTTCCGGAGTGCATTATCGAACGCCACAGTGGACGAACACCCGGAGTTATGGTCTGGGGCGCCATAGCATATCATAGACGATCTCAATTGCTACGAATTGTGGGCAATCTGAACAGCAACCGGTATATCCGTGAAGTTCTACAGCCCGAAGCTGTTCCCTTCCTTCAAAGCTTGCCAGGCGCTGTATTTCAACAGGACAATGCCCGCCCTCATACTGCTCGGATTGTTAAATCCTTCTTTGCAGCGCAGCAGGTACAGCTTCTTCCTTGGCCTGCGTGTTCCCCGGATATGTCGCCAATTGAACATGTGTGGGATGTCATTGGTCGGCGTCTTGCTCGTGATCCTCGTCCTGTTGCGTCTGCAGACGAACTTTGGGTACGCGTACAAACGATATGGAATGCTCTTCCTCAGTCAGACATTCAAACTTTGTTTGACTCCATGCCACGTCGTGTAGCAGCACTTATTGCGGCGCGTGGTGGCCACACAAAATACTGATTCTGATCTCTTGTTCTTGTTTGTTTGCTTTGAACATTTAATCATTTATTTGTACCACTACCACTCAACTGTGTATTAAATTGCATTCAATTATGACGATTCCTTCTTGGTGTTGCAATTTTCACAAACGTGACTGTATTTTAAAATATGGTTTTGGCAACAATTTTTCATTCTTATTGTTGTTGATAAATTTTTGATGATTTCGCATCATGTTGAATAGTTTCATTCTTTTAGAAATGTGGCTTAAGAAATTGAAAAGATTAAGGAATTGAAAAATTGTTTCTTTTTGCAAAGGTAAATTGTTTAATTAATTTATTAGGATAATTAATATTAAGAAACATTGCTTATTTCATTGTAATATTTTATATTATGTTTTAGTTATACATAATTTTCATTATAAAAAAGTTTTGCATGATTTTTTAGGAAATCAAGCTTTTAATCTGTTTATACCATTTGAATTCTTAAGATTTTGCAAAAGGAAGTTGGTTAATTTATTTATTAGGATAAGTAATATTTGCTTTAAGGGATACTGCTTATTTCATTGTCATATTTTATATATTGTTGCGCTATACGGGTTCGTGGATTTGAGAGTATCCGATGAAAACACGATGCAGAACAATAAAAAGCACAATTTATTTACAAGAATCACTATTTACAGCACAGTTCCAAAATTACCTTTAAAAGCGTCGAAAATCTACAATAAATACGCTGAAACAATCAGCAACACAGCTTCAGGCTGTAACTGTAAAGGTAGCTTCACGGCAACACTAAACTTATAATAAACACCGTGGAACAATCACCAATACACTGTCAAGCTATACTGTAAAGGTAGCTTCACAGCAAAGCACTATCTCGATCGCTTTCCGTTCACAAAACTCTCGCGTAGCTTAGCACTCACAGTAAGCAGCTATTCTCACAATGCCGGCTCTCAGAAACGCAGGGGTTTATATAGCTTTTCCTTAGGTTCCACACGTTTCGAGAAATATCTCGACAGGAAGTTATTCTAGAAGCTTCCCGATTGGACCATGGGACATCGCCGATTTGGTCGCCAAATGGGCGATAAAGTCGCCAATCTGGCAACCCTCCCATACACTATTTTATGGCAACCCTAGTACTATGCCGGAAAGCTCACATACAGGCGCAACCGCCGAATTTTTCGCAACAATATATAATACATTTTTATTTTTATTTATTTATTTACTTATTTTGATAAAGTTGTTCTGCAAAGTAAAATTCTGCGCGGAATTTTTTATTTTTTGCGTTTCTTTCATGTTATTTTTTGCTTATTTCAGTGTTTGTAAGGTATTGAAAAGTTTTGGATGATTTGTTTTCAAAGGAAAGTTGGTTGATTTTTTTATTAGGATAATTAATATTTGTATTAAGGGATATTGCTTATTTCATTGTAATTTTTTCTCTCGAAAGTATAAGATAAAATATTACGAATATAATTATACTTTGCTTTTCTGAATTTTTTGTTTTTTGTATTCTTTTTTGTTTATTATTGCTAATTGTTTATTATTGCTTTTGCTTATTTTACTGTTTCTAAGATTTTGAAAAGTTTTGAGTGATTTTTTCTTTTCAGGAAACAAAGTTCTTAACCTCCTTTATACCATTTGAGTTCTTAAGATTTTGCAAAAGGAACTTGGTTAATTTATTTATTAGGATAATTAATGTTTGTATTAAGGGATATGAGATACTGCTTACCTCATTGTAATTTTTTTTATGTATGTAATATATTTTTATTGCTTTTTTTAATAAAGTTGTTCTGCGGAGTAAAATTCTGCGCAGTTTTTAAATTTAATATTTTTCTTAGGTACTGGACGTTTGTCGAGAGAAAAGTGATAAAATTTCATTAAGTATTATTTACGTTTTGAGAATATTTTCTAGAAGATTCTTAAAAGTATGCCTCAGCTACCAAGAAAAAAGAAATGTTTGCTTGCAAGACGAGCAAGTGATAGAGAATGTGGAGAATTATCCCGGGCAAATGAAACATCCGAAGAAAGAGAATCGAGATGAGAGAGGGATAGAACTTTTAGAACAGCAGCAAGGGAAAGGCCCGAAAAAAGAAACATAAGGCAAGACAATAATAGGAGGGCTACAGCAGCAGCGAGGTCAAAGGAAACGCCCGAAGAAAGAGAATCAAGACAAGAAAACAATAGGAATACTACAACAGTAGCAAGGGCAATGGAAACGTTCAAAGAAAGAGAAAGAAGGAAAGAAAATAACAGGAATACTACAGCAGCAGCGAGGGCAAGGGAAATGTCCGAAGGAAGAGAAACATAACAAAAAAATAATAGAAATACTACAGCAGCAGCAAGGGCAAGGGAAACGCCCGAAGAAAGAGAAAGGAGACAAGAGAATAATAGAAATACTACAGCAGAGGCGAGGGCAAGGGAAATGTCTGAAGAAAGAGAAGGAAGACTACAGCAGGATCGATTTGCTACTGCTTCTGTTCGGTTGAAGATATGGAGAGAAAAAGAAAATGTAACATTCTTCTATAATCCAGCAGTGGATTATGCTTCTGATCCAGCATGTGACATTGGATCAATGTCAAAAAGATGCCAGTACTGTGCGGCTATGAAGTGGAAAAGTGAAACTGAAGGTATGTGTTGCAATACTGGAAACGTTCACCTGCCTTTATTGATGGATCCTCCAGATATATTATGCAGGTTGTTGACCGCAGACTCCAGACAAGCCAGAGATTTTCAAGACAACATCCGACATTACAATTCCTGCTTCCGAATGACATCTTTTGGGACTACAAAAGAAATCAGAGAATGTGGTTTCATGTCAACATTTAAGATACAGGGACAAGTCTATCATCGTATTCTAAGTGTACATCCTTTACCAAGCGAGCAACCTAAATTCTTGGAGATTTATTTTATAAGCGATGAAGGGAAGCAAGCAGAAGAACGTTGTAGAAATGTTCCACAAGCAAGAAGGGAACTGGCACACCAGCTACAAGAAATGCTGCATCGGGAAAATACTTATATCACGAGTTTCTAAACGACCCTGGAAAAAATTACACCTGAAGTAAAGTTGGTGATTTTGGCAGACAGAACCCCACCTGATGAACATCAGAGGAGATACACTCTTCCAGCAACGTCAGAAGTTTCAATTATCTTGGCAGGGAAACAGCACGGAGTGAGAGATATAGTTTTGGAGCAGGATGGGTACCACTTCGAACTCTATCAAATTAACCCAACTACTGGATTAACATCAAGAAAAGGATGTCTGCAATGGATTTTTATGCTTTCAGGATTATGGTGCGGTCTTGAAATTTCAATATAATATTGCGATGCAAAACCCTTTTCCAACAATTTATAGTTGATATGTATGCAAAAACAGAGTCGGAAAGGTTAAGATACATACGACTGTTCATCTTAGAGATGTTGTGATGACTGAAGGAAACGTCACTGACATCGGTCAACTTATCATCTTGCCATCCACCTTCACTGGAAGTCCAAGATATATGCATGAAAGAACTCAAGATGCAATGACTTATGTGCGTATTTATGGTCGACCGGATCTCTTTATTACCTTCACATGTAATCCATCTTGGGATGAAATCAAGAATGAACTTTTTCCAGGACAAAAACCACAAGACCACCATGATTTACTTGCAATGGTTTTTCACTAAAACCAAAAGAGCATGATGAATCTCATTGTCAAGGCAAAGATTTTTGGCAGCGTTCAGTGTCACATGTACACCAATGAATGGCAGAAACGAGAGCTCCCTCATGACCACATTCTGCTATGGCTCAAAGAAAAAATACATGTTCAGAGAGTCGATGAATTCATTAGTGCAGAAATACCGAACCCAGATGAAGATCCACATTTGTTTAAATGCATAACTACACAGATGGTTTATGGCCCGTGTGGACTTATCGATCCTCATTCTCCATGCATGACGAATGGAAAGTGTACTAAAAGATACCCACGTAATTTTCTGAGGGAAACACAGACAGGACAAGATGGATACCCACTTTATCGTCGAAGACAGCCAGAAATCGGGGGATTTTCAGCAAACATCAATGTTCGAAGGTGTGAAGTGTTGGTGGACAATAGATAGATTGTTGTTCCCTATTGTGCTCTTCTCTCAAAAATTTTCAATGATCATATAAGCGTTGAATACTTTAATTCAGTGAAGTCGATAAAGTGTGTCTGCAAATATGTAAACAAAGGATCTGACATGGCTGTTTTTGACGTAAGGACTTCTGGAAATGAAATAAATGAAGTTCACCAATATGAAATGGGAAGATATATCAGTAGCAATGAGGCTGTATGCAGAATTCTGAACTTTCCGATTCACAAGTGTTATGCTACTGTTGTTCATTTAAGTGGACACCTTGAGAATGGACAACGAGTATATTTCACTTCTGCTAATGCAATTGAACGGGCTCAGGCTCCTCAAGAAACAACTTTGACCTCTTTCTTCCGCCTTTGTATTGAAGATGAGTTTGCACGCACATTACAGTATCGTCACGTGCCAAAGTACTATACATGGAACAATGCAAACAAGAAATGGAACAGGCGTAAAATTGGAAACAATGTACCTGATCATCCTGGAATCAAGTTGAGTGACGCTCTCAGTCGAGTGTATACCGTACATCCAAACAACTCGGAATGTTTTCACCTAAGATTGTTGTTGCTCGAAGTTCAAGGCCCCAAGTCATTTCAAGAATTGCGAACAGTGGAAGGAAGAGTATGCAAAACTTATAAAGAAGCTTGCCAAGTTAGAGGACTTTTGGAAATTGATGAACACTGGAATGCAACATTGGAAGAAGCTGCTGTGACTTGCTTCCCACTAATGTTACGAAATCTGTTTGTTGTTATTGTTACAGATATGTGCCATGTTAAATCCTCATCAGTTTTCGTCAGATCATAAGAATAGCTTGTCTGAAGACTTACTGCATCAACCAAGACTTCAGCAGAATAATATGAATCTCGCCTATAATGAAATTTTCAACAGAACTCTTATCATGATTGAGGACAATATTCGCTTCTTAGGTGGACAAAACTTACAGTCATTCGGGTTACCTGAACCAAAGCAAAAGTTGAATCGGCAGTGCACAGTGAAATTTGTTATAAAATGAGTTACAATTTGCAAGAACTTACAAAATGCTTAGAACATGAAAAGATACTGGTTCCAGATCAAAAGAAAGCGTTGGAAACAATTATGACCGCAATTTCTAATCAAGATGGTGGTATTTTTTTTATTGATGCACCAGGTGGTACTGGAAAAGCAGTCCTCAGTCCTCATTAATTTTATACTGGCAAAAATACGAGTTAAGAAACACATTGCACTGGCTGTTGCGTCCTCCGGAATTGCTGCTACATTGCTAACGGGAGGATAAACAGCTCATTCAGCATTTAAATTGCCATTAAATGTGGAAAATACCGAAACACGAACATTTAATATTTCTAGAAATTCTGCCAAAGCAAAAGTTCTACAACAGTACAAGTTAATTGTGTGGGATAAATGCACAATGTCTTACAAAGCTGCGTTCGAAGCCCTTGATGTTACTTTGCAAGAAATGAGATATAACAACAGAAGAATGGGAGGCATTACACTGGTACTTGCCGGAGATTTTCGACAGACACTACCCGTTGTTCCACGGGGGACACGAGCTGATCAAATGCATGCAGATTCAAATCATCATATCTTTGGAATGAAATTCATAGACTTCATCTTAGAACTAATATGAGAATTCATATTAATGGAGATACCACAGCTCAAGAATTTGCTGACAATTTGCTGAAACTCGGAAATGGATTCTTCACACCAGATAAACAAGATGGATGCATATCACTGGAATGTGTTGGAAACATTGGGAAAAGCCACCAAGACCTTTTACTTGCAATATTTCCCAACTTAAGGCAACACTTCACCGATCACAGCTGGCTATGTGAAAGATCCACTCTTGCACAAAAAATGAAAGTGAAAGCCACTAATAAACAACTTTTAGGACAGTTGCCTGGCAGTGTTAAAATTTGCAAGTCAGTTGATACTATGAATAAGATAAGGCTGTAAATTATCCAACTGAATTTTTGAATTCTTTGGAACTGCCTGGAGTATCTTCGCATATTCTGGAGTTGAAAGTCGGTGCACCTAAAATGCTGCTGAGTAATTTGGATCCCTCTTCATTCTGCAATGGTACAAGTTTATCTGTCAAGGAGCTCATGAAAAATATTATTGAAGCAACTATTTTAACTGGTCATGCAAAAGAAAAAGATGTTTTCATCCCAAGAATTCCCATTATACCATTTGATGTACTATTTCATTTTAAACGGCTTCAGTTCCCAATATCTTTCTATTTTGCAATAAGTATATAAGGCACAAGGACAGTCTTTAAAGGTTGTTGGGCTTAACCTACAAAGTCCATGTTTTTCACACGGCCAGTTACATGTTGGTTGTTCTAGAGTAGGAAGAAAGGACAATCTTTACATCTTTGCTCCCAGTGGGAAAACATTTAATATTGTGTATCCAGAAGCCCTTCAAGAATAGCAATAAATTAACTCACTGTAACACTTTATAAAATTCATGCTTAAAATCATCCCATGTCTGAAACGAAGCTCAAAGACTTTGCTTTACAAGTTAAATGGCTGCGATATGACTGCTGACACATTTTCTCAGAAGATTACCTAAAGTATCATAACATTTCAAAATTTCAGAAAAAGAATCACTCAAACTGTCAAGTAAGAAAATGTTTAAAAAATTTTGACTCATCAGAAATGGCATGGAGTTATTTATATTATTGTAAAATTTTTATATAATGTTTTATGTAGTTATGGTGGTCGTTAAGAAGCGGGATATAAATTATGTTTTAACAAATGTTTAATACACATCTCATGCAAACAGTTTGCTAAAAATTCAAGATGTATATGTTTTTCTGGTAATACATCAGGGCCGTATGCAAGGGAGGGTTTTATTCTTAACAAAGAAAAAATAGTTGGAAGAACTTTCAGGGCTATGGGTCCCAGATGTGTCTTTTAGGCATTTTTCCACTACGTTTAAAAGCCAGACAAAGGCTGGCCGTATAGTGGCTAGTGTTTAAATATTAGATGGGCACAAACACAGCTTTGTAAACACGAACGCGAACGAATTTTGTGCCAAGACAAATACGTATTACAATAGAAGAGAAACACGCCAATGTGACAATCAAATTCGCTGAAACAACCTTGTATTTGGCGTACATTTACTAAAAACACTCAATCGATTTCGAGGGCAGCTACAGGTCCCTCCTCATCAGGAGAACAAAATATCTAGAAAGGGAAAGAAACCTCAGTAACGGCTTTTTATACTCTCGGGTAGAACCACGCGCGAAGAGGCAACGCCATCTATCGCCAAAAATAATCATCAAGAATTATGGTAATAGAATTCTAAAAGCGCTAGGAAGGACTGGATTAGACTTAAAATCGTTCACTAAACTTGCTAAATCTCTGTGAATATGAAAAGCCTCAAGAAAATCCAGTTCACCAATGATGTTTTCTGAATAATTTTATCTAATTATTCAAAAACATCTAATTAAAAAAATTATTCAAAAAACATCTTCCCTTGCCTTTAAAAAAATTATGTTTTAGTTCTGGTTTTATCAACAGATGACGCCAGTAGCTTGTCTCTTATCCAGGCTTTCTTATCTTATCTAAAGAGCCACACTGATACGATATACTATAAATTCTCCAAGAATTAAAGTCAGAAACAGAATCTTTTAGAGTCAAACCGTGAATTTTATTGATAGGGGAGAAACTGACCTGAAAATTGAATTTGTGGAGAATCCGTGCAACCTTATAACTAATAGAAGGATAAAATGGAAGCACGACAAAGTCATTAATATTATTTCTAACAGTGGAATGTCTTCTATGATGGGAATCTGAAAACTTTTTAACAGCTTTATCAATGATCACGGGAGAAAATCCTCGGTCAATAGCAACTGCTTTTAAATAATTAAGTTCATTAGTAAGCAAGGATTCTGTGGAACAAACTTTAAGCGCGCGAAATACATAATAGTAAAAAGAAGCCATTTTTTGCTTAACAGGGTGGCATGACTTAGCATGGGGTGGTAAACAAACTGCAAAGGGCTTACGGTACACAGTAGTGCTAAAATCAATTTCATTGCCGATTATAAGAATATCAAGCAAGGGGATGGAATTGTTGGATTCAATTTCAAGAGTGAATTGAATGGCTGGATCAATTGAATTTATAATAGATAAAATCTGGGATAAATCGTCTTTATTACCATCAAAAAGTGCGAAAGTGTCATCTACATAACGAATCCAGAGACGAAAAGATAGTTTATCGAATAATTTTACCTCAAAATAGTGTATATGAATGTCAGCAAGTACAGGACTGAGAGGATTACCCATAGCTAATCCTTCAATTTGACGATAATATTCATTTTGGAAAACAAAGTGGGTTTGACTGAGAGAGACTTTAGTAAGCGAAACCAACTCATCAATTTCAGTATGTGTGAAATGGAATTCCCTAAGCCTAGTTTCAAGACATTTTAGTGCTCCTTCGATTGGAACATTAGTAAACAGTGATTTGACATCACATGAAATCATAATGGAACGCAGTGGAGAAATACCAATACAAGGTTGTTTCAGCGAATTTGACAAATACGTATACATTCATAGTGTTGTAAGTGTCGATAATAATACATAGGAATCGTGTGTAATATCTGAAGGTGTTAGGGGAAAAAAATAAGTTATAGCAGATATTTTTCCTCTTTCTTTTTTTCCTTTTAAATTCAAGATGAGCTTTTTCGGTCATTATGCCCTTGAAAGAATTCATAGAGGAACATAAAGCATTTTATAACAGAGGCTAATTTTAAAATTATAATTCGAAAATATGTCAGAAATATGCGTTTTTATGCTTAATAATAACGATTGCTATAATAGCAGTCTTTAACATTTTTAACATAAGGGTATATTTTTTACTTAAATTTTAAAAAATGAAATGAAAAGAATGAAAAAGCTAAAAAAATGATAGAAATTTATAAAATTTTACTTTTATGTTAGAGAGCATTGTTTGCCAGAAGCAACGCTGAACAGTTTGAGTCATTGATGTTCGGGATGGTAAAACTTTCTCGTTGGCCTCTGGCATCACCTCAATCATCCTCTGTTGATTACTTTATGTCAAAAGCCTCGTGGATATAACTTGTAATCTAATCGTTGAGAGACCTCGCATTTTTTAACATGCTTGTTGATCATGTGCCGATACTTGCGAGCAGGGTGGACGCTAGACTTTTTTCCGCCCGATTTTTACTTCCTTGTACGAAGTAAAAAGGAAGTATTTTAATCGTGAAAAACTTCGGCTACCAAATTTCAACGGAAATATCTGTTTTGACTGCTGTACAATGCAATTTAACGATGTTTTTGCGTGACATCAGTACGTAAGGAGTCTTTTTTCCCCAAAAAAACTATAAAACTGATTTGAAATGGATTCTGAAGAGATTTTTTCGTGGCGTCTGTACGTACGTACGTACATATCTCGCATAACTCAAAAATGAGTAGCCTCAGAACCTTGTAAGTTTGTATATAGGTATGCTATAACATGTAGATGTGAACCTCCCATTTTGGTTGCAATCGGCAGTACCAAAAGTATATAAATATATATAGTATATCCCCTCTGCTACTCGGCTCAGTTTCTTTATTCATATATGTTTGTAAATTGTGCATTTTTTGCTTTAAAAATGATTGAATTATGTTGTTCTTATCTTCCGGTTAAGGTTTTTATGCCTTTAGTTAACCTGCATGTTATAGTTGTAGAATTATCGACAATTTAAAAGTTGTTTAAGTGCGGCTAAGCCTAATTTATTTTGCTATAGCGTCCGTATTTGTTTACATTTCAAACTTAGTAGACCAGTGGATTTGTTGCCAATCTAGAGAAAGTAAGCTTCTCAACAACAAAGTAACGTCTTCTTTTATTATTGCAACTTAAATTATGGTTAATCCATTCTAGAATTTATTCGAAGAAATAAGTCTCTAAGATTTACTTCGTAATTTTTAATATAGATATTTTGAGTTTACGTATTTTTGCCTTGTCGGGAAGTGAGAACTGAATTAATTAAATGAGAAATACTGAATCGTCTGTGAAAAACTTTTTCTTTTTGTTTATTCAATTTCTTTTATACATCGTTTTAGATTTATTATAGTATTTGAATAGAACATGTGGCAACGATTAGATAATTCTTCAGATGATATAACCTTTTTGTGCATTATGAGTTATAAAATGAATGTAATCTAACGCTGTTAAGTGAACCTAGGGCCAGAGTGTTGTTATTGTAAACAAATATAGTGCATTTTAAAGACTACATGTATTCTATTGTGGTTTATGCGCTATCGGCGAAGTGGATTTAATTCAATCCAATAAATTTAGATGAAATGCAAAATGCGTATAATTTAATATTCCGTACAAAGAAGTCATGTGGTGTATACATCAGATTTTTTCCTACATTATAACAATTTTGCCGTCTCTAAATTCTGCCCCCCAGTACGGCTGCACCGGTTGCACATGCTCTGACGCTGGCCCTGCTTGCGAGGCATGTATTATCGCGGACGAGAACAACTTCCGTTGAAACCTTAAATATACGTATTTTTAATAAACCTTAAATATACGTATTGTATTATTACATTTGCATTCCATTACCTTTTATTCTTCCTGTATCTAATAAGCACATTCAGGCTGCGTCTTTAGTTAAAATTTCCTGGGTGAAAAAAGTATGCCTGATCTACCGTTAAAGTTTGTCTACGAACTTTTAGACCACCTTGTACATATTCAGTAAAATTTTTAGAGGAAATATATATATATATATATATAGTTACAAAAAAGGACAAAACATGGTATCTTCATTACCATGGATACAAAAAAATTAGCACTGTGTTCTATCGCTACGACCCTATGGAATTAGTAAAACTCTGAATTAAATCCTCTAAGATTAACTGGTTAACTAATTAAGGAAAAGTACGGGAGATATAAATCGATAAAGGAAAAGTTATCGTACAGAACTCAAGAAATTTGGCTCAAATTATGTTACACACAAGGAAAATATTTAAATTAATAAAATAAGAAATGATAATTTTCATTAAACACTAAAATACACTGTAATACATTTATATGAAGGAACAATCTAAAATAATAAATACCGTATCAATATACAAAAAAAAATATTTTGAAACTGACATTTTATTTATGGACTAATTTTTCATAATCCTCCGTTCAGTTTAGGCAACGGTGATTTTCTACATTTTTTCCGGAATAGGCAACGTATAATTTTTAATGATTTCCGGATTTTTCAAAACATCCTTTTTGGTTTAGTCATTTTTTTAGAAATTTTTCGAAGTCACTTTCGAAAGCTTTGTTATTAATGGGGTTATTACATCTAACGATGAGTGAGGCTAGGACAAACGTTTCCGTAAAAAGAGTTTCCTCTACCATTGGAGGGTTTCTAGGCAAAACATGTTTAGCTAGACCCGATGTCCCGGCTAGCTACGCTACTCAATTTTGTAATTGAGATGAAAATGTTTCTTAGAAAGTTGTGTCCCTCGTAAATTTTCTCAAAGAATTTCTTTTCGCGTAAAACAACCAATCGGATTTCTGAAAGGGAAAATTCGCGGAAATGTTTCTTTCGATGGCTGTCGAGGTTAGGAAGCAGAGTGTAGGCTACTGGTTTTAGTTTCATTCATTACGTAATAACATGATCATTTGAGAAATCGGCCGATATTTTAGTAAAATGTAAAATAATTTCGTTGACTACATGATGGACAAACCAATGGGGTTACAACAGAAGCTGTCATGGAACTAAGATGTATCTGTCTTCCTAAAGAAATTAATAGTTCATATTATTTTTATTTATTTATTAATGTGTGTGTCTTTTTGATTGAAAGACGCTAACTGACTTGATGAATTCCTAAGAATGATAAGAATATATTTACAATATGGAAGGGAAAAAAAATGGGCCACAAGAGACCCATTTCTACTTTTTTGGACGAAATAAAGGAAATACTCCAAAAGCAGTAAAATTTTAGGTATCATATTTCAACGAAAATGTCCATTTTAACTGCTTTCGATTTTATTTCAACGATGTTTTTGCGTGATAGTTGTACGTACGGAGAGAATAAAGGACACTTTTTCCCAAAACGGAACTTAAAATGGATTTAAAATGGATTCAGAAGAAATTTTTTTGTGATGTGTGTACGTACGTACATACGTATGTATGTATGTATCTCGCATAACTCAAAAACGAGTAGCCTCAGAAATTTGAAATTTTGTACACAGGATTGCTGTAAGATGCAGTTTCCGTTTTTGTTGGCAATCGGCCGCACCAAAAGTGTACATATATGTATATGTGCTCACTCTGTTACTCGGCTTGGTGTGCTAAGTTTTTTTATTCTAACATGTTGGTAAATTTTGCATTTTTCACTTAAAGTGATTGAATTATGTTGCTCTTATGTTTTGGTTGAGGTTTTTATTAGGATAGTTAGCATGCATTTACATTTGAAACTATAGTAGAAGAGTGAATTCAGTCGGTTTCTGCACCAACTTCGGTGTCTTTTTGCCGAGCGGGACCAAAATTAAACTTCCGTTTTTGTTTACTGAAAAATCTGTCTTCTTGTCCGCTAGTCGAATTGCTTGTTTTTGCATAGAAACTTTAATTTTAATTGTAAAAATTGTTTTTTAAACTGTATTTGGTGTTAATGTTCTTCTATACACAATTTGTAATGAATATGTTTTGAGTTTTTATTTATTTTTGCCTTGAACTGAATTAATTGAATGAGAAACATATCTCTAATGACATTCCAGGAAATAAGTTTAAATGAAATGCAGAGAAAAAGTGCATAATTTAATAGGCTGTCTATGGAAACCATGTGCTGTCAACATCAGATTTTTTTTTTATTTGGCTAATTAATAGTTTCATTCACAAAGTTTGAAAGTGACTGGATTATCAGATTCAGCTTTTCAGAAGTGACTTAATAGGTAGTATACAGTACACGGAAATGGAACAGGAATTAGCCCGAAACCCCGTCTTCCCTCCCCAAAAAAAGTCTTTCTTTAGAAATTAAGTTATCTGCTAACGAAGTTTGATGAAACATTCATATCCAAGAACATTTTTAAAATATTTAGTATATATTTGTATATTTTGAGAATTAACACTTAGTTATGTAACTAAATGGCAAAATGTATATTTTAATAATGATATCTTGCAAAACTAAGAATTAAGAAGCAGTATGCAATTTTGAATAATATGGCACAGAAGTTTTAAATAGACTTTTTTAAATAAAAATTTAAACACAAATTAAACATTTGAAAGTTTCCACTGTATTTTAAAAAAGTAAATACGTATTGATACGCAATGTATGGGGTTAATAATATGTTTTATTAATTACAAGAACGCTGTAATTATTCGTAAAAGTTATCAGTAGGATATATCATAAATTAATTGTAATGAATAAAATAAAGAATTTTTACAAATGCATTTGTTGCTTTTAAATCAAAGTCTGTGAAACTGTACAGATTTGTTAAACTTGAAAGATTAACTTAAAATCTGATGTTTTAAATGATCGAATGTCAGAAATCTAAGAAATGTGCGAGAGGCCTCCTAGAAGGTAAATCTGAAGGCTTTTCATTTCGCTTAATAGTAGCATAACTGTATGAATTATACGTAACGAATGTAACGATCGAAAAAAGAATCCACTATAATTTTTTGACAAGAAAAAAGAATCCACTAAAAATCCCTAAAAATTTTTTAAAAAAAAAAAAAAAATCTCCCCAAATTCTAATGCTCAATGCGATAATTAAAATTCGAAATTACATTAAATGTACTACAAAGTATAATTTTTTTTTAATTATAAAAATTACAGGAAATAAAAACTGAATCCTTTCAGCGCAAAAAATATGCAATACATGTTCCTTATGATTAAACGACAGAAGTGATATAAAATGTAATTTGCGAAAGCATTTTCAAATAAATCAACACGTTTTATAATGACTTCAGGTGGGCTGGTCACATGTTACAGGCTCCAGGATGTAGTCCGAACGTTTTATAATCAGTTTACTTATTGACGCATGAAAAGATGCGTTAATGCGTTTTATGCGTATCAGATAAAACAGTTTCTGAACAATAAAAAATAACGAACATTTGAAATGGCCGAATGTTCTCAAATTTACTAGCTCGCCGTTAGTTTTATGGCACCATGAGCGCTTTTTCTCACGATGTTTTGCACTATCACTCTTTTTTTTTTACAATGGCTGGCTCGCTGCCAAACGCGCCAATGTTATATAACCTTCGTTCAAACAACCATCACATCATGCTTGTTTTTATCTGTTAAATTCCTGAGGTATTGCCAAACGAAGAAATTCGTAATAAATTCTTATAATACATATTATAATAGAATGTAATGCATAATTTACTTACAGTCCTGCAAAATTGCTGGCAATTGTACAAATGAGAGCAACATTGCCCACGATAAGAATAAGGTCCATTTTTCAGAGGAAATGCAGTCCGAAAATATAGAACAAAATTATTTGATCAGATTACCCATATCTCTTGACGCGAAGAAGAAGTTTGTGGAAACAGCTGGAAGTGCGTTGTTCTGTTTTTCATTTTAACTATCTCGAAGCGATAATTACCTCAGCGCTCGACACGCTACCCTTCTTTGATTGCGCAAACCTTCACTTACCAAGTTTTTCCCGTGCTACCTCCGATAAAAGTCTTTCGTAAACCGAAATGGCACGAAGAGTTCAGGCAATAACCATTACTTTCTCAGTGCAAAAATTTGAGCATCTTTTTTCAGAGTATATAAATTTATTCTGTTTTATAAAATTAATAGCTATAATTTAATTTGTCATGGTAGAATTTTCTGCATTAAAAAAAAGTCTGAAATGTTTCAGATTTAAAATTACGTTCAAAGGGGCGTTTTTGTAACGTTTTGTGTGTTACCTTTATTTATTAAATATCATGTTCTTCTCACTTAAACCCTAAAATTAAGTTCAACACCAATATCGCAAAATAATTTAAAATGAGCATATCTTTAGAATTTCCGATACACAGTCTCGCCCGCTGAAAAATTCGTTAAAGTTTTACAAAATATGAAATAGATAATAAAACAAATTCCAAATTTGAACTTCCAGATGCCCATATTCGGTGGAGGATTACGTTATTCAAAATTTGATGGCTCTAGGTACCGTTGTTTTATCACAATGCGAGAAACATATATATATTTATGTAGTGCCGATCATTTGGAGCCGTGATGAAATCCAGATGCTGTGACGTCATTTTCTCTACTACTACGAGCTGCGTAGGCGCCAAGCGAAAATGAGGGGAATTACCTTTTTTTCTTTGGAGATGTAGACGAATGGACGTGTTAGCAGAGACACTGCTTCTGTTTAAAACTTTGACGAATCACTTTTTAATTCTCGTAAATGTTAAATATATGTAATAATCGTTTGTCTAATTAAAATGTCTTTCGTTAGCTAATTTGTTCATCGTTTTATGCCCACAAAATTTTCTCAGAAGTGGGATTTAGCACTCGAAGGAACTGTAATTTTAGCTGATTTCCTGAATTACTACCGGTTTTGAAGATTTACTGTTGCTGTGCTGGACTATTTTACGATGTATAATGAGCGGTGTTCCGAACAGAAACCTCGTCAAACTCATAGGAATGTATGCCGATTTACCTGAACCGAAACTGCGTAGTAGTGATTAAATAGTGTGCAGCTCTATTAAAAACTGTGGAATAATTTTTAATAATACTCGATGTCAAGTGTCAAGACTTGAATTGTGGCCAAAAATACATCGGACATAATCTGTTTGTACTCACACCATTTGTCATCTATTGGATGGTATGGAAGCACTTTGTTTTGTCTCTGCTTCTGGAACATCGTGGATTACCATTATATGAAGTGAGTGATTTTCTCAATTTTATTAATTATGTTTCTAATTGATGTGCCGGGAATGGAAGATGTCCTGAAAAAGGAAAAAACATGTAATATAAAATTATTACACAAAATAATATTTAACGATGTAGGCGACAGAAATAATCGAAAAAGATTAAGACAATTTAGTGGTTTCTCTTTAGCAGAGAATAGTAAAGAATTTAATAAAAAACTAGAAAACGTCAAACAAGATTTTCAGGCTTATGAATTAATTTCCATTGCCAATGTTTTATGCATTGATAGCTCTGGCACACAAGATGACTTAGCAACCCGAATTGTTTCTTATCTGAATAATTTAGAATTGCTTAAAAATAACGTAATTTTAGAAGAAAGTGAAAATGAAAGTGACTTAGAGGGTGAGGACGGTGGGGATAAAAATGAAATAAATGATAATGTTCAAGATGAAACGAAACTAAGAAACAATTCTGGTGCCACAGTGAGACAACTTCCTTCCCAATGTGCTAATGATAATACTCTTAGTACAATTGAAAACAAGTCGAATGTATTTCATAATTGTAATATAAATGTTACTATTGAAGACATCAAATCTTTTGTTGCTCAATTCGATGGCCAAAGCCACGAAAATGTCAGTAGTTGGGTCGAAAGTTTTGAAGATGCAGCTTCTGTTCTTCAATTAAATGATTTGCAGAAATTGATTTTTGCTAAACGTCTGATGACAGGCAAAGCAAAATTATTTGTTCTTAGTGAACCAAAGTTGAACTCATGGCAGTTATTTAAGAATGCTATTCTTGATGAATTCAGTTCCAGCTGCAATTCGGCCGAACTGCATGAGTTATTATCAAAACAAAAAATGAAGAGCAATGAAACGTTTGATGAGTTTTTTTTAAATATGAAGAGAATTGCTAAAAATGGTCAAATTGAAGATGTTGCTTTAATACGATATGTTATAGATGGTATACCAGGCTCCGCGTTTAAAAAATCTTGCTTGTATGGGTCACAAACATTAACTGATTTTAAGAATAAATTGAAGCTTTATCAACAGATATGTGATGATGAGGAAAAGTTGCGAACGTCAAAAACAAAATTTGAAAGTAAACAAAAAAATGAATCTAGAAATAAATATGACTCAAAAAATTCTGCTAACCAAACAAAGCGTAACGTAACCGATAGTCGAGGAACAATTCCTGAGATTAAACGTAATACAACCTGTTTCAACTGCGGTGAAAGCGGTCATATTTCTAAACAATGTGTTCATAAAGATAAGGGCGTCAAGTGTTTTAAATGTAAAGAATTTGGGCACCGAAGTTTCGAATGCTCAAATACGAACTCGAAACCAGAAGTAGCAAACGTGAATATTGAAGTAGTCTCGAAGTTGACTAAAGAAGTAAAAATTAATGATGTATATGTAACAGCGTTAATAGACACAGGAAGTCAAACTACTTTGTTACGTAGATCTATTTTTGATAAGCTGAATATCGAAGGGCTAGTGCCCGTAAGCTCAACGCTGAGTGGGTTCGGTAAATGTCAAGTAAAACCTCTAGGCTTCTTTAAAGGTAATATTAAAATTAATGATTTCCAGTGTACTGCAGATATTTATGTTGTAGACAACAATGTGATGACACATGAGGCCATTTTAGGCTTAAACGTAATATTGAAAGGTGAAATACTAATAAACGAAAATGGGGTTACCATAAAAAATAAGTCACAGGATGTGGAGGAAGTAAATATTGTGTCTGTTTTACCTGTTGACCTAGCCAGTAACGAAAACGAAATAAACATTGCACCTAGTGTTCCAAACTGCTTTAAAAAGACTGTTCAACAGTTAGTTTCGAACTATATGCCACGTAAGACCAAATCTACGGACATACAATTAAAAATTTGTGTTAAAAATGACGAGCCAGTATCGCATCAACCGCGTAGATTACCGTTTTCGGAAAAGAAAATTGTTGAAACCCAAATATCTGAATGGCTAAAGTCAGGAATTATAGAACAAAGTTCTTCGGAATATTCCAGCCCATTGGTCATCGTTAAAAAAAAAGACGGGACACCAAGGGTTTGCGTTGATTATCGTCGTTTAAACAAAGTTGTCGTAAAGGATAGATTTCCTCTTCCCCTGATTGAGGATATCCTAGACCGCCTTCAAGAAGCACGTGTTTTCAGCACTATTGATCTCAAAAATGGCTTTTTTCACGTGGACGTCGAAAAGGAAAGTCGGAAGTACACATCATTTGTTACGCATGAAGGGCAGTACCAGTTTTTGAAAGTGCCGTTTGGACTCTGTAACTCACCAGCTGTATTCCAGAGATTCATAAATACCATTTTTCGACCGTTAGTTAACGATGGAATCGTTTTGCCGTACATGGACGATATCATCATTTTGTCCGCTTCATACGAAGAAGGAATCGAGAGGCTGAGTCAAGTTTTAAACCTAGCAAGGGAATATGGGTTGGAAATAAATTTTAAAAAATCCCAGTTCTTAAAGAAACGAATTGACTTTTTAGGCCATGTCATAGAAGAGGGTAAAATTTTCCCATCCACCTTGAAGACGCAAGCCGTTATGAATTTCCCGAAACCATCTAATTTAAAACAGATTCAGAGTTTTCTTGGATTGACAGGGTATTTCAGAAAATTTATTCCTAAGTACTCTATAATTGCCAAGCCACTTAGCGACCTGCTAAAAAAGGGTAATAAGTTCGAATTCGGTGAAGAACAAAGGATTGCATTCAATCGTTTGAAATCAGCGCTAGCTGAGAAGCCTGTACTTGCAATTTATAACCCTCATTATGAAACTGAACTACACACAGATGCCAGCATAGAAGGATACGGGGCGATTCTAATGCAGAAACCCCCAAATGACAGCAGTTTTCACCCCACTTATTTTATGAGCAGGAAAACATCTGATGCAGAGAAAAAATATTCAAGTTACGAGTTGGAGGTCCTCGCGATCGTAGAAGCACTGAAAAAGTTCCGTGTTTACCTTTTGGGAATTTCATTTAAGATAGTGACGGACTGTTCAGCATTTCAAAGGACGATGGAGAAAAGAGATTTAGCGACGCGTGTTGCTCGTTGGGCTTTGTTGTTACAGGAATTCGATTATGTTATAGAACATCGTAAAGGTGTTAGAATGCCACATGTAGATGCTCTAAGTAGAGCTCCTCTAAACGTTTTATGTGTTTCTGTTGAGAATATCCTACCTAAATTAAAACTTGCCCAAGAAAATGACACTGAAGTAAAAGCCATTAAAGAATTATTGAAAACCTCAAGTTATGAAAATTACTGTAATAGAAATGGCATACTATACAAGTTTATTGACGGCAAAGAATTAATAGTTGTACCGGAAAGTATGCAGACTGAAATTATAAAAGATGCTCACGAGAAAGGGCACACCGGTATCAAGCATACAGAGAAACACCTGGATGAATATTATTTCATTCCCAAACTTCGGCAGAAGATAGAAAACGTTATCGCCAGTTGCGTTCATTGTATCTTAATAAATCGCAAAACAGGGAAAAAAGAAGGATTTTTACATCCGCGATTCAAGGAGGACATTCCTTTGCATACCTATCACATAGATCACTTGGGTCCTCTGGAAAGTACCCATAAAAACTACAAGCACATATTAGTAGTGGTCGACGCGTTTACCAAATTTACTTGGATTTATCCAACAAAATCTACGACCTCAGCCGAGGTGATAGCGAAGTTAGAGAATCAGAAGGCCATTTTTGGAAGCCCTTGTCAGATCATTTCTGATAGAGGAACAGCTTTCACTTCCAGTGAGTTTTCTGACTACTGTGCTAAAGAAGATATTAAACATCATCTAATCACTACAGGCCTCCCGAGAGCAAATGGACAAGTCGAACGGATCAACCAAGTCATTATATCAGTCTTAGCAAAATTGTCCTTAAATAAACCAACTGAATGGTATAAACATACACATGAAGTTCAGAGAACGCTTAACTCAACATATCAAAGAAGCATTAACACCACTCCGTTCGAATTACTCTTCGGTACCAAAATGAACAGTAAGGGCACCGATCAGCTCAAAGAACTGATAGAAAGTGAGTTTCAATCTCAATTCGAGTCCCAAAGAGAAGAATTACGAAAGCAAGCCAAGAGACAAATTTTCCAAGTCCAACAGGAAAATAAAAAGACATATAATGCCAAAAGAAGACAAGCACAGCCGTACAAAGTTGGTGATTTAGTGGCAATCAAAAGGACTCAATTCGGACCACACTTAAAATTAAGAGCAAAGTATTTCGGACCTTATAAGATCATGAAAGTTAAGGGTGGCAACACCTATGACGTTATAAAGGAAGGGTGCCATGAGGGACCCATGTACACTACCACATGTGCCGAATTCCTCAAGAAATGGACAGCGCTTTAAAATTTTCGTAAACATTTATTTCTGTTATTGTATATCCTTTCTTGTTGCTTTTTTTTGTTTTGTTGTATTTTGCAGTGTCCTGGAGGGCCAGTCCATCCTAGGATGGCCGAGAATGTAGTGCCGATCATTTGGAGCCGTGATGAAATCCAGATGCTGTGACGTCATTTTCTCTACTACTACGAGCTGCGTAGGCGCCAAGCGAAAATGAGGGGAATTACCTTTTTTTCTTTGGAGATGTAGACGAATGGACGTGTTAGCAGAGACACTGCTTCTGTTTAAAACTTTGACGAATCACTTTTTAATTCTCGTAAATGTTAAATATATGTAATAATCGTTTGTCTAATTAAAATGTCTTTCGTTAGCTAATTTGTTCATCGTTTTATGCCCACATTTATGCAGATTCTTCATTCTTTAATTTCTTTAAATGGCAATAAATATATCGTTGTGGTGATGAATACAAATTACTCTTAATTGCTTTCCTTTCTTCAAAAAATAAAAATTTGCATCAATAAATTATACCTAAGCCGTTTTTACTTCACCTTCTCGGTTTCCTTACCCGAGACACAAAAATACAGAATTCTGCATTACCTAGTTTACTGCGCTTTTGCTAATGAAAACATGAATGGTACGCAACTCATGGTAGAACTGGTGTGGTAAGCTGTGTGGCATAAACTCCGCGTAAGAAACATTTATAAAAAGATGCAGTATATGAGGAAAAGCTGTTTGTATTTTCAAAATCAATCTGACTGCTTGAGGTTTGAAACAGACATTTCTAGAGACGTTTTTCTGCTAGAACAATATAAAAAAGTTCATTATAATACACAAAACGTATGCCATAAGCAAATTGCTAAAGCAACCAAGAATGCAAATTTCCGAAGAGGCAATCGCTCTAAAGATGAGCGTTTCTCCTATTTGTCTCATATTAATTTTTTCATAATATGCGTTTTTAATTATTGTATAAATTCAATTTGTCATTTAGCTATTTTTAATGGTTGGAATAATAACTGATGCTTGTCAGTCTTGCAAATTGTTTTTAGAATAAAGCTATCAAACTGCAATTCCGAATTCCAAAGCCCGCCTTCGAATACCACCTTGAGCCTTGAATAATGTCATTCTTCTCTCACCCTCTTTTCCTAGGTGTATATTGGTCTATTCCCGTGGTGTACTCTAGGAAATGCTTTCGGTGATGACACGAATAAATAACTAGTGGATTTGGCCATTCTCGATAAATGCTTAAGAAGCAAGTATCTCGCCATCTGGGAAGAAAACAAAATTGCTGAAAGCAGTTTCGATTTTGGAATATGGGCATCATTAAGAACAAATTCCAATTAGCAAAATATTCATTTTACTAACTGAAATTTTTACTTTATGAGGGCAGGCTTTTAATCGGCTAAAAGCAAGAAGTTCCATAATCTTTACGTCTATATTCACACTTAATAAACCTTTTCGCAAAATATAATTTTTTAAATTAAAACATAATACTGTATTTTTCTCCTTTAACTAATTTTATAATCCGAAAACCGAAAATGGAAAGTTATGTGAGTAATTTAATTTCCGAAGAACGCGGTTGCAGTAAGAACATAATAAACAAAACATAGTCATGGTTAAAGTATTGATATTTAGTGCAATATTATTTCTTTAAAAGAAATCTTTATTCGAGTAAGAATAAATAGTAATATTAACATTACAATATCTGAATGATATTGAGCCGATATCTGACGGTAATTGAGCGTGACGTTTCCGGCACAGTTACCTTGTAAAACCCTAGGGGGACCTCACATAAATGATTGTTGACAGCAGTTCCCAAGAGAGTCATTGGAGAAACGAAGAGAAAGAAGGCATACTAAAGATTTAACGCATTAGCAGCCGATAAGGCTGCAGTGAGCTGGAAATGTAAATAATGGAAGAAATCATGTATTTAAAAGGTTTTGTAAGTGTGAGAACACATGTCACGTCCAGGTAGCTTAACGAAGTATCTGCACAAAATACGTTTCAAGTAACATAAGCCTACAATGGTTGTGTTTTTTAACCTTTGATAATTGTTTTTTCGAGCTGAGTCTGAAAATGATCTTCATTCTTTATTATCATTACGTTAGGACGTTTTCCAAAATCGCAAATTTCAGAATTGTTAAAAGGTCGAAAAATTGCAAAAATAGGAGACTTTAAAATAGGTATAATTTTTTTTCCTCGTAATTTATCCTTTTTGGGGGGGGGGCTTATACTGTGTATTCTTATAGCAAAGCTGCTGATGAGTCGGATGAGAGAAGAGGTCCACTGGTCCCTTCAGCTTTTCAACAAAAAAGTGTTATAAATGAGCTTAATATTCTATTTTATTGTATTTTTCATTAATTCTCAAGTGCTAAACTGGGCCATTGACCCTTCCCCCTCCGTTATAAATGTTCCTTAGAGATTCTACAAACTTTTTTGACTCCATGAAGAGATTGAAGCCAAACGTGAATTCCGAAAAGCTCTCATAGGTGCGGCTAAAATCCACCTCTCACCTCTGCATATGAAAATAGACTTGATGAAGCAATTCGTCAAAGCCTTACGAAACGAAGACCAATATGTGTGTGACAAATTTCCAGCCTTATCAACCCTCAAACTAAAACAGGTTGTCTATACTTATACTGGTTCTGACATTAGAAAACTTCTCAAAAAGTTAATTTGAGAAGCAAATGGAAGCTGCGGAATAAGAACCTTAGGAAGCCTTTAAAGACGTAATAAAGAAGATTCTGGGCGAGAAGAAAGAAACGAAATTTAAATCGATCGTCAGAACATGCTATAAAAATTTAGGCTGTTCCAGGATAGATTCATTTCCTAAATTCCCATTTGAAATATTTTCCTGAAAATCTGGGTGTCGTCAATGGAGAGTTGGGTGAAGGATTTCGTCAAAACATCTAAGAAATGGAAAGGTGGTAGCAGATATCAAGAAACACGGACTACTTCAATGATGGCTGACTATTACTGGACGTTAACCAAGATGAGCCCTATCAAGAACGTAAAAGGAAAAGCGTGAAACAAAGCATGAGCTATCCATGGAAACTCTGGCAAACGAAATAAAACTATGCATTTTACTTACGTACAGTTTCTTAGGAAAAGCCGGGGAAATAAAATCTAGAAAAAACGTTTTATGTCGATCTTTAAAGTCCTTCCGTTTCGGCAATTTTTTTACTCTTTACAAATAATGAAAACTGTTACCGAAAAATCCTGATGTGATGGGGGAAAATGAACGTCATTTGCGTATTCAGCATTAAAAAATACGTAGGAATCAAGAAAGTAGATAAGTTAGAAAACATGACACAAATAAAATTTTGCAGGCTTGTATAATAAATCCAAGGAAAATAAAATGGATGAAATGCAAATACAAGTAGAATATACTGAATAAAAATAAAAATAACCAAGGGGAATACAATTTATTAATCAGGTAGTCCTCAGAGGAGAAAATTATGCGCATATTTTTTAAACTTGCAGGATCTAGAACTAAAACGCTAGGGGGAAAACACGCGACGAAATATGGTACAGTTGACGATTTTCCAGAATGAAGATTTCCACCACCTTTTTACTTTCTTGTACGGAAGTATTATAATCGAGAAAAATTTCGGGTATCATATTTCAAGGCAAATATCCATTTTGACCGCTATCGAATGCAATATAACGATGTTTTTGCGTAACATCTGTACGTAAGGACAAAATAAAGGACTCTTTTTCCCAAAACGGATTGTAAAATGGATTCAGAAGAGATTTTTGCGTGACGTATGTATGTATCTTGCATAACTCAAACGAGTAGCCTCAGAACATATATATAACTACTCTGTTGCTCGTCTCCATGAGTCCAGTTTTTATTCTTATATATTGGTAAATTGTTAAAATCTTTTTTTCCTTAAAGATGATTGATTTGTGTTGTTCTTATGTTCTGATTAAGGTTTGTGTGCCTTTAGTTAATCTGCATGCAATAGCTATAGAATTATCTACAATTTAAAAATTCTTTAAGTGCAACTAAGGCTAACGGAGCAGCCATATTTGATTACATTTCAAACTTAGAAGAATAATGAATTAAGTCAATTTCTGCACCTTCAATGCATTTTTGCAAAGAGGGACCAAAAGTAAGCTTTAAGTTTTGCGCACCGAAAAATTTGTCTTCTTGCCTGCTGACCGAATTGCTTGTTTTTGCGTAGAAACTCTAATTTTGATCGTAAAAATTGTTTTAACTGTATTTGGTGTGTTATGTTTTTCTATATTTTCCCAATTGTAATGAAGATATTTTGAGCTTTTGTTATTTTTGCCTTGCCGCGAAGTAACAACTGAATTAATCGAATGAGAAATATATCTCTAATGAAATTCAAGGAAATAAGTTTAAATGAAATGCATCAAAAAATGTGTATAATTTAAGAGGTCGTACAAGGAGATCCACATCAGATATTTTTAAATATAAAAGCATTCATACGTGGAAATTGCTCATCTAAAATTTTGTCTTTTACTGCACGAACAAGAACACTCTTTGGGAAAATAAAATTTGCATCAACCTTTCCTAATAAACATCCTGCATATTCTGAAAGCTGAAAATACAAAAGTAGAAAGGAATATAGTATAAGTTTGCAGTTTTGTAACTGGTTTTTATTTTGAGAATGAAAAGTTTTAATCCTTATCTGTTTATGTATGAGACGGCTGCGTTCAGACGACGACGTAAATGTCACGGAGGCGTAGTCACAAGGAATAAAATGCGGGAATTCCGTTCGCATATTTCACAAGTGCACATCAGCGTAGCCACTGAGGGAGGGGTTTCGAAAATGGACCAATGAGCTTCTGTTGCTCTTATAACGGTGAATTTTTGAAACTGGGCATATGAGCGTACGTTTTAATTTGCATTTGTTTTACAGTCATAAATGTATGGCGTAATAGTAAAAATTCTCGTAGTATTCTCGTAGTAAAATTCTCGTTTCGCTTTATGAGTTTATTTAATCGCTGACATTTCACTTTCGCGAATTTTATCACGCATTGATATTCGAATTGATGTTCGCGGCATATTATCGCTATTTTCATCGAGAAAATGGCTCAAGCTACAATTAGCCTCGAATATTATGCATTTACTAACACCTGTGGATTAACAGAATTTAAGTGTATATTTTCTTCATTAGTTGAGAAGAAGTGGAAGTTTTACAATGAATCTAATATTTTCTTATTTCAGTACTTGCATTATTTTGACTTTGAAAGTGTAAGATTCAAAATACATATTCTGTATGATATGATTATAGCTATTGTAACATTAAAAGTTATCTCTACATATAATAAAACAAAGAGTCTGTGTGTGTGTGTTGCGAGTAAGCTAATAGACTCAGGGCCACGAAATTTGGTACATAGGTGTATCTACACAAGAGCCAGTGCACCTCGAAGCGATTTTTTCGAAATTCGAATTAGAATTTTTTTTATTTTATGTTTTGTGACCAAATCGCGTCATTTTGAGACATAATGGGCTACAGGAAAGCGAGATTTCACTCTATACATTTCATTTTTACATCGTTGTGAAGCGTAGACACTTAGCTATTTTACGAACTTAAAATAAATTTCGTATTTCAATAAATCGATTAAATACGAATTTATTTAGGAAGGTGAGCTTAACATCTTTTCAGAGGAATTTTTTTTAAAAAAACTTATTTTAAAAAATGTGCTGTTTATTTTCCTTTGATTTTTGGACACGTTGAACTTTAATCCTTTCGACTCCTTTTAAAAAACGAATTTTGGAAAAATAATAATATTTTGTATTTTTTAAATGAAGCTTCCGAATACACTTTTCACATCTCAGATATTTTAAAATGTAGTTTT